>JASDQU010101622.1:100575-173415 GCA_032191745.1 Picea mariana | reverse complement strand
GCTTTTTTTTAATAAAACTACACAATGTGCTATGAAAAACATGCAAGGAATATATTTCAAAATGAAAATTTTGAATAAATGTAACCAAACAATCTTTATACTCTAAATATTATCCCGTCCCATTTGGTATACAGATGGGAACATGAATTGATCTAGGCATATGCCGTGGAAACAATACATTCTTTAAAAAATAATTTACATTTTTTAACATTAAAAATGATATTTTATTTTTTATTTTTTAATATTTAATCAATTATATTAATAATTTATTATTATTTATTATTCTTCATTCAAATTAATTTAATATTTTATTAAAAAATTATAACTATTTATTTGATTAATATTTTATTTTTATAATTTTAAAATATATATTAAAATTTTGTATTTTTATTTTTCATAAATTAACAAATTATAAATTTATATAAATTATTTTATTAAAAAAAATTATTTATATATATATTTTTAAATAACTTTTTATTTATGGTTTACATTTGTTCTAAAGTGAGAAAATTTATTATAACTTAGTTATCAATTAGTAGTGGGGACAATCATTAATGGCTGTCATCTATCATAACTTAGTTGTCAACCAGTAGTGGGGACAATCATCACTGGCTGCCATCTATAATAACTTAGTTGTCAACTAGTAGTGGGGACAATAGTCATTGGCTATCATCTACTAATACAAGTTGACTAGTCACTTTTATTCAAAGAAAACCACACCCTGGAATAACTAGTTGGTGATCCTTTAAAACGCAGAGTTTCACTCCTGCTAGATACCTCTAGGTCTTAAATTGTAACCCTATTTCCTTACATTCGAGAAAAACTAACTTCCTTACTTCTCAAAAAGACCCTTAACTAAACAAAAACAATTTTAAATCATAATCCAAAATCCTATTATTATTATTCATACATTGTAAACAAATTCATAATCTATCCTGCTATTTTTTTTTTTAATACATATACAAATATCTCACATATATCTACATTGTAAATACCTCTCTCACATCAAAACCATCTACTCCACCCTGGCTTGTCTCATCGAACTCATCCACCCTGCCCATGGCTTGCCACACACGTCGCAGCAGGTTGCGCCATGCACAAGGAAGATGGAACCAGGAGGCATGCATGGAGCTACTTGCATGCCATCAACACATTAATGGCATTCCAAAATTTACCAATTCCAAGATTTTTCTTCACCATGTCACTGTTCGTTGTTAAATTATAACACCCAATTTACGCTTCATTCGGTTAATCATTCTTACAGTATCTTTGACTGAGAAATAAAAAGAAGCACAAAACCATGGAAAATGATGAAACAATCAAGATTACACAGTGTGGGGTAGTTGAAAAGGGACTTGCTGGTGCAAGCTTCTGCTTTTCTCGAATAAAGAAAGTCTTCCATCATACAATTGTTGGAACTCAAAAGGAAAGAAGCTGGTGCAAGCTTCTGCTTCTCTCAAATAAACAAAGTCTTCCATCATACAATTGTTGAAACTCAAAAGGAAAGAAAGGGAAAATTATGATGGCCAAGAAGAGATACACAGGTGCTTGAAGCAAGTTCTGCAACTCTTGTTGCTGTCTATTGATTGTTCTGCCCTCATCATGGATATCTGTCTGTTGATTTGGATTGAAATCCTACAGAACACTGCCCAAACCAATATCATTCAATGGGACCTGAAAGCTGCTCGTGTAGCTGTGTACAGGCTTTCTCAGGCTCCCCTCCAAAACTTTATGAAGAGAACTAACTCCTGTTATCCAAGGCACAGACGGATCAATGGTCCCATCTCTGTAAACATACTGCCCTTCGTCTTCATACAACCTCCTGAATTGCTCCAAGGGCCGGTCCCTGACAGGATGAAGAGGCACCCCACTGCATGCAAAACATGAGAAAACAAAAACCGAAAACACCCACATCAGAAAACAAATACCCCAATAACACCCAAATCAGAAAACACAATCAGAAGCCCAAACACAGGCCAATCTCAATACAACAAACTCTGTTAAAAGGCATACTGACCGGACATGGAAATGATCAGCAATGTCCCCAGAGCCAACATGGAGAGCAACAGCATCACAGAAGGCCCTGTAGGTGAAGACATGCAGGCCATCAATCCTTGGATAAGGAAGCCTAACCAGGGGCTCACCACCCATGTTTGCAGTACTTGCCTTGCCCTCAAACCTGTATTCCCTCCAGTTTTCCTTTGGTGGCAAACCCACAAAACCCAGACTGGCCATGGTGGGCTCCAACTCTTCATGTGACAGAAGGGGCCTGAAGGTCTTTGTGTGCCATAGAGCAAGCTTCCTTGCAATCCCCACAGCTATCTCCTCATTCACATCCATTTCTCATACTCCCCTAATACCTTGACTCATGCTTTCAACAAACTTTTAGTGGTTTTTCTTTTCTGGTGGGTCTGTTCATGTAGATTCTGCCATTTGTAGGCCAGTTTCTAGGCACTTGGAGGTAGCTAAGTTTGGGAAAAGAATGCAGTAGCAGTAACCAGACATTGTCGGCATATATATATATAGAGATATTAAAAAAATTAAAAAATAAAATCCTAGTTGTATAATGAATCTCCCCACCTCTGTTGCAAAATTCGGTGCAGTAGATGATTGAAGTCTCGTGTGCACACGTCCAAAGGAAGACAAATAGTCTACATGCCTATATTCATTCAAAAGCCTACACCACCATGCTTATCTCCATATCTACATCTCGTCCATATTTATATATATATACACATATAAAATTCATAATCAAAGCCAAAAAAAACATAAAAAAATGCAACATTCTGACCCAATTTGTCTCAAGAGATTCCGCACACTCACTCTCATGCACCTATGCCTTGATTTTCCCCTTGCCACATTTTATCTGAAATTTGATTCTCCCTGTCTCTATCTTTACCTAAAATTCATAATGATCCCTGTGCAGACCAACCAGCCAGCCATGAAAGTTGACTGCATAATAAACAAGAAAATACCTTTAAACCTTCAATTTTACTAGATCGAAATAATAATAGAAAAGGCAGTCCAAACTTTCTTTGTTCTTCTTCCCTCGTCAAGTTAGACATCTCTAACTCTTGAATCTGCAATTACATAACACCCAGCATAAGATATATTAATGGCAACAGTTCAATTAAAAAATTTAATTTTTTTAATTATAGACTTTTCTTCCTGCAGTATGTTTATTATTATCCATTACAATCTTAGAATTTCATGTGCAAGGAGCCTTTTCTACTGACATAGATTACCCATTATAGTCTTAGAGTTTCTTGTAAAAGGGGCCTTTTCTACTAACATATTATTAGAATTTTTTACATTTAATTTGTATATTATACAATTTCTCTGAACAAGGTTTATAAAGTTTATAAAGGCAGTCAAGGTAGTCAAAATTTCTTATTTTTAAATCACAACATTTAACCACTCAAACTAATTCATCAAATTATATATTATTAATAAAAACTCAAATATATTTATATTACATATTTAAAATTATTTATAAAATTAAAAAAAAATCTCTTTATGTATAAATCATCCCTATTACAATTTCATATTGAGCAAATTGCCTAAAAACAATTTGACAGTGGCTGTGGCTTTAAATACATTCATTATATATAAATATAAAATAAATTATTTATAGTTATTTTTCCAAAAATTATCTCTTTAACCATAAACGTTTTTCAACCTTATATCAGTAAAAGTTTTTCAACCTTATATAGTTATGGATATTGATAACTTCATATTGAATAGATTGACTCATTTTGACAATGGATTTTCAAACATTCATTTTGTACCTTAATGTAACTGACCTGAGCAAATTGCCTAGCTTCTCATGCATTCATTTCGTATACAAAATTTATTTATTATATAAATTCCCGAAGGTCAAATTGCCTGGTTTTGGCAGTGGCTTCCCCTGCATCATTTTTTTTATAAAATCTATTTACTGTATAAATTAGTCACATTTATAATTCCAAGTTAGAACAAATTTGTTGTTTTTTACAGTGGCTTCTCATGGAGTATTTTTTAATATGAAATATACTTTATTATGATACATTTTTTTCCTTATATGACGAAATCCACTTACTCTGATTCATTATTTTACTTGTATGATGAAGGCTACCATCTATTATTCATATTTTTATGCTGATTCTGACAGTGGCTTTTCATGGAATTATTATGTATACGAAATATAGTAACTGTGATATTTTAGTTAGGAGTAAGTTAATTCGGAGTAATTTTTCTCTTTCTAGTTCCGTTTTTTAGGTAAAAAATGGGTCTGAATTTGTCAAATTTTCAGGGGTAGTCTGAATTTAGTATGGATCAATGTTTCATGCATTTCAAAACTCTATTCCAGGGGTTATGTCCTATTTTAAACCAACCAAGATGCTCAGAAAATCGATCAGAGTTCTGGATTGACCGAAAATTTAAAAACAAACCCCCTAAAAACTTACCGAAAAAATAACTCAGGAAAGAAGATTGCTCGGAGTTAGTCCACTTCATTTCAGTTATGACGAAATCCACTTTACTCTGATTCATTACTTTACTTATCTGATGAAATATACTTATTAAGATTCATCTTTTCTCCAGACTAGTAAAGTTGGAGTTAATATTTTAGGAGTAGTTTATTTATTAGATATTTTAGACTTTTAGAGCTATTATAATTGGATTTTTGATATTCAATTGTTGGTGAGATTGTAATTTTTTATTATTTAAATTATAGTTTTAAATGTATAAATAAAACTAACATTCTGAAAAACTTCTAATCCATTTGAATTAATATACAATTTCAACAAAAACATGTACAATTCTATAAATCTTTCAAAACATATTTCTGAACAAATAATAACACAACCAAAAAACATTTAAAAATCTACCATTTAAAATCAATAATTAATATTTTCAAAATTCTAACAAATTTATGAACAAAACTGATAAAAACACAATCTGAAAAGACTTAAAAAAAAAAAGTTACACTTTCAAAATTCTAACAGATTTCTGAACAAAACTGATCAAAAACACAACCAAAAAAAGGTAAAAAACGTCTATCATTCAGAATAAGCCATTATTTTATGGCTGGTTCAAAGGGGAATCTATTTGCATTTCATTGGACAGCCAATACACTTCACAACAAACCTTCAATCTTGCTCACCCTACCAGTCACTGACAGCTGCATTAAACATATTGGTTTCTTTTGAAACAATTCAAAGCATGGGCGGCCAATTCGTTGGAACAATTTAATAATTCATTTTGGAATTTGCCAATATTTTAATACTCAGAAAAAGTATTCATCCGCCCCTTAGCTCTTCGAGACAAGACACTTATGATGCCAAAACAGTGAATCAGTATGATGCTTCTTCCACTTGCTACGAAAGTTGTGTGAAAGTAGTATCATTTTCCCAGTGATGGGGATTAGAGCCATGAGAGTTAGTGCTGTTGCCCACTGTCTCAAACTTTTAGCACCGCATTCCCATGCGATTTCGATGATGACAGGGCTGAAGGTCGGTGTATCTAACAAAAACAATTAACGGTCGGGTTACTTTCCACATGCAAGTAATCCACTGCTCTGTTGAAGAAAGTAATGCGCGATTTGAAATGCTTCCGCTTTAAAAGCAAGGGGCATGAAATTTTAAGTTGTCATTCTCATGTCCTCCCAAAACATCATAATTTTATTGATGTTTTTTGGGGGTGTTCTGTGATTTATCTGGCATTTTGTTCTTGTGGGTCTATGGGAATCAGTCCGCATAGCTCTTATGCAATTTTGTTATTAGTCTTTTCCCGGAATTCCAAAACGGAACCGCCGTCAAATTTAACAATTTTGACAGTATCAACTAAGAGCTAAGAATGCTGAGAGGAATTTTTCATCAAATCATCTAGTGATATACAGAATTTTTTGGGGGTAAATAAAGAGATAATATATATTGCCTTCAATATCTGTCAATACATTGCTTATCTTCTGCCACAGTTGGGAAATCAGAAGAGGTACAGCTGGGAAACCAAAACAGGTGGCTCACCAAAAAGTCTTAGATGTCTTACTTGTAGCATGTTGAACAAAACAACTGCAAAACAAACTGCCTTAACAAACTACTAAGGCAGACTAACTGTCATTTATCAGAGAAAATAGCAAAACCAGAAAGAAAGAAACTAGAGGAGCTAGGCGATGGGTGAATGCGAGCGTCCGTGAATGATGTAGGTTGGGACAAACCTTTGACCACAGGCCGGGCAGTGTTCCTTGTCCGATGCTTCTGACAGGGCATTGAACAGGAGGTCCATTTGTTGGCCAAGAATGCGATGATTGTGCAATTGGTCATCGAGCATCCGCCGCATGTCGAAAATAATCTGAAAATGTTCTTCTAAGAGCCAGTGTGAGGTGAGTTGAGGTTGCTCAATTTTCTCCACCTTGTTCTTAAGAAGATCCATATCTGCGTCCGCGGTCTTTGGAGGAGCTTCTTCCAAGGCAATGCTGGTGGATTTAATTCGATCAACCTGCCGACTAGGGGGAATTTCTTCCTCCACTATGCAATCGCCTATGCCATCACTTTGAACCAAGGAGTCGGCTTGGGAGTTGGGGACAGTACTCATCTTGGGAGGGACAGTGTGAGGAAGAATTTCAAGCGGAGGAATTTCCTCCTCAATCGAGCAGCTTCCAGAGTCAAACATGGGATCAGAGAGGGGGGAGGCGAGTGTTGAGGCGGTTCCAACCAGTTCTGGCCATGGCTGGGAGAGTTGGTGGTCAATAGAGCAAACTGCGAGGGGGCGAGCCTGTTACGCTTAAGGAGTTGTAAAATAGCGGTCCTCTCTTGGACTTTCCCCTCTCTCTTGGCATGGCGGAGTGGTGAGGGCTATACAGAGTGACCAGTGGAGGGGCAAAGGCCGACCAGAAGCGAAAGAGCTCAGAAAACCCAAGGAACATGAGACTCTGCAGAAAAATGAGAATGGTGGAGTGTGCAAGGGCTCTTACCTTCAAATTGCCCCGTGAATTGATGGAGAGAATCGTCATGAAGGCGGAGGTGACAGCTTCCCAAGAGCTAGTACCTACTCTAGTAGGTCAGGCCTGGTTCGCGCGAGGGGCCATTAAACTTTCTAGAGTTTCCCAGTGCACTGCCATTACTCCTATTCGAGTGCTAGTCATTCAAACAATGTGGGAGGGGGGTCGGCAACAAGGGTTAATAACGCCCTTTGTTGTTGGATGCCACATGTATCTTGTCGTAGGCCATCAATCACCCCATCCGGTATAGTGATACACAATTTAGTGATATAGTTTAAATGTTATGTGTTTTGGTTCTTTTTTGGTGATATTTTGCGGCCATATTTACCTGAAAATCGATGAGAAAATGTTGGATTTGCATATTTGTGTGATTAATTCTATATAATCCCAGTGCCACAAGAGTTTATTGGCACATTGAATCCATTTATGCATTCAAAAATGCAATTTAAACAACATAAAATTATGATTTCGTGCAGATTCATATAGCCAGATTCCCCCAAAAAAGCCAAAACGTAAAACAATTAGACAATGCCCAATTTATCCATCAAATTTCATTCCTCCTCTGGTAGAGCTATATTTAACAATTGTGACAATTTCATAATCTTGTTTTATAGTTTCAACTAAGATTGTTGACAGGAATTTTTCATCAAATCGTTTAGTCATACACAATTTATCTGTCAAATTCCATCCCTACTTCCCTGTTAGAGACTATAGCTTTGAGTCGGAAGACAATCTATTTTGACTTTTGACTTTGGATTAGTTAGTTAATTTTTTAAAACTATTTTTAAAGTTTAAACCATAGTTGCACCGCTCTCAGCATTTTCAACATCTTCGAAACTCGTTCTGGACATTCTAGAGCTTGAGAATTGGTACAAAACTTTCCCAATTGGTTGGGAACTTGGATTTGTTAAATTTGAAAAATAATTTTTTAAATACATAATTTTAAAACATAATCCATTGTCACGTTCTATTCCATTTAAATGCATTTATGTTTGTATTCGTTGCTATGCAAAAACAAACATAGTAAATATACTTTGCCTTCACATTTGGGTGTCACTACTAAGGCTGACATGGTTGTGTTGTGGTGGTGGTTGTTAATGCCCTAAGCCAAAATTTGTTCTCTCTAAGTTCTGAATCGAGTTTCTAATCTTTCTTTCTCTTGCAATCATTTGAGAGGTGAAAAATATTTCAATGCATCTTCATTTTCCTTCAATCCCTTGCTTTGTGGCATGCCTCTCAACACCACATGCCAACATTACCATGATATTATCAACATTCAATTCGAATCCCATAGATCACCTTGCATAATTTACAATTTAACGTGTGTGAATAAAGAAAAATTGCAAGGAAATGAATTAACTCATAACTTCTTATCTTCTTGTTCTACAGGTATATTAATGAGTTCATAGTGTCGGGGAAAGTGGAAATTTTGCTTAAGAAATGTCCAATGCGAGTTTCTTCGATTGTCTCCATGGTACAAGAAAACTCATCTAGGTGCTTGGATTTGGATTTTATCATTAACCATGCACAAATCATTGGTATTTTTAATCCTGGAAGCTAAAAAAACCCAGATTTTATTCAAGATATCCAACATTTTCTAGATTAAAAATGCCCCTTTGTATTGTAGGAAAAGGTCATGTTTGATAGATTAATGCATTGTAAACAATAAGCAATAAAGTTGGAGGTGGGGGTAAACTATCTTAGATTGACATACAGAGCATCGCATAGAACAATTTGACATTTTTCAACATCCAACTCAGACAATATGCAACTACCACTCATAAAACTATAATTTATCATTTTGAGGGCCATCATCGTGGTGTGATATGTCATTTGTTGAAATGTGATGGGATTTGTTTCATTAATTAAACTAGTGAATGTTGCATAGTAGCAAATTCCTACCTTTGCTTTTAGGTTAAGGAGTTTATTTTAAGTCAACATATATATACTTTTATTAGTATCCATCAAAGGTTGTGTTTGAATTAAAATCCAGAGTGGCTTTCCATGAGAAAACAATACAATGAATCGCTCATGGTTGATGGCTTGGAATGGACTTTGTTATTATAAGATGCATTCAAATACAAAAACTTTTAAAAGAGAATATGATAGAAATTGTTGAATGTTTAGATGATCTGAAAATGATCTTTAAAAGACTTGGTTGAGTTTTAAGCATGTGTTAAATTACCATTCAAAAACTTAAATGAGGAAGGAGATCTTAATGAAAGAATGTTGCAACCATCATAAAGAATACAGAACAGAAAGTAAACATTAAGAACAACAAACCATAATGCCAAGATTGTTAATGGAGTTCGGAAAGGTTGTCTATGTTTCTAGGCCTATGTCAGAGTGGGGGAGGCTTTCTTATTAATATTCAATGCTGCAAAATTAAATCAGAAGTATCTCAAAAGGATTACAAACTGGTATGGATGTGTTATGCTCGACCTCAAAAATCCAACACAACTGACGACACTGAAAAAGGTGGAGTGTAGCTCCCGGAAATGGCCTCCAAATTTCGCTTCCTCAATGGCTTCCCTGCATAAAAATGGCTTAGGCTTTACGATTCCTCATCATTATATTGTTTCTTAACCTCTTCATGTTGTCAAAAACCTCTGGTTTATATAGTATTTGAGTTGGGTTCACCTCCCTGTTATCCCCTATCCTAGGGATAACTAAGGAGATCATGTCTCAAGGCCCACAGGTCCTAGACATGGAGTGTCGAGAGCCAAACAACTTGAGCTTGGCCCTAGAGGGCCCACCTTTTCTTCAGTGCAACCCATCTGTCAGCAGCAGCGATATCCATCCCACCAGCCTGGTCCTAAAGTAGCAGTGGGTCTTTCTCTATGAGGTAATGAGTCTGGGTATCATGGTATGTGTCACTCTGATTTTCGAAGCATTTGAATATGTTTCACTGAACTCTCCTTTGTTTCATAATGTTTGCTTGGAAATTATTCTCTTTAACGTGTTCATACCTGGGGGGGTGATAGAATGTCGTAGTAAGTTGGTTCTCCTTTAGGATGAGTTACCACTAAGTGGGTCTACGAAAGGTCATCGTCCATTCCTTTTATACTTTCCACTTTTCATCATTATCCCTCCCATCTTCCCCTACCTTGGTTTGAGCATTAGGTTCGCGACATGAGGAAGGGTTGTACCTTGCCTTGTGGGAAGAAGGGAATAAAGGACCAGAGGGTAAAATTAGCTGGCAAGAGTTAAAAGCCAAAATAAAACCTTTGAGATGCTTTTCCCAGGGATTCTCGAGAAAGCAATAAAAGGCTTCTCAATAAGAAAAGGGGACCCGTAAGATAAAACAAAACTCAAGTTCTAGTTGGTGGATGGGAGGTCTCATCATGAGTCAGCCTATTAGGTCCATGGGCATGCAGCAGTATGACACTACCATCTATCTGGTCACCAAACTAGGGTAGTGGCTCTTTGTGGCATAGTCAAGAGAAAGGGGGTCTCATCACGAGCTAGCCTTCTCATTTAGGTGAAGTGCTTGTGGGTAACGTTGTCACTTCTGGTCACCACCCCATGACAGTGTTCCCCAGTGTTTCCCTTGAAAAGAAAAAGAAACAAGACTAAGAATAAAAGGCGTTGAATGGGCTACGAAACAATGGCATCCATGATAAGGTGCAGCTCGCCCTCTACAGAGGCACCCATAGGCGAGACCTACATCTCCCTGTTATCACTGCACCCTCTGCCTAAACACTTCCCCTACACCATTTCACACAATTACATGAACTAGATTGGATCTCACCTAGGAAACACGCCAAACTTGAGGAAGATTGGCCCAATAGGACATCCTGAGACCCTATGCAAACCTGACTTGTTAAATTGCATAACGTCTTTAAGCATTTGTCTGGTTAAAGGGGGGTTTGACGCACATGTTTCGGTAATTTGATTATTGGATGGGATTGACATTGTTATGATCCTTGTGACTTATGAGCCCATGGAGGGCATACTTCTTGTTGTTGCAGGACATTTCCCGGTGGACATGTACATATGGGGAGATGACTAGCTCGGACCTCCATGGGGATGAAAGCCCACAGATAGATATTGTGACCCCAGCCAGGGGTCGAGAGATGTCAAAGACTTGCACCAGGAAGAAAGAAACACTTTTCACAAAAGACACTTTGGTAAACCTAGACCTAGGGGGATCTTGCTCTTCCACCTGGATGTTGGCCTTGTCAGGCCCATGACGTCACCTTTGTGACCCTAGACGTCACCTAGCATTAGGATTGGCATTATGGAGGCAGTTGTGTGTTAATTGGCACGTGTGGCATCATCTAGGGGCTTGGAAGGCCTAACGTTTTGCAAATGAGGCCCAATGTTCCACCCAGGAGGCTCAACGTCACCCTAGAAGGGCATGATGTCACCTCTAAAAATGATTTTAGGGTTTAATTAAAGACATTTATGTAAAAACTGGATTTTTTATGTAATTTGGCCATGTCGGCCTTTTGATGACCTAAAATTAAGTAAAGGTCATAAGTATTTTATAAATAGAGAGATAAAACTCTCATTTTTTCATCATTCACTCATCACACAGGTGGTGGTCTGAAATTTAGCCCTCTTTAAGGGTTATTGGCTGAAATTTAGTGGTGTGCACTTCTTGGAGGAGGCAATTCTTGGTGTATTTTGGAAAATTTTCATGTGGAGGATCTTCAACTAGGGTTTATGCTTGATTATTCTTGGTGACGTAAGTGGATAATCTGCATGTCTTTATTGTGAATGAATGCTTATTGTTAATTTAATTGTTTCATGTCTAAGATTATGAAATTGCTTGCTTGAAACCCTAGGAGAAAGACATGTGTTACTATTTTTTTCTCTATAATCTTCCACTTGCTAAAATTTATTGAAAGGCACCTATCTAGAAGTAGATACTAGAGCCCTACCATTGTAGCACTCTAGTAACCCTACTTCCTTTCACATTGCATATTTTATTTCAATTTGTCTAAGGAAAAGAGAAATCGCTAGGGCCTAACTTTTGTTACTTTCTAGCAATTATCTCTAGGAATTGGATTTTTGAGGCCTTGGGCTACCAACACCTCTATCATCCTCTCCATCCCCTTTGACTAAAAATTATCATTGCTATTTTCCTCTAAGACTTGTTTATTCCATCATTGACTCCATTACCCTGTAAAGGCACTAGTCTATCATTTACAAGTGTTGATTGATGAAACAATTTTCAGAACCTATTCTCATGAACACCCACTAACTTCTACTAACCTTAGTTTAGCCTAAATCATTAACCTACTTGCTATTGTGGCAAAAGATTGCTACATCCATCTAACAACAGCAAATTAACCCTAATGGTGACATATTATGCTAGCTAGATGTTGCTAAAACTGCATGTGACTAATTATTATCAAATTGCCTAGTTAAAGCTATTATTTCAAGTCTTTATTCAAGCATTTCAGAGCATAGATCTTGTGGCTGTTACAAATTTCTTATTGTTGTTATAAATTGTTACACTGCTGCAATTTTATATTAGCTAGTAAATTTCTAAAGAGTTCATTGTCTTATGAAGCACTAACATCATTTTGGTACTTGAGAAGTGCCCCTTTTTGCCTTGTTGTCTTGTTTTGGGCAGGTACATGATATTATTTATTTGCTTCATCTCTATAAGACATAAAGATCCCTTTGATTTGAGTGATCTGTGAGAGGGGAAGGATTTCCTTGTGTTATTTTCCTTAGCCTTCTCAAACCCCCAGGTCACTGGGGACGTCTCCCCTAGGGTAGTCTTCACAGACTCCTAAATAGAAAGGGATTTCCTATTAAGGTGACAGTGATAGTTATTCCCAGTTACGCCAATTATGTATCCACTTGCCTTGGGATTTGGGCTAGTACAAATTGTGCGATAACATTTTGGCATCGTTGTCGGGGAACACTGAGTCAATATTCCTCAATGACACTTTTTCGGTAAGCATTTCCCTCGAATCCTTTTATCTTATGAAGCTTACCTAGTGACTCCACTGAGGGTGATTCCCTCTTTTCCATTTAATGATCCCTAGAAGGATTATCTAGTGACTCCACTATTGATTAAGTTGAACATTGCTTCTCAATGGGACCCAGGAAATTTTAAACCCTTGGATATGAGTAAAATTCTTGGTTACCCTCGACAAATGCCCCCGAGGTATGAAAAATGGCCCCCCTAGATTCACTAGTAGTGATGGGGTTAGAGCCAGCAGTCACATGGATAAATTTTGGGATTTCTTTCAACTCCACCCTATCAGTGATGATGCTGAGGATTTGGAAATGAAACTTTTCTCTGCCACTCTACATGGCAATGCTAGAAAATGGTATGATGATCTCCCTAGTGCTTGCGTCACATCTATGGACCAGTTAGAAGAAACCTTTCTCAAGAGATGGGGTATTAAATTAGAAGATATCTAAATGATACTAAAAAGAATCGAGTATATAAAACAAACTAAGAATGAGACTATTAGGGAATTCCATGCTAGGTTTGAGAACTTTATGTATCAGATTCCTAGAAGCCATTGTCCTGGAGACAAGTACCTCATTTACCTCTATACCAATTCACTCTTAGTGCATTTAGGGTTCCTCCTCAATAAAAAGGGGCCAAAAACAATCAATGATGTCTATCACATGGCCATACAAATTGAGGTGAATATATTTTTGTTCAAGAGAAAACACATATTTTCTCTAGAAACCAAAGTTGATGACCCCAAAGGTACCCCAAATACTCTTAGTTTGGAGAGATTAGTTTCCCTTGAGATCTTTGAAAGAAGTGAACAAGTCATCAACCGACATGAGATTGAGGAGAGGGATCCTAATGAGGGTTTCCAATCCCATGAGGAAGAGGAAGAATTTACTCATGCTTCTACCGAGGATAATGAAGACATGGTTGAAGAGCGAGAGCCTGAATATATTAAACATGATGATGAAGTATTAACGTGTGTTCCTCCCTCTGATGAAGCCATCCCAAATTTTATTTTTCCTGCACAAGAAAAAGAGGACGAGGTTAGTCACTTTACTTTTTGGGTTTTTGATAATACCTTATTCTATGATTCAGAGAGTGAAGAAGAAATGGAATCCTTGGGCGAGATAGATCCTCCTTGTTGTGAAGTTGAAGATGTAGAGGCAAGAAATGAGTACAAGACAATGATGCCCGCTCTCCCATTTGATGGATTCGTCCAAGCTATTGATGCTCCTGCACAGCAATAAGTGAACACGGTAAATTGTCTCCCTTTCCAAGATTTTGATGATGTTTTATTTAATGATTTTGAAAGTGAAGAAGTATTAGAGGAGCCCTTGGATGCATTGAATCCTTCATGTAATGACAAAGGTAATGACATTGTTGATAACATTGATGAGTTCATACATGTTGGGAGACGTAAATGGGATGTGATTGGTTATGATGGGGATCATGTTTATGACATTGGGGATCATTTCCAAATGTTTCCTTTATAGTTATCATATTAGGTTACTACTAATTCAGACATTTGGCAACAAGGAAATGATATAGTTACAGATATCTCCAAGGGTGACCTAGTTCTATGTCCTCCTGATTATTTTCGGTCATACCTTGAAGATTTTGATGAGTATTATTTTGATCACTTGGATTTATTCTATGAAGAATATTATCAACCACCATTGTGCTCAGATCTTGATAGAGGTGAGGGCATTGCTTTCCCAAAGCATGGTACTTGTGACAAGGTTATCCATCCCCCTTTTATTACTTTACCTTGTTGTCTCACTAGGGGTGTAGTTGGGAAACATGTCCCTTGTCTTGAGTTTTCTCCAGGGAAAAGCCTTCTTTTAGAATTCAAGGGTAGTTTGAGTAACTTAAGAAGAAGTTTATTATATTGCACTTTCAACTTTCCCTTAGAAATTTTCCAATCGTTCTCTAGGTTCTTACTAGTCCCTCCCCAGACCTCAGAATGTGAAGATGTCCAAGGTAGCCAACCTTCAGACTCTTTGAGTCAGTCTTTTAAATCTTTGATTTTTCACGATCCCTTTCTAAGATGGATTGAGTACTTTCCTAAGAATGTGACTTGGCATAATTTTTTCCCTCCCTCTTGCCTCCATGAGCTAGACTTTATGATTTCTGATAATACAATACATTTTCTAACTCATGTTATTTGTGTGCTTGACTTATCATTGTTTTGGTTTATGATGAAGCACAGAGGCATGTATTATGAGATATTGCTAGGATGGTTTCATTGGTTATTTCACTACACCTAGCATTCAACCAACAGGTAAGTAGAGGTAAGTTAGGCATTTTCATCCATTGTATATACCATCTGCATATCATGCTAGTGTAGTGTAGTTTCATTTTGTACTCTTTTATTTTGTATATATGCATGCTTATTTTATTTTTTTTTCACATATGAGCGAGGGGTGATATCACCACCATGACTATTATTAATTCATTTTCTTGAGATCTAGCAGATACAGGTCATGCCAAATATGTTGAGGTTCTCATGCGCTCTACAGTGAGCACGTGTCCCTAAGTTGGAGCTAGATGTTATCCCCTATCCTATGGATAACTAAGGAGATCGTGTCTCGAGGCCTACAAGTCCTAGAAATGGAGTGTTTAGAGCCAAACAACTTGAGCTTGGCCCTGGAGGACCCATCTTTTCTTCAGTGCAACCCGTCTATCAGAAGTAGCAGCATCCATCCCACTAGCCTGGTCCTGAAGTAGCAATGGGTCTTTCTCTATGAGGTAATGAGTCTGGTTATCATGGTAAGTGTCACTCTGATTTTCAAAGCATTTGAATACGTTTCATTGAACTCTCCTTTGTTTCATAATGTTTTCTTGGAAATTATGCTCTTTAACTTGTTCATACCTAGGGGGGTGACATAATGCCCTAGTAATTTGGTTCTCCTTTAGGATGAGTTGCCATGGGGTGGGTCTATGAAAGGTTATCGTCCATTCCTTCCATACACTCCACTTTTCATCATTATCCCTTTCATCTTCCCCTACCTTGGTTCAGGCATTAGGTTTGCCACACTAGGAAGGGTTGTACCTTGCCTTGTGGGAAAAAGGGGCTAAAGGCCCACAAGGTAAGAGTAGTTGACAAGAGTTAAAGGCCAAAATAAAACCTTTGAGATTTTTCTCCCAGGGATTCCTGAGAAAGCAATAAAAGGCTTCTCAGTAAGAAAAGGGGACCCATAAGATAAAACAAAACTCAAGGTCTAGTTCGTGGATGGGAGGTCTCATCATGAACCAATCTATTAGGTCCATGGGCATGCAGCGGTATGACACTACCATCTATCTGGTCACCAAACCAGGGTAGTGGCTCTTGGTGGCATATCCAAGAGAAAGGGGGTCTCATCACCATCCAGCCTTCTCATTTCCATGAAGTTCTTGTGGGTAACGTTGTCACCTCTGGTCACCACGCCAGGACAGTGTCCCCCAGCTTTTCCCTTGAAAATAAAAAGCAATAATACTAAGAATAAAAGGCATTGTATGGGCTAGGAAATAATGGCATCCATGATAAGGTGCAGCTCTCCCTCTATAGAGGCACCCACGGACAAGACCTACATTTCCCTATTATCACTGCACCCTCTGCCCAAACATTTCCCCTACACAATTTCACACACTTACATGACCTAAATTTTCTCTCACCTAGGAAACACCCCAAACTTGAGGAAGATTAGCCCAATAGGAAATCTTGAGACCTTCTCCAACCTAACTTGTTAAAATGCATAATGTCTTTGAGCATTTGTCTGGGTAAAGGGGGGTTTGATGCACATGTTTGGGTAATTTGATTATTGGATGTGATTGACATTGCTATGATCCCTGTGACTTATGAGCCCATGGAGGGTGTACTTTTTGATGTTGCAGGACATTTCTCAGTGGATGGGTACATATGGGGAGATGAATAGCTCAGACCTCCATGGGGATGAAAGCCCACATATGGATGTTGTGACCCCAGCCAAGGGCGGAGAGATGTCAGAGAATTGCACTGAGAATAAAGAAGAACTTCTCACCAGAGACACCTTGGCAGACCTAGACCGAGGTGGATCTTTCTCTTCCACCTAGATGTTTTCCTTGGGAGGCCCATGACATCATCTATGTGACCCTAGATGTCACCCAACGTCAGGATTGGCATTATGGAGGTAGTTGTGTGCTAATTGGCACGTGTGGCATCATCCAGGGGCTTGGAAGGCCTAACATTTTGCAGATGAGGCCCAACATTCCACCTAGGAGGTTCAACGTCACCCTAGAAGGGCATGACATCACCTCTAAAAATGACTTTAGGGTTTAATTAAAGACATTTATGTAAAAACTGAATTTTTGATGTAATTTGGCCATGTCAGCCTTTTGATGACCTAAAATTAATTAAAGGTCATAAGTATTGTATAAATAGAGAGATAAAACTCTCATTTTTTCATCATTCACTCATCACACAAGTGGTGGTCTGAAATTCGGCCCTCTTTAAGGGTTATTGGCTGAAATTTAGTGTTGTGCACTTCTTGGAGGAGACAATTCTTGGTGTATTTTGGTAAATTTTCATGTGGAGGATATTCAACTAGGGTTTATGCTTGATTATTCTTGGTGAAGTAAGTGGAAAATCTGCATTTCTTTATTGTGAATGAATTCTTATGGTTAATTTACTTGTTTCATGTCTAAGATTATGAAATTGCTTGCTTGAAACCCTAGGAGAAAGACATGTGTTACTATATTTTTCTCTATAGTCTTCCACTTGCTAAAATTTATTAAAAGAGACCTATCTAGAAGTAGATACTAGAGCCCAACCATTGTAGCACTCTAGTAACCCTACTTCCTTGCCCATTGCATATTTTATTTCAATTTGTCAGAGGAAAAGAGAAATCGCTAGGGCCTAACTTTTGTTACTTTCTAGCAATTATCTCTAGGAATTGGATTTTTGAGGCCTTGGGCTACCAACACCTCTCTCATCCTCTCCATCCCCTTTGACTAAAAATTATCATTGCTATTTTCCTTTAAGACTTGTTGATTCCATCATTGACTCCATTACTCTAGAAAGGCATTAGTCTGCCATTTACAAGTGTTGATTGATCAAACAATTTTCAGAACCTCTTCTCTTGAACACCCACTGACTTCTACTAATGTTAGTTTAGCCTAAATCATTAACCTACTTGTTGTTGTTGAAAAATATTGCTACAACCATCTCACAACGGTAAATTAATCCTAATTGGTGACATATTATGCTAGCTAGATGTTGCTAAAACTGCTTGTGACTAGTTATTATCAAATTACCTAGTTAAAGTTATTATTTCAAGTCTTTATTCAAGCATTTTACAGCATAGATATTGTGGTTGTTACAAATTTCTTATTGTTGTTATAAACTGTTACATTGCTGCAATTTTATATCATCTAGTACATTTCTAAAGATTCCATTGTCTTATTAAGCACTAACATCATTTTGGTACTTCGGAAGTGCCCCATTTTGCCTTGTTGTCTTGTTATGGGCAGGTACACAATACTATTTATTTTCTTCATCTCTATAAGACATAAAGAACCCTTTGATTTGAGTGATCTGTGAGAAGGGAAGGATTTCCTTGTGTTATTTTCCTTAGCCTTCTCAAACCCCCAGGTCATTGGGGACGTCTCCCCTAGGGTAGTCCTGAAATACTCCTAAATAGAAAGGGATTTCATATTAAGGTGACAGTGATAGGTTATTCCAAGTTACGCCAATTTTGTATCCACTTTCCTTGGGATTTGGTCAAGTACAAATTGTGCGATAACACTCCCAACTTCCCCCCAAGATCTGGCCTCAAAAAGGCTCCAGGCCCCCCAATAATGGGCAAAATCCACCAAAATCAGCTGAAAAATCAACAAAAAATCCAATAATATAGTTTAAAACCCATATTTGGGAAAAATGCACGCCAACCCCCTAAGTCTTTGGGCTCCTAGTCATATGGTAATGGCCTATGTGGCCACGCACTTAAACGTTAGCACCCTAAACCTCCGCCCATGGTCGCTTGGCATCCAGTTGTATGGATTGATATATAGCCAAGTGTTGGAGTTAAGCCCCGGTCCGCAACCTATGGTCTAGCACCTTGGTCAGTAGGCTAGCCCTGCCGACCCGACACTTATCCCCCAAAATCCATGCAATAGCAACTTAAATAACATTTTTCCCATATGTTTAACAAGAAACATGTGTAGCTCGAGCAGTTGGCATTTGTTTCGAAGTCTTGGGCTATGGAGGAGGTCAAGTGTTTGATTCCTGCGGAGGGAAAAACAAATTTTTGAACCAGCCCACATTGGACATATCCGGGGTGCCACATGGCACCTTATGATTGGGCCATGTGTCACCTCTGGATTGTCACTATACACACAGTCAGCTGCCTAGTGGACCGCCACTTCAACCTACGAACACATCTACCCAGTTAGCATCGTACAACACGTGTCGAGCCCGGAGCTTGCCACCTGGCGCCACATCACTCATTCGTATTGTACATTCAGTCGCTTGGTCAGTGCCATGTCACTGCTAGTTTTCATCTATACTACCACGTTTCAAACTATCATTGGGCCATGTCAACGTACGGACTGCTACATCAACGTTCGTACAATCCATGTGTCAAATCCGTACTATGCCAACTCAGCCTGAAAATGCCAAAATGAGTGATACGTGTCACCTCCTAGTGCTACCACATGTCCCTGCTAACATCATCATGATGTCATGCTGACATCACTATCATGTACTGCTGACATCAGCAGTACAACCTGTTGACTGTTGACTGTTGACTTTTTTTGCATGTTTGGGAAATCTATTAGAACGCGATAACTTTCGCATATGGTATCCATTTTCGAAAAAAAATATATATGGATAGAATCGACGCGACGAGACCGACGCAATGGAATTGGTTTCATGCAATTCTGAGAACTTTTATTTTTAGGCCTTCCTAGATCCATTTTGGATCATGCCTCCCCACTAAGAACTTTTGGTCCTCCAAAAGGATATTAACCAATCATCAAGTGCGGGATAGGCCTCCCAACTTTTCCTTTGTCTTTAAAATTTGTCATGTGCACCTGTCGCATCATAATCAATTGCATAATAACCATGACAATTGAAATCATGTTGTTAGCCACTTGAACTCGTTCACATCTCACTGAATCCACTACCATCCATGTCGAAAACATTAGCATCAATAACATTAGAAATATGATTGAAACTGAACCAATATGTTTGATGTGCTTGCACGACATTAACTTATCTCGAAGCAAAGTATGATTGAACTTCCATCCTACAACCATGTCATGTTCATGCTTAAGATCAATTGCTTTAATTGGCACAATTATAGGTGTCTTGCTTGCATAAGTTGCCTTCCATAATTGTTCCATTGTTTGAAGAGATTGATTTGCTTTTATATGATGAGCATGTACAACATATTCATTGCCTTCTTTAGTTAAGTGATATTGATTTTGTTCCCTGTAGAATATTGCTTTGCGATCATACAAATAAGGGATTCCTAAGACCATTCCACATGTTTCTAGTGACACCACATCACATGTTACTTCATCCACATACTTGGATGTAATTGCAAATTTTATGATACATTGCTTTGTTATGGGAAATTTTTGATCTTTGCTTATCCAATTTAGTGAATATTGTTTGTGATGCATCTTAGAGTTTAATCCCAATTTCTTAACCACTTCCTCTGAAATTAAGTTAGATTGAGATCCATTATCTATCAATGTATCTATCTTAGTATGTTTCATTATGACCCTTATATGAAACAATTTACTTCTAGAATCACAACCATCACCAATTTTACCTATCAAACCAATTGTTATAATCTCAACACCTGAATCATACCCCAAGTCTATTGTTCATATTGTTGTTGCAACATTTTGTCGCCCTTTCCTCTCTTTGAACCATTTTGATCTCTTCTCTGGGTGCAATTTCCAGCAATGGTCACCATCATGCCCTTCTTTCTTGCAATGCTTGCAAGAGAGCTTCTCTTCATTCATCGTCGTTGAATTTTCTTTCTTTCCATTCCCCTTTATTTTGTCTTCTTTCCTTGAAGACGATTCCCATGATACACCAACTCTTGTTTTCCTCGCTTCAACATATGTTGCTTGAATAGAAACCTCGTCAATATTAGTACGTACAAACATAAATACAGTGTTACGAATATGTGCAGGTAAACCTCCTATATACTTCATAAGAGTTTCTTATGTATGTAATGGAATATTTAACATTAATGCCATCTTACGAAATTCATCTGTGTATTCTTGCATCATTTTTCCTTTTCTTAGTTTAATACTTTTCCATTCAATTAAATCCTTTTCCTTATAACCCAAAGAATAAAACTGCTTTCTAAGTGGAGAAACAAAATCTTGCCATGATGGAAATACATTACCAACTTGTTGAGTACCATGTTGCAACTTAATCTGCCACCAAATTAGTGTTTTTTCTGCAAGACGAAGTGATGCCAATTTGATTTGGGTTGCCTTGTCATTGATTTATTTCACACTGCAATAAAATTTCATCTGCAAGTTTGTCTGCGTCTCCGGGCCTATGTCTCAGTGGGGGAGGATTTATTATTAATCTTCAATGCTGAAAAATTACATTAGAAGTATCTCAAAAGGATTACAAATTGGTCTGGATGTGTTCTGCTCGACCTCAAGAATCCAACACAACTAACGGCACTGAAAAAGGTTGAGCGTAGCTCCCGAAAATGGCCTCCAAAGTTCGCTTCCTCAATGGCTTCCCTGCACAAAAATGGCTTAGGCTTTACAATTCCTCATCATTATGTTATTTATGAACCTCCTCATGCTATCAAAAATATTTTTTTTATATAGGATTTGAGTTGGGGTTCACCTCCCATCTTCCCCCCAATATCTAGCCTCGAAAAGGGCTCCAGATCCCCTAATAATGGGCAAAATTCACCAAAATCAGCTGAAAAATCAACAAAAAATCCAATATTATAGTTCAAAACCCATATTTGGGAAAAATGTGCGTCATCTCCCTAAGTCTTAGGGCTCCTGGTCATATGGGAATGGCGCATCTGGCCACATGGTTAAACGTTGGCACCCTAAACCTGTACCCATGGTCACTTGGCATCTGGTCGTATGGATTGATATATGGCCAAGTGCTAGAGTTGAGCCCAGGTCCGCAATTTATGGTCCAGCACCTTGGTCCGCGGGCTAGCCCTATCAATCGAGCACTTATAACCCAAAATCCGCACAATAGAAACTTAAATAGCGTTTTTTCCATATGTTTAACAAGAAACATGTGTAGCTCGAGCGGTTAGAGTTTGTTCTGAAGTCTTTGGCTATGGAGGAGGTCGAGTATTCGATTCCTACGGAGGGCAAAATAAATTTTTGAACCGGCCCACATTGGCCATATTCGGGGTTCCATGTAACACCTTATGATTGGGCCACGTGTCGCCTCTAGATTGGCCACCATACACATAGTCAGTTGCCCAATGGACCGCCACATCACCCTGCCAACTCATCTGCCCAATCATCATCATATGACACATGTCAAGCTCGAAGCTTGCCACCTGGCGCCACATCACTATGACATACTGTACAATCATCTGCTCAGTCAACGCCATGTCACTGCCACTTGTCATCCGTATTTCCATGTTTTGGACTATCATTGGGCCACGTCATCATATGGACTGCCATGTCAGCATCTGTACAGTGCACATGTCAAACCCATATTGTGCCAACTCAGCCTGAAAATTCCAAAAATGAGTGACACATGTCACCTCCTGGTATTGCCATGTGTCACTGTTGACGTCATGGTGACATCACTGCCACGTACTACTGACGTTAGCAGTACGGCATGTTGACTGTTGACTTTGAATTTTTTTGTTTGTTTTGAAAATCGATCAAAACGTGATAACTTTCGCATACGGTGTCCATTTTTCGAAAAAATATATGGCCGATATCGATGCGACGAGCTCGATGCAATGGTGTTGGTTTCATCCGATTCTAATAACTTTGAATTTTAGGCCTTCCTAGATCCATTTCCATGAGAAAACAATACAATGAATTGCTCATGGTTGATGGCTTGGAATGGACTTTGTTATTATAAGATGTATTCGAATATAAAAAAATTTAAAAGAGAATATGATAGAATTGTTGAATGTTTAGATCATTTCAGTGAGAAGCTTGTAGGTATGCATCGCGGTTCAATTTCACGAGTGAATGGATATTCATATTAGACATTTAACATGATAGTGTTCAAAATAGGTTAACACAACTAATTCCTACAATCATTTAAACATTACAAGAAATGATGCCAATGATATACTTATGTCTGTCATAAAAGTATTCATGAAGTTACAAAGAAATCCTTGTGAATTGCTTGGAATAGGATTTGTTAATATAAGATGCAATCATATAGAAAAACTTTGAAACAAAGAATTGAATAGAAATTGTTATTTGTTCAATTCACTTCAACAAGAAGCTTGTAGGTATGTATGATGATGGGGAATTGCTTGGAATGGAATTTGAAACTATAAAATGCATATAAAATTCAATTATAAACCATTTCCCACCCCAAGTCATGTTTTTTGAAAAAAGGCAGCACCATGTTACAACCATTATTTTTATTGCTATGAATTGCTTCAACATTACTTCAAGAAACTCTATCCATTAAAAAGCCATTAGACCCCAAGTATATCATCCCCTAACCAGTGACATTGTAACTTTTCTCTTGCTCGAGTTTAGCTATAGCTATTGAAGGTTGAACATTGAATAATCTTGTTCTAAACCAGAGAAATGGGTGGCTCTAAATTTATAGAAATACGGAATATATATTATTGAGTTGAATTTAAGGAGGATAGAGAATCTAAAATGTTATGGAACAAGTTGCCTACAGATATCTAAGTGGAATAAATGTTGATTTACTTTAGTGACCACTCGAGAACATTTGTTTTAAAAACTATAGTCCAAATTACTAATATGATTCTCTAGTATGTTTTTCTTTACCTATCCACCATCTAAAATCTTTGTAATAAAAGCATACTCATAAAATAAATTTCTATATTTGACTCTCTTTCCTTCATGTTTAAATTTAAGAGAGACCCTACATGCAAAGGTGTTGTTCACAATGTATTATAACAATCGGATTTGAGATAGGGGCTTCACAACAAGACCAAAGTAGTGAAATTCTTATTTTCTCTACAAATATTCTTGGAAGTTGATAAGAAGGAAATTTGCAGGCCCACTATCAATGTCCATTAATGCACTACTTCTAGACAAAACATGAGCATCACTTAACATAATGCTCGGCCATTAGGTCAAGTAAGTCTCCACTGTAAAGTCAAGTGAGATACCACCATCAATTCTAAGATAATATTCCTCTAAGTGAGATAGACTTATTCATGTGAGATAGGCTCCACCATCATTGGCTCTAAGAGTAGTGAAGGTCTAGCATAGATTTAAAATAGAAGCGAGCAGAGATAGAGAAGGAGAAAAGGAAGGACTTACAAGGAGAGCTTCAAGTCATGCCTGACTAAAATGAAAGGCCCTTTATTCCTCTCATCAAGGTTGAAGAGGAATTGGCTCTACTACATATACCGGAGGAAGATATGAATATAAGTTAAAACATAAAATTAACAAACTACATGAACCTAGCGGAAAGATTCTTGGTGATGAAATTTGGATTCACTTATCTAATCTTTATCCAATAATACCATTAAATGTGCTATATGCAGAAGAATGTGAATTTCATCAAGTTCTATATATTATATCATTGAATTTGCATTATATGCAGAAGAACATGGATTTCATTTAGTGTCCATATATTGTTTTTCATTTTGTCTCATTTTAAGCTCGCAAAAACATAAAACAAACAAAAGAAATCCACAAATTCTACACACTAATGTTGCCTAAAATGTTTTACTTCCATGCCCTCTACCATTTCTTGGAGAAGATCTAGCTATTTTATCTAGTCATTTTTTTAAAGCATAAATTTGGGGCTAAATGGATATTTGCAGGATGAATCATATTTAAAATGAGCTTGTTATAGAGGTCACAGTTTCAATTCACATGCACATTGCATTTAGTGGTTGATTTCTAAAGAAAACCTATTGGTTACTTCACCTTAGCATCCATAATGACGGGGATGAATCCATATGTTCCACTAGGAATCAATAATTAATATTTATTATCCATTAACATATTATGAGTTACAATGACATGCATATAAATACATGTAGGGAATAATAGTCATGTTCTTTGGGAAAATGTGTGACTTATCATTATTTACAATATAATAAATATATAATAATTATTTATATAAATACTTAGAACAAATTATTTATACATTATTACATATGGGTAATATACTTTAGGTATATTATAAGTCTTCCCCCTTAAAGACGCTTTGTCCTCAAAGCATAGGGAATGAGAAACTCTTATGTTAAAATGAACAATCTTTTGTAACTACCATCGATTAAATAAAGTTGAGGACATGAGGCAATATGAAGTTCAAATCCTTGAACAATATTGGTGCATTGAAAAAAATCAATCCATCCAAGTTGGATTCTTTCTAGAACTCTCCAATTATAAGATTATGAATATGATCTTCTTTGTTATTGACTTCTAGGCACATAGATCTTTGGATGCCTCGTAAGTTTATCCTTCTCAATTTCTAGTTTAGTCTTGTCATGATTTACTTAAGTCGTCATGATGATATGTGATGGTTTTGTATTTATTAGTGTCACTACATCCTTCAATTTCCCTAAGACTTCAATAGAGGTGATCAATGGTATGTCAACCTTCACTAAATCTATGGATGTTTCTTTATCGTTAAATTGTTTCTTGAACTCAAGTTTTGAAAACTCTTCCACTGATAAGACTTCATTGGTAATCTGATTTTTAGTTTCAATCCCTTCTATTGAAGTCACTTTATCTTTAGTTTCAACTTTTGGAGGCTCTCCATTGATACAACTTCATTGTTAACAACATTAATTTTTTCCACATTGATTGCATCGATGTTTGTGCCACTATCCATGTTTTTGGATTTTTTTCGTGCCATCTTTTCTTTCTTTAACTTCTCCGTTTTTGTTAGTAGAGTTTTATTATGATTTCTCAAACAAGAAATTTCATCATCTTTAGGTATATTATATTCTCCCAACAACTTGAAATTTTTCTTATCTTGGGGTGATGAGAATATTCTTGATCCTGCGAATGTTGTAGAAGACCTAGAAGTGATTTCTTAAAAGACAATTGTTAAGAAAATTTAGAGAAAATGAAGAATTGATCTAGATAACGTTGTGATTTTCACAATTGAGGAACAAGTACTAGATACAAAAAGGGAAAAGCTAACATAACTATTATTGGTTGGACTTGTTGTCACACATGCTACTTTGGATAAAGCTCAATCAAAAGTTGTATACATGCATACTTTGGAAAAGAAAATTACATTGTTATAAAATCAAGTGATTATTACGAATCTACACAGGGTTTAATAATTGTTTTCATAGAACATTTTTGGAGGAGAATGAATCTAATGCATAGATAAAAAGGATTTTTATGCTAAGGCCTTTCAACTATAGCAACTAAGTTTATAGGTTTCCATTCTATATAAGGGAAATCTTATGTTGAAATAAACTCAAGGAAAACTCATTATCAATTGGAATTCATCAAACAAATTCAAAAGCATAGGAAAGATGAATCTCACAAAATCAAAATTCCAAGTAAATAAGAGATATATGGGATTGAAAAATATTTGATCTACTGGAAGGGAGCATCTCATGAAGGTCAAAGGTAGATAGAGGATGAGTGTAACACACTTTACCCCTTAGGTATTCATTAGAGGGATCAGGTATAAAAATTCCGCTTTTACTCAAAGATCTTGGATCCTCTTCCCAAGATCTCCATCTCCTTCTTCTTGTCAAGAGATTTCCAACAATTGTCACCGTGCTCAAATATGAGCTCAGGATTGGAAGTTACACTCTAATTTAACACACAGGATTACGGGATTTCAACATTCGGTGCTTTAGTGCAGAACGCTCGTCTCTCTATTTGCATATCCTTCGGAATCCCGAAACCTCAGAATTTCGCCACATGGTTCTAGCCTTCGGCCCTTTCAACTTATTGAATACACTCCCCTAAACCTTCGAAGTTCTGAAACTCGGGACTCCCAAAGGGCCCACAATTACACTTGGTAGCACGTTAAATGCGGAGGCAGGGACAGGTAGATTCGGGCCTTCGATCGATTTACCCCGACGTTCCAACATCCCAAGTTCCCTGAAGTCCCGAACTCTCAGTGTATCGAGTACTCCACCAAATTTTGGGCCAGGAGATCATGCACCAGGAGGAAGACATGCGGAAAATGGTAGAGATGACACGTGGCCCCATTAATGGGTGACACATGTCACATTCTAATGAGAATATAGGGTCTATAAAAAGCACAAATCAAGGCGACATGTGGCATTTTGAACATGGGTCCACGTCACCCTATGTGATGTCAGTGTGCCACATCACTCTGAACTGACAGCCTCTAGGAGTCTCTAGTCTCTCCTACCTGCGAAATCGCTCAAAGCTCTGAAGCTCAAACTTTCACCGACAACCTCCCAATACTCCTTTTATCCCACAGTTGAGATAAGTCCACATAGATACATAGATCTACAGCCTCCGTCGCTTCGTGACTTCTGCATTTGGGGGCTTGGTCATCTAGTTTCCCTTTTACTCCCGGAGTGGTCACCATCAGGCTGACCACGGTCTATATCCAACAGTCAGGAGGGATCCCAATGCATCCTCGGATCGACGGTCCTCATTGCTTCACAACTTCAGAGTTTGTGGGTTCTACCCATTTAACACTCCCTTGCTCCCAAAGTGGTCAACACTAGACTAACCACAGCGTAGATCCAATGGTCATGGGAAATCTCGAAGCATCCCCAGATCTACGATTCCCATCACTTCGCAAGTTCAACGTTCGAGGATTCCACCCGCTTAACACTCCCTTTCTCCTGGAGTGGTCAATGTTGGATTGACCACAACATAGATCTAACAGTTAGGGAAGACCCCAAGTATCCTCAGATCTACGACTCATGTTACTTCATGACCAGTAAGTGGGTCAGGGTTTAATGGTGGAATAGATCCCATGGTCACAGTTAAGAAACTACTAGATGTTGGTCAACCTTGATAGTAACCGTACCAACAGGTTACCTTTGGTTGTTTTCGAAGGTTGTAAATTCATAACGTTCCGGAGCTCCGGACTCCCAGAGTTTCGAAGACAAAATAGCCTAGCTCCTTTTGGACCTAGCGAAGGGTTCCAAGGTCCAGGTCATATTGATTCCCTGACAAGTCTCAGGGCTACACACTCAACTCTTAGCCATGATTTGGTTAGGGTCGTGGACATGAGCCCTCAGTCACACATAAGAATGGTTCAAAGGAGGTGCCCTCCCTCCACATATCTCAAAGTTAGTAACCTACAAAGGTAAATTCGTGGGGTCGACAGGACTGAGGTGTCCCAGTGAAGTATAACCCGACTCTTACGTTACAAAATCAACCCTTGGGAAAATTCCCTTAAGGATTTTCCAACCAGTACAAAAATCATAAACTTGTTCTTAAATTCATTTGCAAACCCATGTCTAAAAGTTCTCCTGCTACTAAGAAGAGGTAAACTAGACCATTCAAATGCATGGGTTTACACAGAAACAATAAGCTTTTTTAATATAAATTAAACAATGCAAATTTTAGTCATGGACACAGACATCCAACCATCATTTCAATGCTAGTACACAGGGTATAAGAATACTTATCAAGAAACCAGATAGTAAAGCTATTGTTGAGATGGGTTCCCTTTTACACCCAACTGTAGGCACAGCCACTCCTAGACGGATTTATTGTTAGCCACCCCCTAGCTACATCATGATGCTCTGAGAGATAATCTTCCTTCTTGTTCAACACAACCAAGGACGAAGATTGCTCTCCTCTTCCCACGGTAATTTAGCAGATCGTTTCTCCCTCTACCAAGAAAGGGGGTCTACGATGAGTACTTCCTCAGTCACTCATATTCTTGCAACCTCATTTATCAGCTTGGACTGAAGACGCTGCCTAGAAAATTCATGTACCCAGAACAAACCCGTTTTTCAATTCTCTTTTGAACCAGAGAGTTGCACACGCTCTTCTCTTCTCTAAGAGAATGGTCTCCAGACACATTTTCCCTCATATTCTCCTTTATGCCCACGAATTCCCTTATTTTCTTGTCTTCCTCAGAAAATTTGTGTGGGTATGAATCCCCATTTTGTGGTTAGGTCGGGAGTTTTTTCAGATTGGTACTCTTCCCATCTCCTCATTGAATCATGAGGACTTCCCAACTACCATCTTGAATGGTAATTTATTTATGGATCAGAGGACTGTTCTGGGTCTGAATAATTCAAATCCAGTAAGGTACTCATCTAGTGGGGGTTATCTCAAGCATTGTTGGTTCCCCTCACCATATCTCTCATGCATCATGATCTACCTTGGCAAACCCCCTCAACAGTTATGCAACACTATCCATTTTATTTAATAACAAAAATACATACATTACCTTTTATAACAAAAAGGTTCATCAGTTCCAACATACACACATATTCAATTTTCCCATAGTCTTTTGGAAATTTATAGTTCTATTTACAAGCTGGGGGAAACAGGGGTATTACAATCCACTCCCCCTTAAAGGAACATCATCCTTGATGTTCTACCTATCGATGTGTTTTGTATGTATAGAAGTAAACAAAAATGGGTATGCATGTTTCATGGCATCCTCCATTTCCCGCGTAGCTTTATCTGAACCAAAGTGTTTCCACTACACCTTGACATGTGCAATGGTTATTTTCCTGAGTGGGATTTCCTTCCTATCTATTATGAATTATGGCTCTGGTAGGAATTTTCCCTCTAGTTCCACTTGAATCACAGACCAATCAATTATATAATTAGAATCATGTACATATTTCTTCAGTAACAAAACATGGAAAACATTATGTGCCTTCACTATGGGAGGAAGCGCTAGTCTATATGTTGTAGGTCCCACTCTATCCAAAATTTCAAAGGGTCCAAAATACTGAGGTGCCATCTTGGCACAAGCTCCCATTCTCAAGGAACTTTTTCTGGTCTAACTCAGAGATACACATGATCTCCTACTCTAAACTCTCAAGGAGTCCTTTTTCTGTCTATCCTGAGCTATTTTCATTTTCATTTTTATCTGAACTACTTGTTGTTCCATTTCCTTTAGCATATATGGCTCGATTGTAATTCTATCTACTGGGTTATTCCAACTGATTGGAATATTGCATTGTCTACCATAGAGGGACTCAAAAGGGCTCATCTTCAATGACTCTTGATAGCCATTGTTATAAGTAAACTCTACCAGTGGTAGGTATTCTTCCCACTTGTTGGKTTGATGCATTACATGCATCCTTAACATGTCCTCTAACACTTGGTTTACCCTCTTTGTTTGCCCATCAGTTTGAGGGTGATAGGCTATACTAAAAAGTGATTTAGTTTCCAAACCAACAAACAGTTATTTCCAAAAGTTTGAAGTAMATTTTGTATCTCTATCGGATATGATTTCCTTAGGCATGCCATGCAATCTAAATATTTATTTCATGAAAATGTTGGCAATATATATTTCCTTGCAATTTGATTTGACGGGAATAAAGTGAGAAGCCTTGCTCAGTTTTTCCACAACTACCATGATGGCGTCATTTTGTTTGGGTGATTTTGGTAACCCTGTGATGAAATCCATTGAGATGGTTTCCCATTTCCATTCTCGGATTGATAGGGGCTACAACGGCCCTACTAGATGTCGGTGCTCTGCCTTAACCTACAAACATTCTAGACATTTAGCTAAGTAATCAACTATGTCATTTTTCAGTCCGGGTCAATAAAATAGTTTCCTAGTGGATGTGATCATTTTCTAATAACCATGATATTTAGTATATGGTCTTTTGTGTAGTTCATCCATTATGAACCTCTTCAAGTCGTCACAATTTGGAATATACAAACTACCCTTGTAATTTAGCAAGCCATCATTCAACACTTGATAACCCTCATACTTTATCCCTATGGGCTCTTCCTCTAAGTATGGTTCCACGGTCTTGAAAAATGCATTTGTTTCTTGTGTATTTTTTACTCTCTCCTTGATGTATGATTCATAGGTGCTTACAACTGCCAAGTGAATCACTTTCATACTTCTACTAAGGGCATCATCCACCCTATTTTCTTTTCCTTCGATATGTTTGATTTCAAAATCAAACTCACTAATGAGAGCCATCCATCTAGCTTGTATAGCATTGAGTTTTGGTTGATCAAAAAAATATATCAACCCACTATGGTCTGTCATAAGCATAAATATTTTACCTAGGAGGTAATGCCTCCACATTTTTAAAGCATGCAATATGGCAGCCAACTCCAAATCGTGGGTCACATAATTGATTTTATGCTCATTTGATTTTTTGGATTCATAGAAAATCACATGTCCTTCTTACATAAGGACTCCTCTGAGCCCTTCCTTGCAGGCATCTGTACACATAAGGAAGTCCTTGTTTGGGTCTGCAATCTTCAGCACAGGTGCATTGGTTAGAAGTTATTTCAATTGTTGGAATCTCTCTTCACATTCTTATGTCCAAATGAATTTATCTCCCTTTTTATGAAGGGATGTGACTGGGAAACTAATCTTGGAGAATCCCTTTATGAACCTTCTATAGTATCATGTTAGGACCATAAAGGATATGATATCAAGTACATCCTTTGGAGTAGACCAATCCATAATGGATTTGATCTTTTCAAGGTTAACTTCCACTCCTTCTTCAAAAATAACATGGCCTAAGTAATGGACTTGTTTTTGGAAAAAGTCACACTTACTAAACTTAGCATAGAGTTGATGTTCTCTCAGCACCTGAAGCACCAACTTGAGATGTTCTTCATGTTCTTCCCTACTCTTAGAATAGATTAGGATATCATCAATGAAAACCAACACAAATCTATCCAAAAACTTACTGAGTATATTATTCATTAAGCAAATAAAAGTGGTTGGTGCATTGGTAAGTCCAAATGGCACCACCACAAATTCATATTGACCATATCTTATCCTAAAGGTTGTTGTGTGGATGTATTCATCCTTAATTCAGACTTGATGGTATCCATACCTCAATTCAATCTTGGAGAAAATTGTAGCACCCCTTAATTGGTCAAACAAGTCATTGATCATTGGCAAGGGATACTTATTCTTAATGGTCATCTTATTGAGTTGTCTATAGTCTATGCACAACCTGAGGTTGCCATCCTTATTTTTCACAAACAAGGCTAGTGCTCCCCATGGAGACATACTAGGTCAAAGGTAGCCTTTGTCTAACATATCTTTTACTTGTAGTTTGATCTCAAATAGCTCTGGTGTACTCATTCTATAGGGTGTTTTAGACACTGGCACCACTCCTGGTACAAGTTCTATTGAAAATTCAATATCTCTACTTGGAGGTAGACATGTTACCTCTTCTGGAAACACATATTTATATTCTCTTAATATGGGATGGTCCTCTAGGATTTATTTATTGTTCTCAACAGAGTTCAACACTTGTATTGCATACAAAGGACATCCTTTTCTGCAATACATCTTTACTTGAAGCGTTAATATTTGTCTCACTAAGATAGGATTTTGAATTCCTTGTAGGGTTATTTTTTTCCCTTTTCCATCTTCACACTCCAAAGTTTTATTGTATTAGTCCAACTTGGTTTTATGGGCAGCCAACCAGTCCATGCCAATCAGCAGATCATAAGATCCTAAAGGGAGCACGTTTAGGTTTACTTGGGTGGGTAATCCATTCATAATGAATTGGCATGATGGTATGACCTCTATTACCTTTCATTTGGTTTCAGTGGCTAGTTGTACTAGCCATGATTTAACATGTTTTACTTGCTGCAATTTACATTTCTCAACAATTTGAGGGGAAACATAACTCAGATTAGAACCAGGTTCAATTAAAATGGAAACTAGATGGTTGGAAATCATACCTTCCATCTCCACCACTGAAGCTTGGTGGCCAACTTGTCTATTATCCAAGGCTACATAAATTTTTGGTATGATCCTAGCCACATAATTGATTGTGATAACCGCTTGGACGTTGTAGACCCTCATATTGTTTTGTTGCCTATGTGGACAATCCCTCAGCAAATGTTCTTCTCCACAGCCCCAACATTTCAAGGGTTCTCTCTTTGTGTTATCAATCTTACCTGGGGCTGCTCCAAAGGGTTTATTACCACAATGAGATAGGAAATTATGTTGATATACACTTTTAGTAGGAAGGCTCATCTTAGAATTTTTTCCATGGTTCTTAAATCTTGAGGGTTTAAACCCCTTCTTCTTGAATCCCAAGTTACTTTTCTTCTTCCAGTCCTCATGAGGTTTTGCCTTATTCTTGAATTTATCATAGAAATACCTTGCCTTCCGGATAGTATCTTCTAGGGTCTCGGTTTCATGAAATTCAATTATGTCCCGGAAGGACTGAGGTAGTCCACTAATAAATCATTGCATATTTACCTTTTAGTCATTTATGTAGGGAACATACCTTATCAGCTCAAGATATTTGTTGATATATTCATCTATTGTGAGTTGTCCTAACTTGAGTTCATAGAACTCCTTGGTCTTCCAATCAAAGTATTTTTCTGACAGATACTTCTTCTTGAAGTATTTCTCAAATTGTTTCCATGACAAGTCCTTCTCATGGATTCCTTTCACATTCCTAAGGTACTCCTACCAAATGGAGGCCTTTCCGTTCAAGTTGAAAATGGTTATTCTAGCCTTTAAGTTTTCAAAGCATTCATGGACTCTGAAGTACTTCTTCAATCCAAGCAGCCAAATTTCTGCTTCTTCCCCCTTTTTAATTTCTCCATCGAAAGTGGGTGGTTTGGATTTCTTAAACTCTTCATGGTCATGTCTCTTGGAATTTTTCCTCTTCTTTCTTCTCCTCTGGGAATGTGAACTAGTCTTGATACTAGAAGATTCCTTGGATTTGTCAATTTCTTCACTAGAGGATTCTTCCATTGAGTGTCTCTTAGCTCCATGTTGGGAATTCTTTGACATGCTCCTCCTTTTATGGCCACTTTCAGGACCATGCTTTTGTATCTCACGTGGACTTTGGGTTTTCTTAGTATGATGTATATCCATATGACTGGTCATTGGTCCATGTTGCAGGTTCCTTTGTACATCTAATAGGCTTTGCAGTAGGATTGCGTTAATTTCATTTTTTTTTTCTTGTTCTTTTATCAGCCTTTCATTGTCAACCTTACAACTTTGTAATTCTTCCACGAGGCTTCTTACGGTTTCATCCAAATCTAGAGGGGTTTCCACCTCTCTCCTCTCATCAGATTCTTCTTCTCTATTGTCAGAGATTTCCCCCAACTCATGGTGTGTCACCATCCTTTACATTGTACTTTCCCTATTGTCCACTGACTGCTTGAGTGCTAATAAAAAAAATTATGTTAGTTAATTATCTACTAGTTTATGAACAACACATACAATTTGTGACGTGAAGTCAACTTGTTTATTTGGAACACTAGAAACAAACAGTTCAGACTTTCAAACATATAACAAAAGATGAAAGTTTGATTCCTCTTTTCAGCAGTGGTTTAGATAAGTTTCTTATGAATGGGGTAAGATAGGGGGTTACCCCTTAAAGTTATTTAATAATATTTTTATGTGAATCGTTCCTGAGCCCAAGCAGGCCAAGTGTTGTTGCCCGCTCTAATACCACTTTGTAACACACTCAACCCCTTAGGTATCCATTAGAGGGATGGGGTATAAAAATTTCCCTTTTACTCAAAGATCTTGGATCCTCTTCCCGATATCTCCATCTCCTTCTGCTCATCAAGAGCTTTCCAAGAATTGTCACCGTGCTCAAATCCAATCTCGAGATTGGAAGTTACGCTCTTGTTTAACGCATAGGCTTACATGATTTCGACGCTTTGGTGCTAAACTCTTGTCTCTCTATTCGTATATCCTCCGGAGTCTCGAAACCCCGGAATTCTGCCACGTGGTTCTAGCCTTCAACCCTTTCGACTTATTCAATACACCCCCCAAACCTCCAGAGTTTTGAAACCTCAGACTCCCGAAGGGTCCACACTTACATGTGGTGGCACATTGAATGAAGAGGCAGGGGCAGGTAGGTCCAGGCCTTCATCCGATTTACACCGGTGTTCCAACATCCCAAGTTCCTCGAAGTCCCGAACTCCTAGTGTCCCGGGTACTCCACCATCTCTTCGGCTAGGCGAGCATGCACTAGGGGGAAGATACGCAGCAAAGGGAAGAAAGGACACATGGCCCCATTAATGGGTGACACATCTCACGTTCTAATGGGAATATAGGGTTTTCAAAAAGCATAAATCAAGGCGACACATGGCATGTTGAACATGGATCCATGTCACCCTAGGTGATGTTGGTGTGCCACGTCACTCCATACTAACAACCTCCGAGAGTCTCTAGCCTCTCTTACCTACGTAATCACCCGGAGCTTCGAAGCTCGAACTCCCACCAGTAACCTCCCAATACTCCTTTTATCCCACGGTCGAGATAGGTCCACGTAGATCCATGGATCTACAGCCTTCGTTGCTTCATGACTTCGGCATTCGGGAGCTTGGCCATCTAGTTTCTTTTTTACTCCCGGAGTGGTCAACGTTGGGCTGACCATGGTCTAGATCCAATGGTCTGGATGGATCCTGACACATCCTCAGATAGATGATCCTCGTTGCTTCGCCACTTCAGTGTTCGAGGGTTCTACCCATTTAACACTCCCTTTCTCCCGGAGTGGTCAACTTCCGACTGACCACAACACGGATCGAACAATCATGGGAAATCCCAAATCATCCCTGGATATATCGTTCTTGTCACTTCGTGATTTCAATGTTCATGGGTTCCACCCGCTTAACACTCCCTTTCTCTTGGAGTGTTCAACGACAAACTAACCACGATGTATATCTAATGGCTAGGGAAGACCCCAAATATCATCAGATCTATGGTTTGTGTTACTTTGTGAACGGTAAGTGGTTAGGGTTTAATGGTGGAATAGATCCCATGGTCATGGTTAAGAAACCGCCAAATGTCGGTCAACCTCGCTACCTTCAATTGTTTTCAAAGGTTGTAGATTCATAACATCCCAAAGCTCTGGACTCCCAGAGTTCCTAATCCAAAATAGCCTAGCTCCTTTCGGACCTAGAGAAGGGTTCCAAGGTCCCATTCATATGGATTTCGTGAGAAGTCTCAGGGTTGCACGCTCAACTCTTAGCCTTAATTTGGTTAGGGTCGTGAACATGAGCCCTCAGTCACACAGACGAATGTTTCAAAGGAGGCACCCTACCTCCACAGATCTCAAAGTTAGTAACCTATGAAGGTAAAATCATGGGGTTGACAAGACTGAGGTGTCTGAGCAAAGTATGCCCCAACTCTTACATTACAAAATCAACCCTTGGGAAAATTCCCATAAGGATTTTCCAACCAGTACAAAAATTGTAAACTTATTATTAAATTCATTTACAGACCCACGTCTAAATTTCTTCTACTACTAAGCAGAGGAAAATTAGACCACTCAAATGCACGAGTTTACACAAGAACACTAAGCATTTTTAATATAAATCAGACAATGCAAATTTTAGTCATAGACATAGAGATCCAACCATCATTTCAATCCTAGTACACAAGGTATAAGAATACTTATCAAGAAACCAGATAATGAAGCAATTGTTGAGTGGGGTGCCCTTTTCCACCCAACCATAGGCACAGCCACTCCTAGATGGATTTACTATTGGTCTCCCCCTAGCAAGATCATGATGCTCTTAGAGAGACTCTTCCTTCATGTTCAACACAACCAGGGTGTTGATGATTAGAGTTGCATGAGACATCCTCTGGGACATAGACCTGAGAGAGAGCCCCTAAGATGGGTATATGGTTCCTATCTGAGACATAACTGGAATGTAGTGATGGCCTCCTCCTTACAGAGAGTTGAGAAGAAATCCAGATGATTCTCCTATGTAATGTAGTGAGAAAGGATATTTGTTGAATTGGACGGGCCTATGGCTGAGGACAAGGTCAACGTGTGAATCCCCATAGAGTTGGGTGCATCGTCATGAGACAAAGATGAAAACGATGTATTAGAATCCTCTTAGTAGAGAGTTGATATGATGAACTCCATATGACTCTCATGTGTAATGCAGTGGGAAAGAAGATCTGTTGAGTGGACGTGCATGTGGACGAGCACAGGTGAGCATGATCCTAGTGGCTGAGTACTAATGAGTGTGGTTCTCCTGTGAGACATAGTGAGATAGATATATGGAAATCCCTATGGATGTGCCCCTAGTGGCTGAGCACTAGTGGGTGTATGATATCCCTTGCTATATTGTTCAAGAGTCAGACCTACCTGTAACCCTAATTGTAATGTAAAGGGTACAGGTCGACCCCACCTTAATGTAAAAGATAATAATTAATATAAAATATAATTAATATGGTAATTATTAATTATATTTTGAGTTATTGATGTCGGCCCTATTGTTCCAATAGAAACATCATTTGATGTGACAAGTTTCATATAAATAAAGGTGAGTCCCCATTGAGGAAACACACTTATCATTGTGTCATCTCATGATTTCAGAAGTTGTGGTCTAAAATTATGATAATTATAGCACCCTCTTGTGTGCTAGGTTTAGTGATGGTGTGGGAGGTCTTTCTCTTGAGGAATATAGCAAAGGATTGGTTGGGTTTTCTTCCCTTTTTGAGAAGGGTTTCCCAGGATACTTCTTGTGCTCTTGTTCTTGGTTATTCTTCTTGTGATATTGGTTTGCTGCACTAGTTATGGTTCAAGTAATAGTTAAACAGAAAATTTAAAGAGGATACATGAGCCATAGTTCATTGAAAATCCAACATGGTATCATAGCAGGATAAAAGAATACCATTGCACATTAAAATTGAAGGCAAGATCTGCCAAAACTTCATTGTAGGTATGAAGAGAAGAGGGTCAAACCCCTCTTAATTTCGTGTGGTAGATGATGAGGAGACTGTGGAAAAAAAAGAAACCCCACTGAGGGCCAGAGCCTAGGAGTAACCCCACTGCAACCGAAGTGTATTAGAGAGAAGGTCGGAGCCTAGGAGGAGGGTTGGCTGTAAAATTGAAGTGGTTGTTGACCTCTAAAAACTACCATAGAATACCTCTAACAGCAGCAAGGGAAATCCCTACTAAGGATGTCGCAGTAAGGAAAAGGCCCACTAAAGACTTTCGCAGCAATACCCTAACAACAGCAGTAAGGAAGGCCTACTAAGGTTGTCGCAGCAAGGAAAAGGGCCACTAAGGATGTTGCATCAATACCCTAATAGCAGACGCTTTAAAGAGGGGTCGGACTCCTTTCTGAAATGAAATTAATGTTTCCACAACCCCAAAACAGAGGTACCAATCAACCTAAAATTGCAAACCTGTGGCAAAAAATCAACTGATGTAGCATCCAGCTGTTTTGAGGTAAAATGTAAGGTTTCCATAGCCAAAATAAACCCTATGACAGGTACCCTAAACAAAATACCTACAAGAGGAGGAGGATCTGGCCAAGGCTAGTAGAAAAACTAAATTTTATGAACAGTAAAGTGAAGGCCATTAGGCATGTTCTTATTGTAGAAAGACCACGGACTTGGAGGGCCATTACCCTTTCCTAGTGATCAGACCTCAAATCCGATCTCAATCTCCTTTGTGCCATACACAAATGGAATTACATAAATTTGAAGCTAGCAAGGTTTTAAAATTATTGGAGGTTGATATTCTGAGGCAATTTCTGGTTGACAAGTTCATGCATGATAAATATTATTTTTTGGATCTTATCAGTGTTGTCTCTTGCCTATGATGTTTCATATACCCCTGAAATTTCGTCCACATGAAATTATAATCACTTGAATACATTGATGAAAAGCGTGGACCAATGAAACTTACTAAAATACAAATACATATGGACAAGTCAAAATTCTGAGCTATATCTATGTTATCCTATTGCTCCATTCTACCACCCTTTGATGTCATATATTGATGCAAGTGTTTAATGGTGATGTTGATGTATATCCCAGAAAACATATGATGTTGATGACTTGCCCAAATACATTGAAGATGTTAATTACAGACCAGACTAAAACCCTTAAATACAGATCTGAAGTCAAGTTGTAACAGTGTCAAGTAGTAGCAGGAGCTACAAGAATGGCTACAACGAGGTGTCTGAAATTTTGTTGAATGTCAACAATGGAAATGACCTCAATAAGATAAAACAATCATAGCAAGTTGGACCACCAACATATGAGAAGAATTAATAATGTGCAACTACTCTCTAATTAGTTACAGCAATAAAGGTTGATGCAGACTTTGTCAGAGACTTGTGTGGTACAAGTGGCTTCAAGACAAACAAGTCTGGTTGTAGAAAATAATAGTGGTAGGTGGCCACAGGAAGCTACAACAACATGATATGCCTTCTATGATATTACAACCAAGAAGAACCTCCATTGGAGCACACTCTTAGGTATGTACTTGTATATATAATTGTTTGATCATTGTCTTTAGGGTACTTGCAGGAGGAAGGAACCCTTGGTGAAATCATGGACCCGGAGAGGTCTCAGTGCATTCAAAAGAACAAACCGGAATTGAAGACTCTGGGTTTGATTATTTTCATTATCGTGCTACATTACAAGTAGGTGTTGTAGTTGTGACAACAATCCTTAAATTTTTTTGATTCTAGAGATGTACTCATGAATCTCCTCTAAGAGATATTCTTGTCTTTTTTCCCTTCGTTTTTTTCCTTTTTCTAGGCAAGTTAACAACAAAGGAAGATGTTTTTCTTTCAAGACTTCAGAGGGAGTCACTTGACTCAAAAGGAGTCAAAACTATTGAGAAAAATAAAGGACAAATACCTTCTCCCCCTCAGTAGTTCAGAGGGAGACAGTCATTGATACAGTTGTTCCAGTTGATATTCCTAAGGACTTTGCAGTAGGCCATAAAAGGGCATGTATGGGCTTGACAAACTCTACAAGAGGCAGAAAGACATGCAACTGATGAAAGTGTCATATAAAACAAGACTTGTAGTCAGAATATTCTCACAAGTAGAGGGAGTGAACTATGATGAGACACATTGATCCAGTAATCCGATACACTTCCATCTGTACTACCATCCATGAGTTGGAAACTACATCATATGGATGGATTCTTGATGAGTTTAGGTTCCAACAAAAATATTACTAATCCAAACCTATACTATTACATTGTTGGTGATGAGAGCCTGATTTTGATGACTTATTCAGGAAGTCATGTTGTTGGATACAAGCAAGCCTCAAATTCTGATTTCGAGATGAAGGATCTAGGTATGATGCACTACTTCTTGGGACAAGAAGTATAACAGAGGAATGATAATATTTTCCTAAGTCAAGGAAAATATACAATGGATATTAAAGAATTTTAGTATGATAGAATACAAATCCATGTCTACACTGATGGTGATGGATTTGATGAAAATAATAAATTATAATGATTCAAACGAGATTGATCCACATGTGTACCGACAGCGGATTGGATCATTGATGTATCTGGTTAACACCAAACCTGATATATGTTATACAGTGAATGTGCTTAGTCAATCCATGAGTCAGCCAAGATAGACTCATTGGATAACAGTAAAGCATGTATTGTGATATACACGAGGCACAATTGGATATGGCCTGAGATATGCCTCCAGTGTGAACTTGAGTTTGCAGGGATATGCCGATACAGATTGAGCGAAGAGTGCAATGAACCAGAAGAGCACATCTGGTTGTTGTTTTACCATGAATTTTTCCATGGTTTCTTGGTGCAGCAGGAAACAAAGATCTGTGGCCTTGAGTGCCACAGAAGCAGAGTATATATCATTGAGTGGGCGAAGCAGTGTGGCTTCATAAAATTCTAAAAGATTTACATGATCATGAGATGGATTATGTGATTATAACCAAAGTCATGTGAAGCTCTTTGAGAACCCTGTGTTTCATGATAGATCGAAACACGTCGATATAAAATATCATTTTCAGAGACATGATCCAGAGGAAAGTGCTACATGTGCAGTACCTTCCTACACATGAGAAGATTGCAGACATCTTCACCAACGTGACTTGGTGAAGAATACCTCTCTTGTTGAGAGGGAGTGTTGATGACTACATCCAAGACAAAGTTTGAGTACTTTCGTGTGAGACTTGTCCTGATGGATAATGCCTCCCTAGCTGAGAGGAAGTGTTGATGATTAAAGTTGTGTGAGACATCCTCCAGGACACAGACTTGAGAGAGAGCCCCTGAGATGGGTATGTGGTTCCTATCTAAGACGGAACTAGAACGTAGTGATGGCCTCTTCCTTACAAAGAGTTGAGAAAAAATCCAGATGATTCTCCTATGTAACGCAGTGAGAAAGGAGATTTTTTGAGTTGGGCGTGCATGTGGCTGAGCACAAGGTGAACGTGCGAATTCCCGTAGAGCCGGGTGCATCATCATGAGACAAATATGAAGACGATGTATTAGCCTTCTCTCAGCAGAGAGTTGAGATGATGAACTCCAAATGACTCCCATGTGTAATGCAGTGGGAAAGAAGATTTGTTGAGTGGACGTGCATGTGGACGATCACAAGTGAACGTGATCCTAGTGGATGAGCACTAGTGAGTGTGGTTCTCCTGTGAGACGCAGTGAGATAGAGATATGGACATCCCTATGGATGTGCCCCTAGTGGCTGATCACTAGTGGGTGTATGAGATCCCTTGCTATATTGTTCAAGAGTCAGACATGCCTGTAACCCTAATTGTAATGTAAAGGGTACAAGTTGACCCCATCTTAATGCAAAAGATAATAATTAATATAAAAGATAATTAATATGGTAATTATTAATTATATTTTGAGTTATTGATGTCGGCCCTATTGTGCCAATAGACACATCTTTTGATGTGACAAGTCTTATATAAATAAAGGTGAATCTCCATTGAGGAAACACACTTATCATTGTGGCATCTCATGATTTCAGAAGTTGTGGTCTGAAATTATGAGAATTACAGCACCCTCTTGTGTGCTAGGTTTGGTGATGGTGTGGGAGGTCTTTCTCTTGAGGAATATATCAAAGTATTGGTTGAGTTTTCTTCCCTTGTTGAAAAGGGTTTCCCGGGATACTTCTTGTGTTCTTGTGCTTGGTTATTCTTCTTGTGATCTTGGTTTGTTGGAGTAGTTATGGTTCAAGTAATAGTTAAATAGAAAAATTAAAGAGGATACATGAGGCAAATCAAACACAGGTATGGAGATCGCTCTCCTCTTCCCACGAGAATTTAGCAGATCGTTTCTCCCTCTACCAAGCAAGGGGGTCTGGGATGAGTGTTTCCTTTGTCATGCATCTTCTTTCAACCTCATTTATTATCTTGGACTGAAGACATTGCCCAACAAATTCTTGTACCCAGAACAAACTTGTTTTTCAGTTATCTTTTGAACGAGAGAGTTGCACACGCTCTTCTCTTCTCTCAGAGAATGGTCTCCATACTCATTTTCCCTCGTATCCTCCTTGATGCCCATGAATTCCCTTCTTTTCTTGCCTTCCTAGGAAATATTGTGTGGGTCTGAATCCCCATTTCGTGGTCATGACAAGAAGTTTTTCAAATAGGTACTCTTCCCATCTCCTCCTTGACTCTTGAGGAGGACTTCCCAACTACCAGCCTGACTAGTAATTTATTTCTGGGTCAGAGGACTATTCTGGGTCTGAATAATTTAAATCCAGTAAGGTATTGGTCTGGTGGGGGTTATCTCAACCATTGTTGGTTCCCCTCACTATCTCTCTCATGCATCATGATCTACCTTGGAAAACCCCCTCAGCAGTTATGCAACACTATCCATTTTATTTAATAACAGAAATGCATACATTACCTTTTATAACAAAAAGGTTCATCAATTCCAACATACACAAATATTAAGTTTTCCCATAGTCTTTTGGCAAGTTATAGTTATATTTAAAAGCTGGGGAAAACATGGGTATTACAATTAGTTGTTGTCTTGTATCAAAATTTGAGATTTTATTGAAGACACCACCAATTAATGCAATCTCCCTTCCCTTGACCCACGTGACAATTTTCATCCAGTTGATCAAGTGTTGCAAACATTTGAAGAATTACTCAAGCAACACAAGGCAGATGTTCAAGAGATATTGAATATGGAAAAGGGACATCTCAAAAAATAAATTAACTAATGAGGCTAAAAAGGAAACACAACTTAAATGTTCCTTTCCCAAAATTCAAAAACATATTAAAATATTTCTAGTGAATTACGAACTTTGAGGGCCCCACAAAGGCAACATATTTTTCCCCATATTTATTTATGTAAAAATTTATTTGAACAATGGGAAAAATATGCTAAAGAAGTAGTTGGAGACCAAACCGTTAGTTCACCTAAGGGTTAAGTCATAAGTGGTTATTGTAACCAATTATCAATAGTATTTATAGAGGAACTTAAGTATGAAAGAGCTCTTTTGGAAAGGATTTTTGATGCAATTGTTTTGTAAAGACTCTTTCCAACATTCTCGTTAATATTGAGAAGCGGATCATTGTCCAAGAATTTTATTACTAGAGAAAGTTGTTCATGTCTATGGTGGGTTGTGGATTATTCTTTAACTCATCTGAATAGAGTGGATGTTCTATAAGATATTTAATTTTGTTATTTCGTACTATTTTGGATCAATATAAATATTTCTTCTATTTGTTTTCTCAACAAATCGGAATCTTTTGATTTGAAAATAAATTATGTGTTTTAGGTTTATATTTTTCCTTTTAATTAAAAGATCTATTATTTCATTTGTAAATTTATGTAGAACTAATTCTCAATTTTCTTAAAGATAAAGTCATAGTCATTTATGTCATGTGAGTTATCTCTTAGGGATTTGTATATATTTCAAGCATCATAAGAGAGTGATTTTTTCTTTCTTTCTATATATATAATTTAAATCAATAAAAAGAAATCAAATATAATTAAATCTCATTGAAATATTGTCGGGCCATAAATACAAAGGATTTTTCTACAACAAATAGGAAAGAGTCTAATTGGACCTCTTTTATGGGTTGAACCCCTATTGTTGACACTTGGGTATTTTTCCCCATCAACAAAATTGACACTAGAAAGAGGGCTAAGAGTATATGGCTAATTCGGTTCCCAAAACTAGGTCATCTACTAGTATCCCACATACTAAAAGTGAAACTCCAAATTCTGAAATACCTAGTGAAAAACTTAGTTTCCAAGATTTGGAGTAAATTGAATAGAATCTTGATTCCAAAACTACAATCCCATGTGTAGTATCAAATAAGGAAGTGAAATATTCCAAACAAATAAATCGAGCATATGCGAGACAGATCGGTTATTTTTTAAATTGATCCATTATTTCCTCAAAGAAGTACCACCTAGAGTGTTACGTAGACCCAAGACAGAAACCTAGTACACACTATAGAATATTTGTTACAATTAGCACTATAAGAATTTTCTCAACCTTTGAACGTAATTATCCCAACCCCCAATCTTGTTTCATCTCCTATAGCAACTAAAGATTTTGGAAGTCGCTCAGAATCATAATCAAAATAAAAAAATTCAAACAATAGTTCTATATTTTCAAACATGTCAAACAATCAAAACCAAAATCAACCATGGTTAGCCAGAGATGCCTTGGCATTCCCTGGGAAAATGTATAACTTACCTAAACATTCAGGACATATTTTGTCCAAGTATGATCCTAATCTATATGGACCACCAAAAGATCATATTAAAAAAGTATATTTTCACTATTAGAATAATGAATGTACAAAATGAAGACATAGTATGCCATAGTTTCCCTTATACCTCGCAAAATAAATCCTTAAATTGATACTTCAATTTACTAGTTGGATATGTTACCATACAATCTAGCACCAAGTGCAAATCCTTCACAAGGCACTACGACAAGTGGAACATGGAAGATGTCACCACTATTACCTAGACAACGACTTCCATATCTTTAGTGAAGGAATAGTATCCAACATAAGGGAGGCTTCCATAGTAGCCTCCAAGAATCCCTAGGCAAGACACAATCAAGTTTAAGGCCCCCTAGGGTGACTACTAACACTACCACCAAGATGAGGATAACTAAATTGAGAAAGAGATGGTGAGGTAAGAAAATTTCCATATTGAAAGTGTCGAGGACTTAGGCCTAGAGAAGAGGGTCTCTATGTCAAGTATGAATTGCATAGGATCCCCAAATACTAGAAATAAAGAAAATGGTTAGGATGAGGTGAAAATTGGAAAAAATGTTTGAAATTTTAGCAATAAACTAGTTATAAAAGTCGTAAGAAAAATATTACAACGATAAAAATAAATGATCTCTAATAGTATAGAGATTATTCTGTCAATAAAATGCACAATTTTGAGCAGTATTAAATGTAATTTTCATCAGCAACAAATGTATAATAGTAGTAAATCAGTGAATTTTCAGCAACACTATTTTTATGATAACAGTAAAATAATCAATTCACAGTAGCAAAAATACAACCCTTTGATCATAAAATGATCCAGTAATTATAGGGTTAAATTAGGGTTTTATTTGCCAACAAAATCAGAAAAAACCAACAATAAAAATCAGCCCTAAAACCCTAAACGTTTATCCTTAGATGGTTGTAATATCATTCCAGAAAATTAATTTAGGGATTTAGTGATGAATTTAGGGCAATAGTATGCCTAAACACCATAAACATCTAGTTTTCTATGGCTGAAAATGAAGAAATTGCAACAAGTTAAACCCTAACCCTAACCCTAAGTAGTAAATTTTAGAAAATTCGATTGCTACTTATGGATATTTACTACTGCTTGTCTACTTCTACTCATCTATTTCATGACGAATTCTATGGATGGTTAACTGAGATGATTTATTTGGGATCTAATGCTTCTGGATCTTCTAATACTTGGATGACATGGAAACTAGGGTTTTTGATAGATGGACGATTGTTTAAGTATGTCTACTATTTTCATTTATATCTTCCATGTTCCACTTATCGTAGTGTCGTGTAAAGGTTTTGCACTTGGTGGTAGATTGTGTGGTAATAGGATCGATAACAAATTGGGGTAATTTTCAAAATATTTCATGAATAAATTTGGGAAAGAAACCACCGTAGGAGCATTTATGGTTGAACTATTCTCATTAGTAATGGGTCCAAAATAAAGAGTTAAGGACTTTAACCAAAGGTTTACCACAACCATAAATAAGTTCAAATCGTATACAAAAACAGTGTAAGAACTTCAAATTAAAGTGTATGCTAATGTCTTACCAACTCCTATTTCCATGTTTGTTAGACAAGCTAGAAAGAATTCATTGGCTAGAAAATTAGAGGGGTTTAAAAAGGTTGAATTTGAGATGATGGGATGTACAAAAAACCATGCTTTGTTTGCCAAAAAGGAAAATGTCAATCCTAGGGAAACTGTTATCTTGCCTAGACCTCAACATGAAAAACCAACCTCTAAGGGGAAAGAGAGAGATTATATGGAATTAGACAACCTTCAATGTATGATTAACATTTAATCACTAAAATCATAGACATCAAAATGAACTCTATAAAAGGTGTTAGCACATAGGATGTATAGGGGTCAAAATCTTTCAAATTTTTTAAATTTGTTAGCTTAGTCATTGAAGGAGACCATTGGACTTTGTCAGTCATATGATTAGTCTTTCTTGTATGAGTCATTCATTTAAGCTTATAGGTTTGTGTCATATGGTCAAGTTATTAAAGGTTTTTTAGTCATGTCTTATGTCAATAAATCATGGTTGTGATTTTACCTTGTGTCTAAAGGCTAATCAAAATACGTTTGCAAAGTCTTGGTATCATGATGGTGGTTGTCATCATTAGAAAAAGAGGGAAATAATTGGTCATATCTAGCTTGTTTAAATATCATCATCAAGTACTATGACCCAAACAAGTATGCAAAGGTCTTTAAATATTTACCCAACCACCTAAAAGTGCATTGTCAGTTGTCAAATCATATGTGCTACAGACTTCCTAAAAGTTTGCAGCATTTCAAAATAGAGCATGTGCCAAATCTTTTTATGATTATCATTTTGCAAAGGTATCTAATGATGAACTCTACTTTTCAATGCCATCACATCATCAAGCAGCTCTAGAGGGTCATTTTCAAAGGGAGGGTTTATCATTTTCTATCTTCATTTCCTTTCGCAAAGAGTGCACTACATACTGGTAGATTTGTTGTGAACTCACGCTACATATTGTTTCGCTAAAAACTCTCTCAAGAGTTTGACGGTGGAAGATTAAAGGGTTGATAGGCTTGGTTCTCTACAGAAAGGAGTGGGATTTTGATGTCAGGTACTTGCTTCGTGTTTATTCCTATTACCTAAAACCCTATTGTCAAAACCCCACTCGTTTCAAACCCTAGTTGTTGTAAACTCCAATTTGTTGCAAACTGCACTATGAATCCTTTGTTTTAAACATTTGTTAAAACCCAAGTTGACCTCACTATCACTCAGGATTGAAATACATCACCTCACTCAGCATCATATTCCTTTCCTTACCTGTGAAATTGCAAAGTTTTATGAGGAAAACCCTAGACTAAAATTTGTTGCTGCAAATTGTCAATTCATTGCAAACCCTCTCTTTTACCCGGAAATTTTTCCGTTGGAGGTTTCTTTTATTTTTAGGTTGATATATTTACCTCCATTTCTCTACTTCAGTCTCTTTCAATTTCTACATTGTTGGTTTAAGCACAAATCCTTTTTCCAACAAACCCTAATTCTTACAAATTAAGCAGTAAACCCTAAATTCATCAAGTTTTCATTACAGTATCTGGTAGAAACCATTATCAGAAGGAGAATTTAGACTAATATATCATGGACAATCAACAAGGTAAGAAGATTCATAAAGGAGGAGAAATTGTAAGGTTTGAGCCCCATGACCAGCAACTTATAAACTTAGATCCATTTTTAAGAGAGGCATTTTAGATAGTGGGTTTCTTGGATTTTTGTGAGAATATGCAGAGCATACATCTTGATATTTCCAAGCAATTTGCATTGAATTTCAATGTGAAAAAGACTAAAGTTGGTACACTAGAGTTTGATATTTCAAAGCAGTCCATTTCTACAGCCACAAAGATACCAGTTCATGGAGAAAGTTGGTTTAAGGCCATGACCCTGAATTCTACATTTTCTAAGGAATTATTAAAACTTGAATATCAAGAAGATAACCTATCCAAGGGAGTGCCAAGAAATCATATGTTGGAGTATTTTGATAAAATTCTCAGAGTCATTCATAGGTATTTTACTTGTGAAGGTAGGTTTGTTATAGTCTATCAATACCATATTAGATTATTAATGCACTTTACTGGAAAAGAACCATTGAATCTACCTGTCTATATGTTTTGAAGCCTTGGGAAGATGTCAGATAGATTTAAGGCCAAGTCTAAGCAGGTGGATACCAATGTCTTTCATTATGGTCTAATCAAAATGCTCGTGTTAGAATAATTGAAGAAGACCAATACTGATTGGAATGCTTTCCTGGTTGCATCATGCTTTCATCCAAATGTTGCTCATACACCACAACCAAACAGACAGACACCTATCTCTGGTGAAACGATTGTCCATACAAATTCCATTAAAAAGAGGAAAATGGATAAAAAGGATAAGTCCTCTCAACCTACAGATAAGATAAGTGAAGGTCCTTCGCAGTCTCCTAATGAAGAAACTTATCCTGTGGTAGAGCCTTCACCTATAGAGACATCCTCTATCAAAGCAAGGAGTTTAAAGGGAAAGAAACTTCTTTCTTCTCCACCTATTATTGCATAATTTGTTAATCCTAGAAGACCACTCACAAGATCAACAGAAAAACAGCATGTCTCTGTGGAGAAGGGTGCATCCAGAGCACCATCTCAGCAAACAGTCAAAACTCAACCTCTTAAACAGCCAATAGAAATCATTGAGATCAAGTCTCCTTCTGATGAGAAGTATCCCACTTTCAAAAGGATAAGGAGATAGCTGAAAGACGTAAGGGTTGAGAATGAACAGTTGAAAAAGGAAAATTTGCATGCCAAGATTCAACTAAAGAAGACTATAGAGATGGATTAAGAAATTGTTAAAAGGAAAAGCATTGGGTTAAGAGATACATATCTCTACGTAGGAAAATGAAGAATGTGTACAGGATGAATAGAGCTCATCAGGCTGAAAATAGGAACTTGAAGGAGGAAGTGCAGCAGTTGAAGGAACAAATTGCAAAAAAAAGCGTGGACATGTTGGCTTCGGAAATCACTAGGAGAAGAAGATGAAGCATCATTTCTGCACCAAAATTATCGGTTTTTCTATGGACTTTATTTATGCATGCTTACAAAACTAAGGAGCATTTTTACATTATGTTGCAATTATTATGCTCATATGATATTTTTGCAAGTCATTTTTGTGATTCAAAGGTTATAGCAAGCATCATCAAAGGTTTGAAGGCTTTTTGCACAGTTTTGAATTTAGATGACAAGTTTTGAGAGAAAAATGGCACCTATAGAAAAGTTCACAGCGCATGATATTGAAGGCATTGTGAACGGCTAAATTGGAATAGTTTGCAGTGCATGCATTGTGAACCTAAGAGTTACTTGGATTTCGATATGTAGGCGGGCTTCCAATTGTGAGATAATTTTTGAGTTACTCTTCAAGCATTAGTTAGGCATCAAGGGATAATTGTGCCTAAGATTTAGCTTCATTTAATATCCATGCAACGAGTTGGCTGCAGTTGTATTTAATACTGCCAACAACTTCCTGGAATCTAGCATTTTGTTAATTTTTTGTTTGTTTGTCTATTGCCACACCTCTCCAAGGCACAAAATCCTATGCTAGAGCTAGGTAATGAATCATAGAGGGATTCTTGATGTAATTTATTATTTAATGGGTGATATGACTCCAAAAGAGGGGTTGGAATGTGATGCAGGAGCATCACCTTCAAATTCAGAACGCAAGCATGGAGGCAAAGGAATGACGTCTCAGTAATGACAGAATTTCAAATCAGAAATTAACTTAGAATTAAATCAAGTTGTTGAGATATTTTGTAAATAGCATTTTAAAAATGTAACTTGTTTGTAAAGTCGTGAAGGACTATAAGGGATTGCAGATATTGAGTGTTGACTCTTATCTGGAAATAACTATTAGTTATTGTAATAGGACAGAGTAGGTAACCGCTAAGAGTTTGATAGGATAGGTTGCAGACAGGACGAGAGAGCTCGTGGAGCTAGTCCTTAGATAGTTTTTTCATTGTTGCATTGTAATAGAGAAGACAGAGTAGAAAGAATGATATAGAGATCAGAGAGATCAGTAGAACAGAGTAGAGTAGAGGAAATACTATGTAATTTGTTTTCACAAAGAAATAGAACGGACGGAATTGTCCCAAATCCTTGGACTGTATTCATTTGATGTATGGATGAATGAATGTTATATTATGTGTGTGTGATTTATTCCATTTTCTCTCATGTGTGATTGTTCGAGAAGTGTTAGTATGAAGTTGTGACGAATCTGGATGAGTTTCAATTGTTTCTTTTCTGACACTTGTATGCAAGGTGTGCATCTCGAATGCAAGGAGTGTGTCAACTGAGTCTCAGAGTGACTTAGAGGAGTTCAGAGAGAACAAAGGAAACTTAGACCAGGTGCAAGGTGTGCACAGCATCGTGAAATGACCAAGCTTCGAAGAAATCGAACCAGAGGAATGCCAGGTGGTCAAGAAGAATTTCTTTTCAAGAAATCCTTCGATCTGAGTTATCAAAATCCCAAGAACACAAGTTGTGCGTGGGAAATAGAAATCTATTTAAGGACAAAGATCAGAAGGAATAACACTTTCCAGAAGTGTGGATGAGATCCAAGAGTTGGACTCGTAGGAGGAGAAAAGGTTCGAAACCTTTGAACACTTAGAAAATCTTCTAAGTCGGAGATCAGAAGCTCAGGTGGGAGGAGTGACAGTGGTCGTTGGATCACTATGTAAAATGGATCAATGGTCATTTGATCAGATTGAAGTGCATGAGCTTTAGCGCTTCACACACAGAGGAGAGAGAAAACTCACAAGAGTTGAGAACTAAGATTTTTGGAAACCGAAGAGACGGAGATCCGAAATAGATTCTCAGCCACCCAATCAGTAGGAACAGATCTAAGCCGTCAGATTGTTCAAGGCAAACTCCAAGCGTCGGATCACCCAAGAAAATCTGAGCCGTTAGATATTGTGAGCTCAGGAGGAGGTGGGTTTGAAACTTGATATTCCCGAAGCGTGGAGAGTTGAAGGGCCGGAGCAAATCTAGACCGTTGAATCCAGGAGGACATGTGTCGATAGGTCGAAATATTTAGAGGAAGGTGAAGGTCAAAGTGTTGAAACATCTTAATCCCGAAGAGCCGAGGAGCCAAGAGTCGTCGATCTATAAATGGACACTTGTCAATAGATCGCGAGCTCTGGGTAAAGTCACTGGCGAGTTTCAGTTGAGAACTGAGACCGTCGCACTCCGAAGATGTGAAGATATCACAGTCGTTGATCTAGGAGGAGACATGCGTTAGATAATTAGCAGCTTCAAATAAAAGCAATTGGAAGGAAAGAGTTTGATATTTGAGATTTTCGAAGGCCGGAAATCCGAAACAATGAGAGTTGTTGATGTGAAGGAGGACACATGGCACCAGATCTAGAACTTCGGAAGAAAACGGAGGAGGAAAAGGTTCAAAGATCTCGGTCGTTGATCGAGGAGGGAATCGTAGGACCATTGATTTGGTTGAGGAGGCCAAATTCCCGAAGCAGGAGCACAACCGTTGATTGGGGAGGATACGTGTCAACAAATATTCCACTCCAAAAGATAACCAGTTGACAATGGCGAGGACTTGAGATTTGAGATTCCCGAAGGCCAGAATCGTGAATAGATCTCGCTCGTTGATTTAGAGGAAGCAAATCTAGATCGTAGGGTTTGGAGAGGACAAATATGAACCGTCTATTCAGAGGTATCATCAAGATCGTGAGATCACCGATCCCGTAGAAATTTGGGGATAAAAGTTGCGTGGGTTTTAAAACGTTGAGGGTGTGGCCAATCACGTGGTCATCGCCCGAGGTTACATTGAGAGGGGTCTTACCTAAAAAAGAAGTTAATGCCCAACACTCTGAGCTTTCGTAGGAGAGCGAAAGGGAAGGTCGCGGGTGTCATTAAACCTGCATCGAAAAGCTGAAAGGGCCTATGTTTTAATACAGAAGGGAACCATTAAGGTTCTAGAGATTCATTGACTCAAGAATCAAAGATCCTTGACTAAGAGTTCGTGCAGCCCTACGGGGGAGTAGGGGGGCTGCATCAGGTGGTATCAGAGCTAATATTGAGTTTGTGTGTAGATAGCAAGCAAAGGAGAAAGGAGGTAAATTGATATCATTTGTGGTATCAATAATTTGATTTATGTTTGTAGGTGACATAGTGAAATCATGCCACCCAGAAGGTGTAGAGCGAATGAAGAAATGGAAGAACAAATGAGGTGACTTCGAATGAGACTGGACACCAAGGAAACAGCGCGGAGGAGAGCACCATACGTTGGAGATATTAGTGAAGCTGAGAGTGAAGAAGAAGAGGTTGAAGAAAATGTAGCAGGGGATGTTGCACAAGATCGCTTAATAAAAGTTGTTTCAAAAATAGGAGCCAGAGAAAGAATAGAGGTATTGATGTATGAAGGCAATTTAGAAGTTGAAGAATTGTTAGATTGGGTACGTGCTATGGAAAAATACTTCGATTATGAAGATATCGAAGAAGACAAGATGGTGAAGCATGCAGTGACAAGATTGAAAGGTCATGCAACGCTATGTTGGGATGAACTGCAAGCCGAATGCAGGAGAAATGGTAAGAAAAAAATTAAAAACTGGGATAGGATGGTAGCCAAGCTGAAGGAAAAATTGATCCCAAAGGACTATCAAATCAATCTGTTCAAAAGATTTCAAAACCTGAGATAGAAAATATTATTAGTGAAGGAGTACACTGAGGAATTTTATAGACTGGACATCAGGGTCGAACAGAAAGAAAATCGGGATGAAAAGATAGCCAGATATATCAATGGGCTGAGATATGAAATCCAAGAGGAGATCGTCATGATGTCAGTTAGTACAGTCGAGGATGATTATCAGGCAACCTTGAAATTTGAAGAGAAATTAGATAGGAAACAAAGCCAATGAAGCAGAGGAGGAAACTCAAGAAGAGGTAAGGGAACTACCAGAGGGAATTTCCAGAAGCAGAAGCAGAAGCATGAAGCTGAAAAACAACATAGTCACCATGAGAAAGGTGGAAGTTCTAAAGAAGGAAAACATGGAGGAAGAAGTTCATTTTCTAGAGGAAGAGGAAAAGGAAGATCCATAGGGGGCATAGTTAGATGTTATACCTATGGAAAGCAAGGACACAAGTATTGGGAATATCCCGAGAGAAAGAATGAAGGAGGAGGTGAAGCACACATTGTTGAAGCACAGAATCATGTAGAAGCAGAAGTCACGGAAGGAGGAAAGAACCTCATGATGAGGAAGATTCTTATTAAACCAGAGAAGGATATGGAGGAACCAGTTCAGTGAACAACTCTGTTCAGAACTACTTGCAAGATGAAAGACAGAGTTTGCAAGGTGATTATAGACAGTGGGAGCACTGACAATCTAGTATCCATGGAGATGGTGGAGAAACTAGAGATGAAGACAAATGCACATCCAAACCCATACAAGGTATCATGGTTGCAGAAAGGACATCAATTAATGGTAAGTCAACAATGCCAAGTTGAACTTAAAATAGGAGGTTATAGGGATGAAATATTATGTGACGTAATTCCTATGGATGTTTGTCATATTTTATTGGGGAGACCATGGAAGTTTGATAGAAAAATTATTCATGATGGGAGAAAGAATACTTATACCCTAGAGAAGAATGGTAGGACACATATGTTGTTACCCATAGAAGACAAAGAGAAAAAGAGGGAAGCTAGTTCAAGCATACTTCTCATGAGTAGGAAGGAGCTCTTGAATGAAGTCAAGAAGGAGAAAGAAATGCATTTTGATGTAGTGAGGAAGCCTAGAGTTATCCTTACGAATACTTCTGTGGAATATTTGCCTATAGAAATCTAGGAATTGTTAGAAAACTTTGCTGACATAGTAGTGTATGAGTTACCTCACTCATTTCCACCCATTAGGAGCATAAGCCATCATATTGACCTTATTCCAGGAGCTAGTATACCAAACAAAGCAGCTTATAGGTTGACACCTAGAGAGAACGAGGAAGTCAAAAATCAAGTCCAAGAGTTGTTGGATAAAGGTTTAGTCAGAGAAACCCTAAGCCCATGCACAGTACCAACTGTGTTAAGTCCAAAGAAGGATGGAGGATGGAGAATGTATACAGATTATCGAGTCATCAACAAGATAACCATTAGGTACAAATTTCCTTTACCGGATGATTTGATGGATTGTTTGAGTGGAGCAGGCTATTTTTCCAATATAGACTTGAAGAGTGGATATCATCAAATAAGAATGAGAGAGGGAGATGAATGGAAAATAGCATTCAAGAAAAATGAAGGATTGTTTGAATGGTTGGTTGTGTCATTTGGGTTGACAAATGCATTAAGCACATTTATGAGATTAATGAATGAAGTATTGAAAGACTTCATATGGAAATTTGTCATAGTATATCTGGATGACATACTAATCTTTAGTAAAACAAAGGGAGAACACTTAAGACATTTGACATCAGTGATGGAAAAGTTGCAGCAAGAGAAGTTGCTGATAAATCTGAAGAAAATTTCTTTTATGAAGAAGGAATTCATATATTTGGGTTTCATGATCTCTTCAAATGAATTGAAGATGGATCCGAAAAAGGTGAGAGCAATCAAAGAATGGCCATCACCAAGCAGCATATTTGAGTTAAGAAGTTTTCATGGATTAGCAAGATTTTATAGAAATTTTATCAAAAATTTCAGTGGCATATGTACACCCATCCTGAACATTGTGAAGAAGAAACACAAGTCCTTTAGTTGGAAAGAGGAAGTTGAAAAAGGTTTCAAAGTGTTGAAGGAGAAGATCACAGAACAACCAATTATGGTCTTACCATATTTTGGAAAAACATTTCAGGTGAGATGTGATGTGAGTGGATTATCTATTGGAGCAGTATTGAGTCGGGATAATAGGTTAGTTTCTTATTTCAGTGAGAATTTGAATCACACCAAGAAGAATTATTCCACGTATGACAAAGAATTTTGTACAGTGAATCTTGATTCAAGCTTTGAAGAAGTGGAGACACTATCTAATTCCTAAATAATTTATCTTGTACAATGATAACCAAGCTTTGCAGTTTATTACTAGGCAAGAAAAGTTGAATCAGAAACATGCAAAATGGGTAGAATTTATGCAAAATTTTACTTTTGTTATTAAACATATTGTTGGAACTACTAACTAAGTTGCAGATGCTTTGAGCAAGAGGAGTTTGATTATACAGGAATTCCAAGTGGAGACCTTAGGGTTTCAACACCTCAAAGAGTTGTATAAAGAAGATGCATATTTTAAGGAAGATTATGAGGCATGCAAGGATCCTTTGTTGGGAGACAGAAGCCCATGGAATGAATATTTTATCCAGGATGGATTACTATTCAAGGGAAGCCAATTGTGCATACTGAAATGCTCAATGAGAGATAATTTGTTGAAGGAGAAACACAACGGGGGTTTAGCTAGACATTTTGGTCACGATAAGACATTTGCACAGCTGAGTAATTTGTATTATTGGTTGAACATGAGAGCAGAGGTGAAGAAGTTTGTGAACAAATACAGAATTTGTCAGTATGCAAAAGGAAGACAACAGAACACTAGTTTGTATCAGCCTTTACCAATTCCATAAAGGTCGTGGGATGCAATCAGTATGGATTTTGTTTTGGGATTTTCTAGAACTCAAAAAGGGAGCGATTCCATATTTGTTGTGGTGGATAGATTTTCAAAAATGGCACATTTCATACCATACTAGAAGACAAACGATGCTACACACATAGCCAATTTGTTTTTCAGAGAAGTAGTGAGACTACATGGATTGTCGAGGAGCATATTTTCAGACAGGGACACCAAATTTGTAGGAAACTTTTGGAGGAATCTATGGAAGAGGATGGGAACGAACTTGTCCTTTAGTTCATCATATCACCCTCACACAGATGGATAGACTGAAGTAGTAAACATGAGTCTAGGAAACTTGTTGAGAAGTTTAGTCACTGAGCAAGGTCATCAATGGGATCGGATTCTGGCATAAGCAGAATTTGCATTAAACAATTCAGTGAACAGGAGCACAGGGAAAATTCCATTTGAAATTGTGTATGGTACATGTCCAAGAGGGATTACAGAGTTGAGAGATCTTAATCAAGATGAGTTCAAAAGTGCTGGAGCAGAGGATTTTGCAACAGAAATGCAGAAAATCCATGACTGAGTCAGAGAACAGCTACAGAACAGCAGCCAGAAATACAAGAGTGGAGTTGATCAAAAGAGGAGAGAATTTCAATTCGAGGTTGGAGATGAATTTTTAGCTCATTTAAGAAAAGAATGGTTCCCAAGGGGAACGTATAACAAGTTGAAGATGAAGAAGATAGGACTATGCAGGATTCTTAGAAAATTCGCAGCCAATGCTTATGAAATTGAGTTGCCAGACAATGTTGGGATATCATCGATATTCAATGTTGCAGACCTATATCCTTACAAGAGAGATGAGACAGGAGAATCAGATGATCAGAAAGAAGTTCAGTGGGAAGAACAATTTCCCACAGCAGAAAAACCTCAGATGGAGAAAATCATTGAACAACAATATGGAAAGAAGACCAGGAGAAAGACATATCCTGAATATTTAGTGAAATGGAAAGATCATCCAATGGAAGATGAAATTTCAGTCACAGAACCTGATATTTTGAAGCATGGAAAGACAGTGTAGGAGCTCATGGACAGGATTCCATGAAAATTTTAACTAGAGAAGTATCATGCAGGAGCATCGCCTTCAAAGTCAGAACACAAGCGCGAAGGCAAAGGAACGGCATCTCAGCAATGATAGAATTTCAAATAAGAAATTAACTCGAAATTAAATCGAGTTGTTGATATATTTTGTAAACAACATTTTAAAAATGTAACTTGTTTGTAAAGTCGTGAAGGACTGTAATGGATTGCAGATATTGAGTGTTGACTCTTATCTAGCAATAATTGTTAGTTATTGTAATAGGACAAAGTAGGTAACTGCTAAGAGTTTGATAGGATAGGTTGCAGACAGGACGAGAGAGCTCATGGAGCCAGTCCTTAGATATTTTTTTCACTATTGCATTGTAATAGAGCAAATAGAGTAGAAAGAATGATATAGAGATCAAAGAGATCAGTAGACCAGAGTAGAGTAGAGGAAATACTATGTAATTTGTTTTCATGAAGAAATAGAACATACAGAATTGTCCCAAATCCTTGGACTGTGTTCATTTGATGAATGGATGAATGAATGTTGTATTCTATGTGTGTGATATTCCATTTTCGTTCATGTGTGATTGTTCAAGAAGTGTTAGTATGAAGTTGTGACGAATCTGGATGAGTTTCAATTGTTTCTCTTCTGACACTCATATGCAAGGTGTGCATCTCGAACGCAAGGAGTGTGTCGACTAAGTCTCAGAGTGACTCAGAGGAGTTTAGAGAGAACAAAGGAAACTTAGATGGTGTGCACAGCATCATGAAACGACCAAGCATCGAAGAACCCAAACCAGAGGAACACCAGGTGGGCGAGAAGAATTTATTTTCAATAAATCCTTCGATCTGAGTTATCAAAATCCCGAGAATGCAAGGTGTGTGTGGGAAATCGAAATTCATTTAAGGGAAAAGATTAGAAGGAATAACACTTTCCAGAAGTGTGGACGAGATCCAAGAGTTGGACTCGTAGGAGGAGCAAAGGTTTGAAACCTTTGAACACTTAGAAAATATTCTAAGTCATAGATCAAAAGCTCAGGAGGGAGGAGTGACAGTGGTCATTGGATCAATAGCTATTTGATCAGAGTGAAGTGCACAATATTTAGCGCTTCGCACACAGAGGAGAGAGAAAACTCACAAGAGTTGAGAACTAATATTTTCAGAGCCCGAAGAGCCGGATATCTGAAATAGATTCTCAGTCACCCGATCAGTAGGAACATATCTGAGCCATCAGATTGTTTGAGGAAAACTCCAAGCATCGGATCGCCCAAGAAAATCTGAGCCATCATATATCGTGAGCTCCAGAGGAGGCGGGTTTGAAACTTGATATTCTCGAAGTGCTGAGATTCGAAGGGCCAGAGCGAATCTGGACCGTTGGATCCAGGAGGACACGTATCGATAGGTCGGAATATCCAGAGGAAGGTGAAGGTCAAAGTGTTGAAACATCTGAAGCCCGAAGAGCCAAGGAGCCGAGATTCATTGATATATAAGTGGACACTTGTCAATAGATCGTGAGCTTTGGTTAAAGTTGTTGGGGATTTTTAGTTAAGAACTGAGACCGCCACACTCCGAAGATGCAAAGAGATCACAGTAATTGATCTAGGAGGAGACATGCTTCAGATAATTAGCAGCTTTAGATAAAAGCAACTGGAAGGAAAGAGGTTGAGATTTGATATTTCTAAAGGCCAGAAATCCGAAACGACGAGAGTCGTCGATGTGAAGGAGGACACGCGGCGCCAAATATAGAACTTCGGAAGAAAACGAAGGAGGAAAATGTTCGAAGATCCGGATAATATCTCAGTCATTGATCGAGGAGGGAATCGCAGGACCATTGATCTGGTTGAGGAGGCCAAAGTCCCGAAGCGCGAGCATGGACATTGATTGGGGAGGATACGTGTCAACAGATCTTCCACTCCAGAAGATAACCAGTCAGCAGTGGGGAGGACTTGAGATTTGAGATTCCCGAAGGCCGGAATATCGAATAGATATCGCTCGTTGATTCAGAGGAAGCAGATCTAGTCCATGGGGTTTGGAGAGGACAAATCTGAACCATCTATTCAAAGGTATCGTCAAGATTGTGAGATCGAAAATCCCGTAGAAATTCGAGGATAGAAGTTGCACAGGTTTTAAAACATTGAGGGTGTGCGCACTCGCGTGGTCATCACCCGAGTTTACATTGAGAGGGGGCTTACTTGAAAAGAAGCTAACGCCCAACACTCTAAGATTTCGCAGAAGAGCGAAAGGGAAGGTCGCGAGTGTCATTAAACCTGCACCTAGAAGCCGAAAGGGCATGTTTTTTAATACATAAGGGAACCATTAAGGTTCTAGAGAATCATTGACTCAAGAATTGGAGATCCTTGACCAGGAGGTCGTGCAGCCCTACAAGGGAGTAGGGGGGCTGCATCAGAATGCTTTGAGGAAGGATATATTTTGGATGGAGACTGTAAAATCTTTCCATATGATGTATGTACAAATTTAATACAATTGAATGGTTAATGATCAACTTTTCTTCTACTATTACATGAAATCTTTCTCTATTGTTTTGATGTTGCCTACTGGTAAATGATTTACCTTTAGTGCTTGTTTCTATGGAATTACAGTGATTGATTTATTGTATTTGTCGATGCAAGTGTTGTCAAAACATATCATCTTGTTAACCTGGAGGTTCCTTGTTAGTTAGATTTCCTCTATATGTGTGCCACAGTGCCTGAAGTAGTTTGGTTCATATATTCACATTTTTTTCTTCGTTCTTCAGTCTTTTCACTGTTATCCTGTAAAATGATCAGAGATTGTTCAAGCCTTGCTTGTTGAAGTATGTTTTATGGAGATTTTGTGTTGATACTTTGAACTAAGTTTCTCATTCATTCACTATGCCTAAAACTAAAATATTATCTTTTACAAACTATAAAATATGATGGGTATTAGGATCACACCTATAGCAGTCTAAGTGAGACTTCTAGTGCTAAAAAAAGGCACTTCAACACAACATCCTTGTAGACTTTTATTTTGGATACCTAACATGCCACCAAAACATCTTGAACCCACACCTGCAAACCTAATCATTGACTTGGAAGGAGTGGCCATGGAAAATTTTAAAATTATCAGCCAGCAAACCATTTAGAGAAAACATGCCCTCAATGGATTAATGCCATGAACTTAGCAGTCAATTGTTTTCTAGATGAATGTATGCAAACAGAGGATTCAAGTGGCAATGTAGATGGAGAAATAGAAGAAGTGGTGGAGTAACAACCTAATGAGGCAACCATAGTTCTCTATGATATGTTTCTTGGTTTAAACCTTGCTAAAGAAGAGGAAACATCATATGAACTACATGTTCAAATAGATTATAATATCATAAGTAAGCGACCTATCCCACGTCAATTAGGTTCATCTTGAGTATTTGGGAGGAATGATCATTATCCTCCCCACTCGGGTTCAATTATTGCAAGTGACATGTTGAGCTCTTAATGAGTATATTATTGTAATGTTTTCAATCCCAATTGTTGACCAACCATATGACCTAAATATTCTATGGTTTACCCTAGGTACCATCCTCTAAATGAGGAGAAGTACTCAAGGGTTTTCCCCAAGATTTGTAACATGGGAAAAAAAAGGGACCTATCCCACAAAAATCACCTCCTAATTCTTAAAGTTCAAACACCAAGAAAATTTAAATTGTATCTCCTATTGCTAGGACTTCTTCAAATAATTAGAACGTTAACAAATGCTCTACTAATAATCAAGATTTCATCTCAATGGAATATAACATAGTTGAGGATCTCAAGAAAATCAAAGCAAACTTTTCAATCTGTGATGTATGCAATATTACCCAATAAAGGAAGTTGTTGTTAAATGCATTGAAATAAAATAATGAAGTACTACCATAAAATATCATGAAAAAGGTCACAAAAACAACAACCAATAATTTTCATAATGCGATGGTGAATGTTGATCTCTCGAGTAAAAAGTCCAAGTCTCAAACTCAATCTTTCTTACTAAATTTTGAGATATTTAATCAAAATATATGTAATTACTTAGTGGATTCGAGATCTTCATCTCACGCAATGCCTTAGTTAGTAAAAAGATGAATGCTACCCCAACAAAGTGCTCTACCCACATCATTTAGTTAGATAGGTCAAAGTTAAATTCATAGGTGACTCAAGGATGTCTTAATATCTATAGCCTTGAAACCCAAATTTTATCATATTATTGATCTCATCTTGGTTAATATTATCAAAGCCTATGGTTTACTTCTCAGTAGAGATTGGTCCCAAAAGACTAAAGGTTATTTTACATATGATTGGTCACATCTTTTCCTTTCTTCGAATCGATGGCCAAGTAAAATAAAAATCGATCATGAAAGATATTTGAAACATATTGTGACTGACTTAGAAGCATATAATGAACCATTTTCCTCTGAGTTTCCATTTTTTTGGAATTGTGCTCGTGATTCACATTTGGGAAATTTTGTTGCAAAATCCTTTCTTATTCTTGATAACCAACAATCTGAAATAATGTTGCAAGAAAATATTTTTCAAGAGACTCAATTTAACATAATTGATGTAAATAGTATAGATAAAACTAACTTAGCAATAGGTGCTAAGATATGAACTATTTTCTTTGATCACTCCAAGTCTCAAGAAGGAACAGGAGTTGATTGTTTGATAGTTGATCCCCAAGTGAAACATAGTTTAATATCTTGCATATTAGAATTTGAATGCACAAATAACACTATAGAATATGAGGTGCTTGTATAGGTTCTTAAAAACTCCATATATCTAAATATCAATCATTTAAAATTTTGGGGGGATTCTAAAAATATTGAGAGGCAAATCAAAAATACAGTCCATTGCAATTCTCCTCACCTAAAAAACTACCTACAATTGGTGTTACGATTGATTGATAACTTTGAATCCTTCGATATATTTGTCATTCTTCAAATTAACATTGTGGTAGAAGACTCATTGGCTATTGTAGCCTCTAGATTAACTCCATTAGAAGACTTCCATGCAAGTAGATTTTCTATCGATTTTTTTTATAGGCCTTCACTCCCTGATAATATTACTAATTGGAGAGTTTTTGAAGGTGATGGATAAATCATAAAATTTCTTACTAGCGAACATCATTTCAAGGATGTTGCAATTGATGAAAAAGAACATGAGAAAACATTATAAAGTTGTGAATAAGGAATCGGTAATCCAATAGCTAATACTATCCCAAAAGGTGTGGTTATTGTTGAAAAATTGTTTGACATGCAAGACAAATCTAAGAAATCTTCCAATGTCAAAATCCATAGTTCAACCTTGGGTCATGAGATGATTAACCTTGGAATTGTTGATAACCCAAAGCATGTAAATCTTCGGTCATGTTGTACTAAAGAGGAAAAACAAGTTGACATAAAACTCCTTTGGAAATATCAGTATGTGTTTGCATTGACATACAATGATTAAAATACTTGTGACACGGATAATTCAACATACAATATTGATGAAAAATGATATTAAACCTTTTCCATAAAAGTTACAGAAAATGCATCCTTCCCTGGAACCTCAAGTGTAGAAAGAGTTGAAAAAAATTGCTTGATGCTAAAATCATTTTTCAATTTCGTCGTTCTACGTGCATAGCAAACTTAGATCTAGTTAGAAAGAAAACGGGTAAGAAAAATTGTGTGTTCATTTCCAAAACTTAAACAAAGCTTCTGGAAATGACAATTATCATGTGCCACCCATGGAATAGATTTTGCATCTTGTCTCGGGATCTAAAGTGTTTTCACTACTTGATAATTTTTAGGATATAACAAGATACTCATGGTTGAAGATGATAGACTTAAAACAACCTTTAGCACTAAATGGAGAATTTTTTCTTTGAAAAGAATGAATTTTAATCTAATCAGTGTAGGTGTTAATTTTCAATGAGTAATGGATATTGCTTCCTACGGTCTAATAAAATGCAATGTAGTTGTATATCTCACTCAAATTTTTGAAAGGCGTAAAAAATATGCCATTTCATTGAACCAAAAGAAAAATAACTTCGTAGATACAAAAGGTAAGTTTCTAGGTCACATATCTAAATAAGGTATCACAGTTACCCCTAAATGTATTAATGTCATTTCTCAACTCCCTCTTCCTCATAATAAGAAATAAATGCAATCTTTTTTCAAAAATATTAATTTTCTTAGAATATTTATACTTGATTTTGTCAAGCCTATCAAACCATTACAAAAAATAGTTTAAAAGATGATGAATTCAAATAAACAAAAGTTGAAAAAGAATTTTTTGAAAATAATAAGACTGCAATCACTAACGCTCCGGTTTTATATATTCTTGATTTTGATTTTCAATTTGTTCCTTTATACCTTTTGCGTCTTCTTATTATTTGGTAGCAGTTCTCATGTAGAAGGATTCGGAAGGAAATTAGTGTCCAATTTCTTTTATGAGTACAAATTTGTAAGGAGCAAGAGTTAAACTACACAACCATTGATAAGAAACCATATGTTGTTTTTAGAGCTATCAAACACTTAAAACCATACATTCCAAAAAATCATACCAAGGTAATTGTACCTTACTCTATGGTTAGATCACTTTTGTTTCAATAATAATTAGGCAAAAGAAGAGGAAATTGGATGACCACCATCCAAGATTACAATTTGTAATTTAAACTTTCCAATATTGTATGTGGTCAAGGAATCTGTAAATTGGTAGTTGAATCATAGGATTCTGCAATGAAGGAAGAAGAGGACTAGGAGAATGTTTTTTTTGTTCTCGCCAATGAATTCCTTTATATTCCTAGTAACCTAGAATCGTGGTACTCTGACCTAACTTATATCACACAACTAGTCCTAGTCATTTAAACTCTAAAGGTAAAAGGGCACTAAGATTAAAATCTGCAAAATATCAACTTGTTAATGGAATCCTTTTTTGGAAGAACTATAATGGTGTTTTGTTAAGTTTTATAGAAAAGGAAGATGCATACAAAGTAAGATATATCAATTAAGTGCTAGAAGAGAGAAAATCATCAATACCAATACAATTCATTTCAATTGAAAGATCTTTTGTGTAGTGGGGAATTGACAATATTGAATAGATAAACCCACATTCCTCTAAGAAACGCAAATATATCATGATTTCTATTGATTATTTCAATAGGTGTGCTAAAGTTGTGCCATTAACTCTAGTTAACGAAACTATAATCATCCAATTTCTTAAACAACACTCAATTACTAGATTTGGTGTTCCTTTGGTTATTATGTTTGATAATTCTTCGGATTTTTCTTCATTAATATTGTCTAAATTTGTTTTAGATAAAGGAATCATTATTTGTTATTCAACTAACTATTATCTGCAAAGAAATGGAGTGATTGGATCTAATAAAAAGAATTTGATTTGCACTAAAAATGATAGTAGTTGAAAACCATAGGAACTGGCACAATGCTTTACCCAAGGCCTCATGAGTCATTCAAGTAACACCTAAGGGTGCTTTTGGAATGTCTCTGCATTATTCAGTTTATGGGAAGGAGGCAATCTTACCACCCAATGTTTTCTTGTCTTCAAGGACACTCCTCCTTGGCTCTCCAAAATAAAATATATACGGTAGTCATCTTGGAAGAGGAAAGGAAAGGGATAAAAAAAAATTGTTGCTCATCGATAGATCATTAAATGATTGTTCAATAAACACAATGTTGGTGACAAAAACTTTGAAATAGGATATTTTGTATTGAAATGGGACAAGGTAAATGAACCAAAATGGAAACATGCAAAGTTTCAACATTTATGCCTTGGTCCTTTTCAAGTTGTTGAAAAGATAAGAGCTAGCACATATAGGCTGAAGATTTTGGAAAGGGATCTAGATCTTCCTCCTGTTATTAGCCAGATCCTAAAAAGTATTCACTTGATTGTTTGAAAAACACAATTATTTTGTACATAATAATATTTAGTTTTCATTCAATCATTTTTTATCTTGGTTTTGTTCAAATTGACTTTTTTCTTACTTATTCCAAATTCTATTTATGGTTTTGGTTAGTTTAGTCATTTTGAAATCAATTTTCTATCTTCTTATCATGTTTGCTTATTGTTGTCTATTTAGTTCTGAACATTTATCATTCACCTTAATTATTTATTTGCTATGCCTTGTATTTTTCCTATTTAGTCAAAAGTAAAGTGATCTAGTTGTAAATTAAACTTGTAAGCAAAGGATACTATATGTTTTCTCTTCTCAAGACTTTAGTGATATTCAATACTTTTTTGTGAAATAGTTAGTTGAATTTAGTTGAGAATTAAATCTCACTCAAGCTAACTTGGTAAAAGATGTGAGTTCATGGTTCAAGCCATTTCACCTAATAGGGATGATCTGCATAGCCAAACTACTCTACTTATGTCTTAGGTAACAAATGTCATCTTCATAGATAATAAATATAGTGTTCCCTGCTTCTCTTCTATAAGAGAGAGATAAGAAGAAGAATAAGAGAATACTTAAGTTAAATTCTTCATAAAAGAAGAATATGAAACTGAGGAAAGGAACATGTTTTTGTGGGGAAATGTAGATATATCCACCAAAGCTATGTACGCTCGCTGGTAGCGAAGAAAGGTATACGATAATGAGGTGGTTATGTAGGGGTTGTGGATGCTCGCAGGTAGTGGAGCAACACCATGAGACTAATATGATAGTGTGGAGAACTTAATAAAATAATCTCTAAGGGTGGTGGCCAATTGTTATGATTTGCATCCTATCCAAGATTATGCTAAGAGGAAAAATAATTGTGTGATCTATTTTGGATATTAACTAAGTACTTTGCATTAAAGTAAGGAAGGGAATATAGAGCTAACTTGAAATAAAAAATATAAGTGCTCGTTTTTTTCAAAGTTTTCTCTAACTTTTGAACTTGAAATTGAATTTTTTTTTTTTACTCGTGACAAAATGCAGAGATTTTGTTATTCATCCAGTGAATCGCCATTTGTTAAGAATCGCTCTAGGCTAATTTGAGGAATCACACCTTGTACCGATATGGACAATGATACTATGAGTGGAACCAATGAGGGGGAAGGGATTTCCTTGCCTAAGAACCTTAGTGCCCATTTTTTAAATTTGTATTTGAATTATTTACCCTCTTTTCTCATTTCCCAAAAATCATTTAATGAAGTAGGCCCAATAGTTGAGTAGTCAACCACCTACATTAATGGAGGTATGGAGGAATGGTTGGGATAACTAAATATCATCATCCAGAGGTACATCTAAGTACCCACCTCGTTTTTGGGGTTGACCCATGAATGCATTTGACAGAAGAAAAGGGAAAAATTAGAAAACCTAGCGAAAAAAGAGGGAAGAGCAGAGTTCTGACATGGGAATTAAAGAGTGTGGAGAGCAAGGGAAGAAGGGGAGATCCAATCTTTAAGGGGATCTTGTTGTTGAATTCTTAGCAGAGAAGACCCCAACCTGGCCTAGAAAGAGGGTTGTGACTCCAATTCTTTTTGGATAGGATATCCACACTAAGAAAGGAGGGCGTCGAGGGACTATGTAGCAGTAAAAATAATACCACATCCAGAGGTTATCCAGCTAAAGGAAACTGGGAAAACTCATGGAGGCCCTAACTTTGTGGGAAAAGGGGGAGTTTGTGTTGTTGACTACCTATGAAGGAGAGTGGCCTTCACCCCCATCCCATATTTTCCTTAGAAAAATAAGATTTCCTAGCAATATCATGGTCTGGAATGGGGGTGGCCTATTGTAAAGAGCATAGAGCAACAGATCCTACGGTTAGGTGGAAAAATGCTCACCCTCAGTCAGTTGGATTTATAGGTAATTTCACAAACATGCAAGTTTCAATTCTATGCTCTAATGTATGAATATTTGAATAAATGTGCATGTTTTCTAAGTTTATGATCTTATATAAAATTCCCTAAGAAGAATTTTTTGAATGCATGATTAATTTCCTATATGATGGGTAAATTTGTATGTTGGATTATTTTCCTTTAATGCTTAGGCCGATGACCTATAATTTTGTGACCAAATCTCTAATATTGGCATGAAATGAGTGAAGAGTTTATTCACTCGGGGTAACCATTGTTTTTCCTCGAATTTCCACAACTCAAGAGTTGGCAATGGCAATGTTCATCTTTGAGGTGTTAACGAGAGGAAATGAGAGTTCTTATGTAAAATTTTCAGCCTATTGGCCAGCTAAACCAATAACAGGGGAGAATGATCACCATGATTTTATAGCCTAAGTCTTAACATAATAAGTTAGACGATATAACATAAAATAAAAGAGTATGTACGTATGAAATTATTCTAAACATATGACAAACGTAAAATCATACATATATGTACTAATAGCATAACAAACACATGAATGGTATCTTCTTGCCACTTTAAATGTTTATGTAAATTTTTATTAGCAGCAAGTTCTAAAGCACAATGGACATACTAACACATAACATCAAGTAAAAGCATAAAATGAAATGTGTATAACTAAAATATAAAATATGATATCTACAATGAATGAGAATGGCATTCAAGTGGAAGGAGAAAAAATACAACTCAAAGCAAATAAATATGAAGATGGAAAAAGCAATCTTCTTTATTCAATTTCATCTTTATCAGTACAATATAATGACAGTCTTAAAGCTCTTTCAGACTTCTACAAAAGTTTGGACCAAAAAAATGCTCTTGCATAGACAACTAGCATTTACGAAACCACTTGGCTACTATGTAAATGACATACAAAAGATTTAGACTAAGAAAGTTGCAACATGATTCTATGAATGTTTTTGGACATTGGTATTAGTCTCTGCAACCAACAAACCAATTAGACAAAGTAATGGTGGAAACAATAAATACTTTTGCTTTCAGTGACCAAACAGTAAGTTATACCTATTACAAACAAAAATATCAGGGTTTGACCTCTCGTTTTTCCATTTAAAAAGAATTCTTGCTATCAACAAAATTGTTAGACCCTAGTAATTCTTAGTACATTGATAGGAAATCACTTTAAAAATGAGAAAATTTCTTTAAACATACCATAGCATGGGTTTAAAAATATCTTGTTGCTTTCTGAGGCTTGAACCTTTATACTATTCATTACCAAGAAGTTGATAACTTCCAATATTCATTATGAACCAAAAAAATATTAACTAACTATTAATAATTGGTTATATGGATAGACCACGAGTTATTTTATAACTTCAAGTTGACTCAAAAAGAGGATAAGAATATATCAAAATAGAACAAATTTTAAAATATGGTTTTGAAACAAAAGTCAAAAAGGGGGTTCTTCCTTATCCATAGGGTTTAACGAACTCTGATATTTTCCCTAGTTTTTCTTAATCATCATACCTCAAGGTATGAATGTTATCCATAGGGTTTAACGAACTCTGATATTTTCCCTAGTTTTTCTTAATCATCATACCTCAAGGTATGAATGTGAGCCGATATGAGATTGATGTCAATAACCCATGACTAGAAYGGGATTTGGCTATGCGTGCAAAATGAATTTGGTGGAAATATTGAGCCAAGACAATGGCCATGTGGCGATGTTGAACTATGTGAGGGATCCGGTGCAAGTTATACACTGACGATATAGGACCTACCTCCTTCAATACGATGGATGTTGGGTAGGTTTCCATCGTTTCACGCATTAACTCGTAGCTATAGACTTGAGCTTTGTATCCCATGTGTCGGGTGGTGGATTTCGTGGTACACGAAGTCCCCACGAAATTTGAACTTGTATAATATATGATCATGTTTTCCAACTAAACCATGCTTTCCATTAAACCGTGTTTTCCAACATATATACAAGGTCCATGATATAACCATTCAACATATATACAAGGTCCATGATATAACCATTGTGACTATAAATCAAACATGGTATATTAATTCAAATGCGTTTTGGTATATATAATAATTTTAATATTGTTTATGAAAACAATATAACACCCACATATAACCAAACTTGGAATTCATAAAGTCCACCACCATATGTTCATAAAGAAATATGCATGATACCATAACAATTGCAATATAGTTCTATGTATGATCATATGTGATGTTTTTAAATTTCTGCCATGTAAACAAAAAATTGAGTGAGTCTTCATATTACGCAACCAATATAAACAAGACTTTCTTAGGAAAGGCCCCCCTTTTTGCTTTGTTTGTAACACATAGTTGGTATGTCAAAGGCAATCAAAAAGAAAAAAATGTTTGTGAGAGCAAGGGTGGAATCAAGAAAGTGAAAGTGACGAATAATTTCACAACACTTTTCATAATTTGATCATGATACTATTAAAAGCATCAATGTGAGGCTCGTGTGAAATTCATTTATAAAGTATTCGATCTATCAAATCCCTCTTCCACTACAACCTATAATGGAACTTTGTTGTGAAACCATGAGGGCAGAACCTTGATGTGGAGACCTAGACCTATCATAACTCCCAACTAGTTGTAGAGATAGACGGGAATTTTGATGAAGCCTTGTAAAGGCTTTTGGAGCAAAAATATGAATTTTGGATAGTCCCTGATGTGTTTAAACCTAGCGATGGAAGCACGTGGAACCTTAAACTCATGGAGCGGAAAGGATAGGTGCCAATTTGTGGTGAATTAAGGATGAAGGGAGGGGTCGTTACTGGTCGAGCACTTCTAAGACCAAAAGAGATGAGGACCATTGATCACAGTCGATCTTGGCCATCTAATCATTTAGGAAGTTCTTAAGCTAGATAACTTGGAACTCTGAAGAGGTGAGTCTGAAAATGGTGAACCGAATTAACCGACGTGATCCTTTTATCTCGAAATGGTTATGGGTCATCGCATCAAACAAGTCTCAGCCATCATATATGTTAGAATCAAGTGACCTCATTAAAAGGTGAGTGCAGCTTAAAATTCCACTTAATATTTGGATCCTTGATTGATGTGAATTCTCCACTATTCTATTTAGTGGACGTTCAAGTGTACATGAAGAGGTAAAGGAAGAGGGGAGGGAACCCACTCCTCTCATAGCCGATATTTGAGTGGCAAGTGGAGGCTTGTCATTGGGTACATGTAAATTAAGGTGGAAAAATGAGTGTATGCCATGTGTTAGTCAAGTACAGGTGGGACCCCAAGTGTCAATGGAAAGAGTTAAGAGAAATCAACTAAGTGTTAAAAGTTAATCTTGACCATTCATCGAGGTGTCGAGAGTAAATCTCGACCATCCATCGAAGATCATATTTCAAGAAAACCACAAGGCACTATAAAATGATAGTTTGATAGTATGAGGCCGATGGAAATATCCCAATAGGTTGTGAGAAGTGCATCTTCTGATAGTGTTGCAAGAAGTTCATCCTCTGATAGTGTTCTGGGAAGTGTATATCCTAAAAGTGTTGTGGAAGGGGGATCTAAACCAATGATTCTGATAGCTTTGTGGACTTCAGACTTCAAAAGGAACTGTGAGTGGGATAAGTCAACATCCCTACAATGTGAGCTTGATGGAGATATTCCAACAGTCTTGTAGGCTAAGGATTTCAGATAAACCATGAGGCATGGTAAATTGTCAGCACGATGGGGATTTTCCAAAAGGTGTGATTCATATGGCCTTACAAGCTTCTGAAGTCTGACGACGTGTGTCTGAAGGTTTAGTAGTGGGTTTGGGGCCAACTCCCTTCAGCCCTATGAGGGATCAAGTCCAAGTCAGCTAGACAAGTGGAGCAGGTCCACATGGGTATGATTTCATCACCGGTGAATGATGCCTAAGAAAATTTAAGAGTGTTGGCAAGTTTACAAGAAAATTGTGCTTGTCATTGATGGCAAGAACAGCAGAAGTCTTTTGGGAAGAAGCAGAAGAGAAAGCTCGAGAAGATCAGAAGAGATAGTGTCGAGTTGCATGCAGAGCGCAAGTGTGTGCTAGGACCAAGGTTAACTTCATTACCAAATCTCAGGAGAGATAGTATTTTGAGATGCACAGATGAGATCCCATACATCAAGGCTCGCAAAAGGATCAAAGTTCATGGCCTTTGACACTTAGAGATTTGAGAAAGCCAAAGCTCGGGAGGAGGAGCGACAGTGACCATTGGATCGAGCACTATGAATGATATGGTCCGTCAGATCAGAGTCTGGACAGGAGGAACGAACGCGCAGAGAAGAGGAGAATAGATCTCAGCTATTAGATCTGAGTACGTGGACCAACAGCCTTTGGATCCCAAGGAAAGTGCACAAGACAAGTTTTGAAGTCATCGGAACCGTCCATCGTCAGGGTTGACAGGAGGCAGCAGATCTGGGAGTTCGAAGAATCGAACTTCAAAATATTTGCAAGGGATAGAGTCCAGTCAATCCTAGACGTTGATGCTGGGAAGGACACATGGTGAGAGATCAGCATTTCGATGACTCGCGAACTGGAAGAGTTAAAGGTGAGAGTTGGAAGAACTCGTGAAATGTAAATTCACGAAATGATCTGGACCGTCGGATCACTGAGGATCATGGACCGTTGATCTGGCACGATAAAGAACAAAGTCCAAGTTCTCGAAGAAGAGATCTAGACCATTGAAATACGAAAGATCATGGGTCGTTGATCTGGAGTAGGTATCGGGAAATCGGGAGTCAGTGAAAGGAGGTGCTCTAAACTTTGAAGTCGCGAAACACAAAATCACGATTTGATCGTAGCCGTCGATCAAAGGGAGAGATCTCGACCATTGATCTGATATGGAGTATTTTGGATTTTGTGAGTTGGGAGAATCGATGCAACTCACAGCTGAATCTCCGAAATGTGAAGTCATGAAAAGATCTGGGCCATCGGATCACAAAGGATTGTGGGTCATTGATCTAACACAATTGTGAGTTCAGGAATCAGAAGAAGGGAGGTGATCCAACCCTTGACATCATGAATCGCGAAGTCATGAAACGTGAAAAGGAGATCTCAACCATTGAATCGTGGAGAGCTTTGGACCATTGATCTATCAAGTTTAGTTTCGGAAGTGAGGCCTTTGTTCATAGCCATGGTCACATTGATGAAGCTTAAGGAAGGAGCTAGCATTTCTAGGCTCCACCTCAGAGTTTCGCGAGTTGGGAAAATCAAGGTGACTCGCAGTCGACATCAAGAAACGTGTATGGTCACCATTGGTGGTCACATGAAAGGAAGGGGCTTAGCAAGAAGAGCGAGAGCCCACTGTGAATTTTTTCTTAGGAAGGGAAAAGGAGCCAAAGGAATGAACGCGTGGAGGTTTTCTTAGTAACTGCCAGAATGAAGTGATTGCATCTGTCAGAGAATTCGAGGAGAAGTAGCGTGACTGCCAGAGGAGTCGAAGAGTCTCGAGGTAACTACTAGTGCAATGAAGACTCATCATAGAGACAATTTACAGATGGGAAAGTGCTGAAGTCTGTAAGTGTAAAAGAGAAGACAAAGGGTTGCACTGCCAGAAACAAGAAAAGAATCTCAGGAACGGCCACCGATGATGAATAGTCTCAACATAACGGTCATTGATGAAGAAAAGACTTAGCGTGATCGCGAGAGACAGCAAAGAGTTAGGTGTATGATCTGACAAAGGACTTGGAATCATAAATATACGTAGAACAGAGAATAGAGAGTTTTTGTTGTTGAGAGTTATTCATGTGGGTAGAAGCATGATGTGTGCAAGAGATGAAACACACAGAAGAGGCGTAGCACATTGAATGGAAATAATAATAGAGCATAAAGCGCAGAAGAAATATATAGAGCATAAATGCTTATTTGATAGAGGAATAGAAAGCTGAGGTGCACATCCAGAGACAGAGAAAAAAAACAGAAAACTCAAGGAGGTGTAAGCAAGAAAAACACCAATGCAGGCAGAGCAGAGCAGTGCAACAAAACAGTGATGAGACTGGTAATCTTTTTGACAAATATTGTATCACTCTAATAAGTTTCAGGAACAAAGTTTTTATATTCAAGGTGGCAGGGTGGTGCAAGGGAGAACTATTGTTCTCTGTTATACAGGTCAGTGCCTGTGTGACTGAAAGTTGGTGCTTCCATCCAATTGGTGTTGGAACACTTAGGGAGTT
>JASDQU010101622.1:45165-100555 GCA_032191745.1 Picea mariana | reverse complement strand
GTATCACTATAATAAGTTTCAGGAACAAAGTTTTTATATTCAAGGTGGCAGGGTGGTGCAAGGGAGAACTATTGTTCTCTGTTATACAGGTCAGTGCCTGTGTGACTGAAAGTTGGTGCTTCCATCCAATTGGTGTTGGAACACTTAGGGAGTTGGTGCTTCCTTCTAGTGGGTGCTAGAGAAACCAGGGAGTTGGTGCTTCCTTCTAGTGGGTGCTAGAGAAACCAAAGAGTCAGTGCTCTCAACAAGTTGCAGCTTGTAAAATAGAGGTTGTAGCCTCAAGAGGAGTTGGAGCTCATAAGAAGAATAATGTACAAAAAATAAATATTACTTATCATATCAAGAAGAATAGGTTTTTCCCTTTATGGGTTTCCTCAGGAAATATATGTCTATGTATATTTCATGTGTGTGATTGATGTTGAATATTCTATTGCTTACTTCCTTGATTATTGTGATTGTCATAGAGTGTTCTGTAAACAACCAAAAGTGGGAATAATTGTTTAAGCACAGTAACAACTGATTCACCCCCCCTCTTAGTTGTCCAACAATTGGTATCAGAGTCGGTTCCTTTTATCTAAGGGTAGATCCTAGAGCTTAAACATGACTAGCCATGAAGGAACTTCAACCAATAAGGCCCCCATGTTCAATGGAACAAACTTTGCCTTCTAAAAATTTAGGATGAGAACCTACATAATGGATTTAGGTGCAGATGTCTAGGATGTGGTAGAAACTGGTTATGTAAATCCGATTGTACTAGCTAATAAGGATGACAAGCTAGAATTGAGCTTCAACGCTAAGGCTATGAATGTTATTCTGAGTGGGCTTGTAGAAGCAGAATTTGTAAAATTTATGCACTCAGAAACTGCCAAAGAAATGTGGGACAAACTCATTAGCAGTTATGAAGACAGTGACAAGGTAAAGGTTTCCAAGCTTCAAACCTATAGAGTACAGTTTGAACAAATAAAGATGAAAGAGGATGAAACTGTTGGGAAGTACTTTCTGAGAGTTGAAGAACTAGTAAATGCAATGAAAGAACTTGGTGAAAAAATTGAGGAAGCCTCTTTAGTTAAGAAAATTTTGAAATCTCTGCCAGATAGGTTCAACCCAAAGGTTTCTTCTATAGAAGAACTTAATGATCTAAAATCTTTGGTTTTTGATAAACTTCTAGGAACGTTTTCTGCATATGAAATGAGGATAGTTAAAGATAAACCCATCTCTAGAGAAGCATCATTTAAAGAAGATAAGAATGAGGATTCTGAGACTGATGAAATTGAAGCAAAATTTGTGAGAAGACTAAAGAAAGGATCAGGCAAGTACCAAGGCAAATTTCCCTTCAAATTTTTTAACTATGTAAATATAGGTCACTTTTCATCTAAGTGTCCACATAAGAAACAAGATCAGAATTTTGAAGGTGAAAAGAAGTACACACCCAAGAGATTTGGTAAAAATAAAAGTTTATGTGTAAACAATTATGACTCTTCAGAAGACATGGATAATGACTCTTCCTGTGAAGATAGGATTAATGACTTTATGCTTATGGACAAAGAGTATTATGATGATAAAAGCACGGGAAGTGATGTTGACGATGAAGAAGTTGTGGTTGACTTGGAAGGAGAACTGATCAATGCTCTAGAAGAAATTGATAGACTCAGATCTAAGAAGAAAAAGCAAAAAAAATTGTTGACACAGTTCGAGAAAGACAATAAAAAACCTGATGAAGACTTTGCCCTACTAAAAGTGGAATTAAAAGAGGCAAAGAAAATAGAGGACATTTTGAAACAATAGTTATCAGAAAAGAAGGCAAGATGTGAAGCCTTGGAAGAAGAGGTAGTAAAAAACAGAAAAGAGATGGAGAAGTTTAAAAGATTGTATCTCCAAAATATTCCAATCATTAAAGCCACCGCAAAACTAAACGACATTCTGAGAAAACAGAGATCTCCTTTGGTGAAGACTGGATTAGGGTATGTAAATGGTTCAAGCAGCAAAGAGCCAGTAAAGATGATTAAGTTCCAAGTCAGCAGACAATCAGACCATGAGAGTACTCTGTCACCAAAAGATAATAAAGACAAGATGATCCCTGATCAAAAACAAAGAGATCAGAAGATGGAGCAACAAATGCCAAGAAGAAGGCCATCCTTCAGGTACCAAAATTTCTTCCATGGTTATTGTTTTTACTGTTCTAATTTTGGTCATAAGATTACAAATTGTCAAATAAAGTTTAGAGACATTCAAGTGAGGAGGTCAAGAAATAAACAATCTTTAAAACATAGAACTAAGTAGCCAATAAATAGACAATGTAGCACCAATCACTTTGACCCACTGAACAATGAGCTCAAATTTTATAATTTTCATAACTTTGGCCACAAAGCTGCAAACTGCCATCTCACAAAGTACAAGGCAGATCCAAGAATAAATCCTTTAGCTAGAAATGCCAACACATGGAAAAAGAAATATAGTGAAAAATGTGGTCTAGTACTTTTAGCTCAAAAGCAAAAGGACCCAGGGTATATAGACAGTGGATGTTCCAAGCACATGATTGGAGACAAGGATAAGTTTATGTTTATAAGTAAAAGCAAAATAGGAAATGTAACCTTTGGAAATGATGAACTAGGTAAAATCAAGGGTAAAGGGATGGTGAGTTTGATTAATGATAAAGGAAAATCCCAGGATGTTCTACTTGTAGATGGGATGAAACATAATTTGCTCAGTGTAAGTCAAATGTGTGAGAGAGGATGTGAAGTGGCGTTCACTTCCAAGGATTGCAATATAAAGTCTGTAAACTCAAGACAAGTGGTGGCTAAAGGCATAAGGACAGAAAATAATGTATATGTGCTTAAAGAAGATAAAGAAGAATGTCATCTAAGAAAACGTGATGAAAGTTGGTTATGGCATAGGAGACTTGGACATCTAAACTTTGACCACTTAATCAAGCTCAAAAATCTTGAGGCAGTAAAAGATCTTCCAAGAATATCAAAGCCACAATACTCTCTGTGTAAACCCTGCCAAGTAGGAAAGCTAACCTGGACACAGTTCAAATCCAAGAGCTCTACTTCAACAGAGAAACCACTCCAATTAGTTCATATGGATTTATGTGGACGATCAAGACAGGAAGGCACAGGGAAGGAAAACTACTTTATGTTGATCGTTGATGATTACTCCAGACTTAATTGGGTTTCTTTTCTCAAAGAAAAAGTTGATTCATTTGAGAAATTTAAAATATTTAAGGCTTTAACTGAGAATCAAACAGGCAAGAGGTTAAAGGCAATAAGGTCAGACAGAGGAGGAGAATTTATGTCAAGTGATTTCAAGGAATTGTGTGATAAACATGGGATCAAGAGAGAATATACAATCCCAGGTACTCCATAACAAAATGGAGTAGTTGAGAGGCAAAATAGAATAGTTCAGCAAATGGCCAGGTCAATGATAAATGAGAAGAACATTGGTCAAACCTACTGGGTAGAAGCAATACACACATCAGTCCATATTCTTAGCAAAGCCCACCTGAGACCACATAGTGACAAGACACCTTATGAACTGTGGTATGGAAGACCTGCTTCAATCAAACACTTCAAAGTCTTTGGGAGTAAGTGATACATAAAGAATAATAAAGAAAACCTTGGCAAGTATGATGACAGGACTAATGAAGGCATCATCTTAGGATATGCTACCAATAGCAAAGGATGTAGATTCTTTAATAAAAGATTGCATAAATTAGTTGATTGCATTGATTTAAAGGTTGATGAAGGAGTCCCAATAAGAGAGGTGAGCAATATTGAGTCTACTACAGAGGACATAGTTGGAACTGAAGATGAACAGGTCCAAGAATCAAATGGAGAAGAGACACCTAGACAAGAAGAGTCAGGACATCCATCAGCATCAAATTCTTCCTCAAGAATTACTCAAAAGAATCATTTTGAAAGTCGGATAATTGGTGAGAAGGAAAAAGGTGTACAAACCAGGAGAAGGATAATCAAAGACACTGAGTAATCACATATGGCCTTCATATCCATGGTGGAACCCAAGAACTTTAATGAAGCCAGTAAAGACGTAAAATGGGTAAAATCAATGAATGAGGAACTGGCCCAGATTGAAAAGAATGACACTTAGGAACTCGTTCCTAGGCCAGCGAATAAAAATGTAATAGGATCAAAATGGGTCTACAAAAATAAGATGAATGAGCAAGGAAATATTGTAAGAAATAAGGCTAGATTGGTCTACAAAGGATATGCTCAAATAGAAGGACTAGATTTTGATGAAACATTTGTGCCTGTAGCAAGATTACAAGCTAATAGAATGTTTCTTGCCTATGCTTGTCATAAACAGTTTAAAGTCTATCAAATGGATGTCAAATCATCTTTTCTAAATGGAGATCTAAAAGAATAAGTCTATATGGGACAACCAGAGGGTTTCCAACTATCAGATAACCCTAACTTTGTCTACAAGCTGAAGAAACCCTTATATGGGTTTAAACAAGCTCCTCGTGCCTGGTATTACAGACTCGATAAGTATCCTCAAGACAAAGGTTTCAAGATAGGAATAGTTGGCAACAATATATATATCAAAACATAGGGTAATGACCTGCTCATTGTGTTGGTCTATGTAGATGACATCATCTTCGGAAGTAATAATGCTTCATTGGTACAATGGTTTGCTTCAACCATGCAGTCTGAATTTGAAATGTCTATGATATGGGAACTGTCATTTTTTCTTGGTCTGCAAATTACTCAGAGGTCTGAAGGACTATTTCTTTCTCAGGAGAAATATCTAAGAGAAGTGTTGAAAAGGTGTCAAATGCAAGATTCCACACCTATGAGCACACCTATGGTCACTAGATGCAAGCTAAGCAAGGATGATGACTCACCTGATGTTGATTAGAGTTCATATAGGACTCTGATAGGCATCCTATTGTACATAACAGCATCCCGTGCAGACATAATGCATGTTGTTGGAATGGTAGGAAGGTATCAGGCTACACCTAAACAGAGCCATTTGTTAACTGTCAAACGAATATTCAAATACTTGAAAGGAACAATGTACTATAGCCTATGGTATCCTAGGAATCATAATTTTCAACTATCAGTCTATTCAGATGTTGATTGGGCAAATTGTGTGGATGAAAGGAAAAGCACGAGTGGAGGTGCATTCTTCTTAGGAGATTCCCTTGTATCATGGTTGAGCAAGAAGCAAGGTTCGATTTCCTTATCTACTACAGAAGATGAGTACATTGCAGTTGCCACTTGTTGTACCCAAGTATTATGGATGATTCAGACACTTATAGACTTGGAGGTAAAATATGTTGCACCAATCCAAATTCATTGTGATAATACTAGTGCAATCAATGTGTCAAAGAATCCTGTATTTCACTCCAAGACCAAGCATATACCCATCAAGTATCACTTCTTGAGGGAACAGGTGACCAACATTGTTGTTTCTTTGCATTATATTCCATCCAAAAATCAGATTGTTGATATCTTCACTAAACCGCTTGCAAAAGCTCAGTTTGAGTATCTACGCCAGAAGTTGGGCATGACCCCATTATCAACCTAAGTGAGTCCATCCTATCAGGGGGAGTATGTATTGGTTGAATATCTGATACCTCCGCATAGTACTGCAATAGCTCAGGGGGAGCATGTTTTATTTGGCATTGATGTCAAAGGGGAAGAAAAGGAGTGGTCTAGATGCTACAGTTGGAGGTCTAAGTAGAACAGAGCAGCCTTTCAGGGTTTCCATCAATGCCAAAGGGGGGTATTGTTGGCAAGTTTATAGGAAAAGTGTGCTTGTCATTGATGGCAAGAATAGCAGAAGTCTTTTGGGAAGACGCAGAAGAGAAAGCTCGAGAAGCTCAAAAGAGATAGTGTTGAGTTGCACGCAGACGCAAGTGTGCGCCAAGACCGAGGTTAAATTCATTTCCAAAGCTTAGGAGAGATAGTGTTCTGAGACGTGTAGATGAGATCCCATACATCAAGGCTCGCAGAAGGATAAAAGGTCGTGGCATTTGACACTTAGAGGTTTGAGAAAGACAAATATCAGGAGGATGAGCAATAGTCATCGTTGGATCGAGCACTGTGAATGATCTAGGTCGTCATATCCGAGTCCAGACAGGAGGAACAAGTACACAAAGAAGAGGAGAATAGATCTTAGTTGTTAGATCTAAGTGCATGGACCAACAACCATTGGATCCCAAGGAAAGTGCATGAGACAATTTTCGAAGTCATCGGAACTGTCCATCATCAGGGTTGATAGGAGGCAGCAGATCCGGGAGTTCAAAGAATCGAACTTCGAAATATTTGCAAGGGATAGAGTGGAGTCAATCCTAGTCATTGATGCTGGGAAGGACACATTGCGAGAGATCAGCATTTCACTGACTCACGAACTGGAAGAATCAAAGGTGAGAGTTGGAGGAACTCACGAAATGTGAATTCGTGAAATGATATGGACCGTTGGATCACTAAGGATCGTGAACCGTTGATCTGGCACGACAAAGAATGAAGTCCAAGTTCTCGAAGAAGAGATATAGACCGTTGAAATACGAAAGATCGTGGGTTGTTGATCTGGAGCAGGTATCGGGAAATTGGGAATTGAAGAAAGGAGGTGCTCTAACCTTTGAAGTCGTGAAACACAAAATCACGATTTGATCATAGTCATCGATCAAAGAGAGAGATCTTGATTGTTGATCTGATATGGAGTATTTTGGATTTCGCGAGTTGGGAGAATCGAGGCAAATCGTAGCTGAATCTCTGAAATGAGAAGTCGTGAAAAGATTTGGGTCATCAGATCACAAAGGATTGTGGGTCGTTGATCTAATGCAATCGCAAGTTCGGGAATCGAAAGAAGGGAAGTGATCCAACCTTTGACATCGCGAATCTTGAAGTCACGAAATGCAAAAAGGAGATCTCAACCATTGAATCACGGAGAGATCTAGTCCATTGATCTGGAAAGATTAGTTTCGGAAGTGAGGCATGTGGTCACAGCCATGGTCACATTGATGAAGGTTAAGGAAGGAGCTATCATTGCTAGGCTCCACCTCAGAGTTTTGTGAGTTGGGAAAATCAAGGTGACTCGCAGTCGACATCGCAAAACGTGAAATCACGAAATGACTGTTGGTTAGGTGTATGGTCACCGTCAATGGTCACGTGAAAGGAAAGGGATTAGCAAGAAGAGATATCACCCACTGTAAAGTTTTTCTCAAGAAGGAAAAAGGCACCAAATGGATGAACATGCGGAGGTTTTCTCAGTAACTGCCAGAACGAAGTGATTGCATCTGCCAGAGAATTCAAGCAGCAGTAGGGTGACTGCCAGAGGAATCAAAGAGTCTTGAGGTAACTACCAGTAGAATGAAGACTCATCATAGAGACAATTGACAGATGGGAAAGCGTTGAAGTTTGTAACTGTAACAGAGAAGACGAAAGGTTGCATTGCCAGAAACAGGCAAAGAATCTTAGGAACGGCCACTGATGACGAATAGTCTCATCATAATAGTCACTGATGAAGAACAGACTTAGCATGATCGCCAAAGACAATGACGAGTTAGGTGTATTATCTGACAGAGCACTTGGCATCATAAATATATGCAGAACAGAGAATAGAGGGTTGTTGTTGTTGAGAGTTATTCATGCAGGTAGAAGTGTGTTGTGTGCAAGCGTTGAAACACACAGAAGAGGTGTGGCGCATTGAATGGAAATAATAATAGAGCATAAAGAGCAGAAGAAAGAGATAGAACAGAAATTCTTATCTGATAGAGGAAGAGAAAGTTGAGGTGCACATCCAAAGACAGCGCAGAAAAACAGAAAACTCAAGGAGGTGCGAGCAGGAAAAACACTGATGCAAGCAGAGCAGAGCAATGCAATAGAAGAGTGATGAGACTGGTAATCTTTTTGACAAATATTGTATCACTGTAATAATTTTCAGGAAAAAAGGTTTTATATTCAAGGTGGCAGGGTGGTGCAAGGGAGAACTATTGTTCTCTGTTATACAGATCGGTGCCTGTGTGACTGGAAGCTGGTGCTTCCATCCAGTTGATGTTGGAACACTTAGGGAGTTGGTGCTTCCTTCTAGTGGGTGCTAGAGAAACCAGGGTGTTGGTGCTTCCTTCTAGTGGGTGCTAGAGAAACCAAAGAGTTGGTGCTCTCAGCAAGTTGCAGCTTGTAAAACAGAGGTTGTAGCCTCAAGAGGAGTTGGAGCTCATTAGAATGATAATGTACAGAAAATAAATATTACTTATCATATCAAGAAGAGGTTTTTCCCTTTATGGGTTTCCTCGAAAAATATCTGTCTATGTATATTTCATGTGTGTGATTGATGTTGAATATTATGTTGCTTACTTCCTTTCATTATTGTGATTGTCATAGAGTGTTCTGTAAAGAGCCAAAAGTGGGCATAATTGTTTAAGCACAGTAACAATTGATTCACCCCCCCCCCTCTCAGTTGTCCAACAAAGAGGCCATATATTTATGTCCAGAGCTTGGTTTTGAGCATAATTATAGTCATTGGAAAGATCTCAAAGAGAATAATCAACTCAAGTTTAGAATAGAGGTCATAGATAGGGTTTAAAAGAGTAAGTATAGAGGATTGTGAGAAATTTTGTACGCCCCACCAGTATAATGAAGCTTAGGAGGTCAATTGTGTTACAGAGTAGTATCAGAGTAGTGGTTCAAACACTAGACCTGAATGGGATAGAGATCAACCATGAAGATGTATATGCCAAAGGCTATGATCATCCTATTGAAATTTTTTTGCATTAAAATGTTTACATATGAGCTGCACAATCTTCTTGAAAGGAAGGACTGCAGATTCTTTTCAAAAATTTATAGCACAAAATTTTATCTTTTACCTCATATAAAATAGAATGATTCCTATGGGAAATTTAATTATGTTAATGATCACTAACAATATATTGTGAGTATGAAAGACAAAAGGGACAGAGTCATGATATTAGATTGTTGTAGGTCAATGAGAACCTTATAAAGGCCCAGTAATTGTGTGCCTTTCAATTATATGTTTAGCTAATATTGAAATGTTGTTTCAACACTTAGAAGACACGGCGAAGTGAAGAAAGGTATAACAATAGACTGGTACAATATGGAAGAGACATCACATATTAGATATCAGGAATCATATGAGAGGAATTGTTAGGGACCTAACCTCCCTAACCCCTCACATAGATAGAATAATATATTTTCCATGTAATAAACGTCTAGATTAGTTAATAAGGCCTATTTAATAAATATGAACAAGTCAATGTAAGAGACCTAATAGAAGCTTTTGTTTCTAGAAAGATCTTCATCCAGAACGTTCTTTAGAAGATAGAAATAGTATAAATAAGAGTAGGAGGCATGAGAAAGCTTTGTCTTGTGAATTATTGTAATAGAGTGTTGCTTTGTTGGAGGTTTCCCCCTCAAATAGGCTAGTGAACATTGCTCCCATTTCAATAAAGGTATCATTTTGGTGTATTATTCTCTACATTATGTTGTTTTGTTGGTAATTTTTGTTATATTCTTGTTTTTGCTTAATATCACATAACCAGGTGCATAACAAGTGGTATCATAACACTTTCCTTAGTAGGAGTTGTGGGTTAATTTTTTTTTATAGGGTAGAGACATGTTCTGACATCTTTAAACTACATTGATCTGTCGTTCAGTGCATAAATCTATTGTCAGGGAAGCATACACATAGGAAATACAAGAGGTTTTTAAGCTCACATTGTTGGACACCCTTGTGACCCTTATTGGTACCCCTTCGAGTGGTAGTGCATCAGATAGCACATGTATATGGACTTGCACTTTTACGTACCTCTGGTATAGCAGGAGCCCCCTTAAGTATCCTGAAACTAGCCATAGATCAATCGATCAGTCGCTTGACTGTTATAGTGCCACCGAGAAAAACAATCGGGAAGATACTCTCTAGTACTTGGGTAATCATGTAGTATGTCTAAGGGTATGGTCTAGCCTCCTTAGTTGGTGCCTTGAGATATTGGGTCGAGTATTATTGTTCGACCCCACACATATATCAGAGAGTTGTAGCATAAGGTAAACCCTTGTATGTAGGCACCCTGAAAACCCTAACCCTTGGGATGGAAATAGAACAGAAAAGGAGCAGACAAGATTTATTGCAGTGCAACCTTGCCTCCTGCATTCAAGTTGTGAAATTTCTACACATTTTTTCTTGTTAAAAATTTGGGCATTTCAACACTGCAATATTATTTAGATCAGAGTATAACTCCATAGGAGTGAAAAAAACGAGGCAAAAAAAAATATGGGACCTACCACCACCCTTATTTGAGACCTATCTCCTTAGATTCCTCTTTTCTCCCTGATCGTTTTGATACATATCATTTTAAAACTTTTTTTACCTTCATGCACCATTATTTGATACATGTATCATTGGATTCCCCTTTTCGCCCTAATCATTGTGATACTTATCATTTTTAACCTTTTTTATTACCTTCCTGTACCTTTATTTGAGACATATCTCATTGGATTCCCATTTTCTCCTTGATCATTGTGATACCTTTCATTTTTTAATTTATTTTACCCGTAGACCCATACCGTTCTTGGCACCCTTATTTCTCGCTTACCCCATTGGTCTCCTCTCACTGCCCTGATCATCGTGGTATATATCATTTCTCTGCTTTCTTGTTCGTGGACCCACCTGTCATCCCCTCATGGCTCCCACCCACCAAAAAGAAACCAATCAGAAACAGAATAATGACCTTACTACCCCCTAGGCCTAAGTAAATAGGGACATTTTGGCCATTCATGCAAAAATAGACCACATCCAAGCCTAGCTCAGTAGCCAAATTGTTGAAGTCCATTCCGCTCTCAACGAATTCATGAACAAATTCTAGGGTCCTTCCTCCTCTGACCAACCTCCCTATACTGAAGGTGTTGAATCCAACCAGCCTCTACACTCTCATTCGAACTTCCTATCGTGTGACCCTTGTCTCCTCGGATTCGAGGTCAAAAAATTTGATGGATCATATCCACAAGCCTCAGTTACTCAAATGGAACATTATTTCTCCCTACATGTTATCACTGATGATTTAACCAAGCTTTGCTATGGAATTATTTATTTGGATCCAGAAAGATGGCAATGGTGGCAATGGTGTCACAATGCATGCCAAGGGTATGTTGCTTGGTCACAGTTTGTTGCAGAGTTGTATGAATGCTTTGACATAGACACCCACCATTTAGGACATCTAACCAAGTTGAAACAGTATGAAACAGTGGAAGATTTTATTATTGTCTTTGAACACTTGGATTTCTGAATGGAGGGCATGACCGATGCTTTCTTCAGGGAATGATTTATCAGTTGCCTCAAGGATGACATTCGCACCTAATCCATCATGTCTCACTCTCAGACTTAGTTGGAAGCCACTAAGCAATTCAAGGAGGCAAACCAAGTCATCTTGGCCCAGAGCAGAAAACCCACTTTTGTCCCCCACCCTAAACCCAACACCCCTACCCCTCAATCCACTCTTCTCAAGGTCCATAAGTTAACACGGGCATAAATGGTTGAATGCAAAATCAAGGGTCTTTGCTATAATTGTGATGATAAATACTTTCTAGGGCACAAGTGTAAAGAAATAAACTTTTTATGGCCATTTCTGGGGAAGTTTTTAATGAAGATGTTGAGGTTTCACCTGAAGTAGTGCTACCCCCAACTGATGATATTACACTACCCTCTAGTCCTCACAAAGTTGAACCATTTATTTCGCTACACACTCTCATTGGTTTTTCTACTCCTCAAACCCTCAAATTGATTGGTTACATTAAGCACAAGAAATTAATCATCCTAGTTAACAGTGGCAGCACTCATAATTTCATTCATCGTCGCCTTGCCCAAGAAGTCAATTGTTATATCTACATTGTCAACAATTTTCAAATCATGATTGCAAATGGTAGTTCCATGAAATGTGGAGGGCGTTGTGAAAATGTGCGCTTACAAATTGGTCAATATAACCCGAAATATCACATGTTTTCTATTGACATGGGTGGTTGTGACATTGTACTTGGCGCGGAATGGTTACACACCCTAGGACCCATACTAATGGATTTTAAGGAGTTAACCATGAAATTCAATAGGAAGGCCAACATTATAAATTTCAAGGCATTACCATAGGATATCTGGAGATCATCAGTTCCCACCACATGGAAACGTTACTCAAAAAAGGTCATTATGGCATCATCACCCAACTCCATTCCATTCAAGCAGTTGAGACACCCCTAGTACACCCCGGCCTTAAAGCTATCATTTCACACCATCACACTATTTTTGAAACCCCATAGGTACTTCTCCCCTCTCGCAATGACCATGATCATTCCATTCCTTTAATGTCAGGCAGTCTTCCTCCCAATGTTCACCCTTATCGTCATCATTTTTCTCAAAAAAATGAAATTAAGAAAATTGTCCACAAATTCTTAGAAGTGGGTTTTATCTTTCCTAGTACCAACCCCTGTTCTTCCCATGTTGTCATGGTCCTCAAGAAGGAAGGCCCTTGGAACTTGTGTCCTAATTTTCTTTCCCTCAACAAACTCAGCGGGGCTTGATATTTTACCAAACTTGACCTTTGTTATGGCTACCACCAGATACATATGAAAGAGGAAGATATCCCTCAGATGAAATTTCACACTCATGAGGGCCACTATGAGTTCTCAGTCATGCCCTTTGGTCTTTGCAATGCCCCCTCCACTTTTCAAAGTCTCATGAATCATGTCTTTCATCCTTTCCTTCGTCACTTCGTGTTACTTTTCTTTGACGATATTCTCATCTATAGTAAAATGTGGCCATCCCATCTCACCCATGTAGATCAAGTGCTCCATCTCCTCTACAAGCACAAAATTTTCCTCAAACAATCTAAATGTGATTTTTGCATCTCTGAAGTTGAGTACCTGGGTCATATTGTTGGCAAGGATGGTGTCAGGGTGGATCCTAAGAAAATTGAAGCTATGAAGAATTGGCCTCGCCCTAAAACTCTTAAAAGTATGTGTGGTTTCCTGGGTTTAATGGGATATTATTGAAAATTTGTTCAAAATTATCTAAAAATTTCGGCCCCCCTAACATCTCTCCTTAAAAATAATGCCTTCAGTTGAACTCCTGTAGCAGACCAATCCTTCCAAGCCTTGAAGGAAGCTATGTGCACTACTCATGTGTTGGCCCTACCTGATTTATCCAAGACCTATGTTTTGGAAAGTGATGCATTAGGGAGAGGAATCAAGGCAGTCCTCATGCAATATGGACGCTCTTTGGCTTTCACCAGTAAACAATTTTCAGAGCAATATTTTGGCCAATCGATCTATGAAAAAGAAATTATGGTTATTTTGCATGTGGTGGTTCTATGGCGCCCTTATCTATTGGGACAACACTTCCAAATTAAAACAGACCATTAAATCTTGCAGTACTTCCTGGAACAATGCATTATGTCCCCATAGCAACAAAAATGGGTGACCAAGTTGTTTGGATATGATTATGAGATCATTTGCAAAAGGGGTAAATAAAATGTGGTGGTTGATGCTCTTTCCAGGAAATATGAAGAAGAAGGGTCCCTCTTCTCCCTTTCATTCACTGTCACCGACTAGCTTCAGGTTGTTTGCCATGAATGGTTGCATGACCCAAAAATCTCCAGCCTCATCCAAAAACTGCAACAGGATCCCCAAGTTTCTCCAGGGTACTCTTGTCACAATGAAGAGTTTCTCTATAAAGGTCGCTTATATTTAAGCAAACAGTCGGCCTTTAAATCCAAGGTGCTCTCTAAGTTTCATGCTTCTCCTACTGCAGAGCATTCGGGTTTTACCAAAACTTATGAACATGTCAAACGCTCTTTCTTCTGGGATGGTATGAAACAGGACATCCACACCTTTATGGAAGAATGTGATATGTGTCAACACAATAAGAGCGAGACTGTCAAAAATCCTGGCACACTCCAACCGCTTCCGATTCCACCTACTATTTGGATGGATATTTCTATGGATTTCATTGTGTGCTTGCCCAAGTCAGGAAATAAGTCATTCATCATGGTGGTAGTGGATCATCTCTCAAAATATTCCAATTTATGTGCTCTTCAACACCCATTCACAGATCTATAGTGGCTCAAATTTTTATGGATAATATCTTCAAACTCCCAAGAATGCCTCATTCTATTGTTTCTAATCACGATCCAACTTTTACCAACAATTTCTGGTAAGAATTATTGAGGCTCTAGGGAACCCAATTATAGCTTAGTATATACTATCATCCCCATACATATGGCCCAACGGAAGTCATCAACAAGTGTCTAGAACCATTTTTGAGTTGTTTTGCATCTGACCGATAACATCATTGGGTTCAGTGGTTACACTTAGTTGAATGGTGGTACAACACCTCTTACCATATAGCCACTCACATGACTCCCTTTGAAGCAATATACGAATAGAAGCCACCATCAGTTCTCCTATTCATTTCAGGCATTTCCAAGGTTCGGGAGGTTGACCATAATATTACAACACACATGACCATTCTTCGTACTTTTAAATCAAATTTGGTCATGGCTCAGAACCGCATGAAGCAACAAGCAGATCAAGGTCGTTCTGAATGTCAATATGTTGAAGGGGACGAAATGTTTCTCTGTCTACAACCATACAAGAAGACTTCTCTCAAATATCAGCAATGTTAGAAAATAGCCCCCAAATTTTATGGTCCTTATACTATTCTCAAACGTGTGGGACCAGTGGCCTATTAATTAGCTTTGCCTGGCAACTCCAAGCTACATCTTATTTTTCATGTCTCCTGCTTGAAGAAAGTGATCGGCACCAAGTGTCACGCTCAGACTAATCTACCAGAGTTGGATGAAGAAGGTTCCATTTGGTTGCAGCCACAAGCCATATTGGACCAGTGAGAGTGTCGTCTGTGTTAGCGCATCATCCAAGAAGTGTTAGTTTAATGGAAGGATACTTCAGTAGAAGATGCCACATGGGAGCCGGCTACTATTCTATAGAAATTTCCTCGTCTTAAGCCTTGAGTACAAGGCACTTTTTAAGGGGGAGGGAATGTTAGGGACCTAACCTCCCTAACCCCTCACATAGATAGAATAATATATTTTCCATGTAATAAAGGACAACATTAGTTAATAAGGCCTATTTAATAAATATGAACAAGTCAATGTAAGAAGATCTATAGAAGCTCCCGCTTTTAGAAACATCTTCATCCAAAGTGTTCTTTAGAAGATAGAATTAGTATAAATAAGAGTAGGAGGCATGAGAAAGCTTTGTCTTATGAATTGTTGTAATAGAGTGTTTCTCTATTGAAGGTTGCCTCCTCGAAGAGGTCAGTGAGCATTTCTCCCATTTCAATAAAGGTATCATTTTGGTGTGTTATTCTCTACCTTTTGTTGTTTCGTTGGTAAGTTCCATTATATTCATGTTTCTGCGTAATATCACATAACCAAGTTCATAACAGGAGGGCCATAGAAACTCCTCTAGATTTTATAGATATGGTGAGGAGCCTAAAGGCTAAGTTTCTAATTTACCAAGCTGACGATGAGAAGCTCATTAGAGCCCAAGAGAAATAGACAAAACTAAATGCAATATTACCACAAAACATGTTTAAAATACATAAGCAATTGCAGCAAGGGCCATATTCTAGTAATGCAAGGAGATATTACTCTGGGAAGCTACTAATCCCATTAGAGATTCAAAAGCGTGGGCTATTATTCAACAATACAAGAAAAATTTACTCAAAGAAAAGGCACGAAGATGCCAAAAAGGACTCATCTAGTAAGGACTTGTCAACAAATTCCTTGAGTGAGAGGACTACTACTATTGAAAGACTATTGGACAATGAGACCAATTCAATGTGATGTCCCGTTCCCAAGAGTAGGCCAGCAGGGAGTGACTTAGTAGTCTATATGTTCCCATAGACTATAGTCAGGCACAAACATGGAACAAGATGGAGAAATAAGGAGGAATTGATGGCTAAATGATGAATTAAGCCAAAATACTTAAGAAAAGTCACTTAAGCCTAAGTCAACGAAGAATTAGAATGAAAAGGTATTAAAGGGGGACTTAATTAATTAATTAATCACTTTAGGAGGTAAAGTTCATAGCTTAATTGAGGTCAATGGTGAATTATATTGGGAAAGGTATAAAGGGAGGAATTTGACCTAATTTATCATTATGCATTGTTATGATTTGATGTTGAGAATTCCCAGAGGAGGAGGAGAGATGACCTTACTATTTTATGGATTTCTGGAGGAAACCACCACCATTGATCGGTTTTGGTGTTGAGAGACACACCCTGTCCCATCAGAGATACCATCCAAGTATTTCATCGTACTTTTCAGGAGTATCCATTGCAGAGTGCACAGCTCAGCCAGTGAGGGCGCAAGTCAGTTTGAGGGTTTGGAGAGCTGCACGAGATCCGTATCCAGATAGCAGTTTCCCTCCAGCCCATTTGAGATCCAGCTAGGGTGCTTCTATTGAGCCATCTATCATCATATTCTGATAGTGGAATCTTGCAGATCGACTCATTCATCCATTTAGGGCGTAGCTCTTCAGGACAGACATTTGGTGTTGCATGCAAAGTTTCAGAGCAACTATGGAAAAATCCTTCTGACCCATTTCCTTATTTGGCGAGACAATTGTTTTGAGCCATATAGTAGCAGATTCCATTGGTGATATCCTTTGGGGTGCATCCAGTGCTCCAGGAGGTGCGCAAACCCCCCAGGGGTCCAGATCCAGTGCCTTAGAGACCAGATTCAAGATCCAACACTCACCCATTTCAGTATAGAGGCCAGGGCACTTCTTTTGGAGCACTTTCCAGTGTATTTTGATGGTCTAAACTTTTGGACGAGTTTTCCAGCTGGTAGCGGTTACCGTACTTCGCTGGAATCACATATTTTCGCCGATCTATCCATGCATGCATCAAATCTACTATCATCTTTTGATCATGGGTATTTTTATGTTATTTGATTGTATTCTAGTACTGATCCATGAGATTTGGATGACGTTTATATTCTATATTTCTAGTAGGCTATTGTATTTCCATGCTCGAACCGTATTATACATAATATTGGGCAGTTGATGTTCCTTACTTCTGCATGCATCCTTTATATGTTGTTTAAACCATAAATATGCAACATGCACATGCAATAACCAACATGCACATGCAATAACCAACATGGATATGCAATAACCCACATGCACATGCAATAACCATCAAGATCTCAAACATACAACTGAAACGCATCCAGAAACCCCCAATGTATTAGATCTGCAAGATAGAATAATAGATCAGTAGCAAATATCTCGATCAACGGGATCAGGGATATTTCAGTGGTATCAGAGCTTTAGTCCTGCCAGCCTATAACTAAAGACAATGAATATAGTAGAAGAACTAGATGGTCGTGAGCACGTAGGTGACGAATATGTCACTTACAACAGGCGCAGGGAAAGAAGGGATAGGCCTAACTTTCCTCCCTTCCCTCCCAGTTCATAGGAAGAGGAAGAGGCACACAGAGAAGTAGAGAGAAGAGCAGAGTGTGAGGCTGAGCGTGAAGAAGAGAGGAGGCTAGGTGATAGATATGAGCGACTAGAGGGCAGTGGTAAGGCCCCCGAGGATCCATACGTAGCCTTCATGCAGGTTATTAGTGATATGCTAGCTAGTCAATGGACCATGTCTCAGTGTTTGGCTCAAGTAGTGGATAGACTGGCTATGGTAGACATCCCGGGCACACAAGCCCCACATGAAGCACATGGGAACTCAGGGGCAAGCAGTAGACCCTAGTCACCCACTCGCACATATACCTCTGCGAGTAGGAGTCGACGTTCGTTGTTTCCCAATTTCCAGAGGGCATCCCTAGTAGTAGCATAGATACCGATAGCATAGAGACCGTCCACTCATGCAGAGGAAATTACAAAGTATCAAAGAGAGTATGCAGCCTTGGGACATGACTTTTATTAGGATATGACCTTAGTCGAGTATTTTCGACTCAGACTCAGGAACCATCCTAGAGAGCCACAGAGGGGAGGGCAGTAGCAGCAGGGGCATAACATTGACTTCATTCGAAAAGTTGGTAAACTCACCATACCTTCTTTTGACGGATCATCCAAATGCACCGCCAGAGCTTGGGTTCAGAAACTAGACACCTACTACAAGCTCAACCAGATGACCAAGTCAGAGGCCATCTGTTTCACCACCCTACACTTGGAGGGTGAGGCACACGAGTGGTGGTATCACGGATTGGTGACATTGGGTCACAATCGCATCACCTCCTACAGAGAGTTCACAGAGAGACTCATGGATAGATTTGATAGGAGGGATCCAGAGATCCATTTTAGAGATCTAGCCCAGTTGAGACAAACTGGCACAGCAGAGGCATTCATCTCAGAGTTTCAAAGGGTAGCAGTGGCAGTGACAGACATATATGAGCCCCAATTGGTCATGCTATTCACAGAAGGGCTCACAAAACCCTTGAGAGGATGGGTGAAGGCCTACCGGCCTCATACCTTGCAGGATGCCATCCGACGCACTAGAGATTTGGCGGATTCAGTGCCAAAAACTAAACCCTTTGTACCACAGAGAGACAAGGATCAGAAGAATATTCTAAGGGAATGGAAGGGCAAGCTCAAGTTGGATGATTATACGCGACGAGAGTTGATGAGGAAGAAGCTTTGCTTCTCCTGCAAAGACCCTTGGGTCCCCGAGCACAGCTGCATGGGGAAGGGACCGATACACTATATTGAAGTGGAATCATGCAGTGAGGAAGAGGATGAGGATATTCAGGCACCGACAGACAGTGATTTAGAGACTGAGACCACTCATGAGCTAGAGCAGCAGCTGAAGAAACCTCAGATACTGGCAAGGGCACAACCCCAGGAGGAGGCAAAACCTCGTAGAGAGGTGAAAGGGGGAACCATAGCCACCCTTTCAGGAGTACCTAGGTACAACACTCTCAGGCTCAAGGGCCTTATACAAGGGCAACGCATGACAGCTTTAGTTGATGGTGGGGCCACCCACAACTTCATAGATGCATTCTTAGTAGCCAGGAGGGGGTTACGCACATAGGAATTTGAGGGATTCCATGTGGCAGTGGCTGATGGATACACGATGACATGCTTGGACATGATCCCTGACTTAGAGGTCAAACTAGGCAACTACACCTTGACTGACACATTCTATGTAGTTGACCTATCAGATACTAATGTCGTGTTAGGGGTACAGTGGTTATATTCATTGGGGGAGATTGGGTTCAACTATCAGACGTTGACCATGAGCTTCAAAGACGCCAGATGATCGAGAGTTGTGCTGAGAGGCATGTCTACAGGGGCACCTCGAGAAGTATCGATAAAGAGGATGGAGCGGATATTTCGTCATGATGATGTGGCTTACGTAGTAGAATGTTCGATCACCATGAGAAAGGACTCAGAGGGTAGGGAGCAGTACCATCCACAGATCAGAGAGCTTATGGGATGTTATGAGCCAGTATTTGGGCCGATACCACCAGGGAGACCGCCAGACAAGGGTTTTGAGCACATGATTGAGTTAGAGGCAGGGGATACATCGGTGATTATAGCACCCTATAGGCACCCCAAGAAATTTAAGGATGAAATTGAGAAATCAATCAAAGAATTGCTCGCTATGCGGCACATCAGGCCTAGCATGAGTCCTTTTTCATCTTTAGTCATCCTGGTACTGAAGAAGGATGGCATGTTATGGATGTGCATCAATTACATAGCGCTCAACAAGAAAATGATCAAGAATCGTTACCCCATTCCACGCATAGATGAGCTAATGGATGAGTTACATGGGGTAGTCTTCTTCACTAATATTGATCTATGCTCAAGATACCATCAGATCAGCATCAGGGAGCAAGACATTGAGAAGACAGCGTTCTGATGCCATTTCAAACACTTTGAGTTCTTGGTCATGCCGTTTGGACTAACCAATGCACCAGCCACCTTCCAGTCTTGCATGAACCATATATTTAGAGGACAGTTGAGGAAGTACCTTCTGGTATTCTTCGACGATATATTGATCTACAACAAGACATGGGATGAGCATTTAGCACATTTGGGGAAGGTCTTGGATATTATGCAGGCACAATCTTTATATTCCAAGGAATCCAAATGTGAATTTGGCATGAGGGAACTATTGTACTTGGGGCATATCATCAGTGGGAAGGGAGTACAGGTTCACCAGGAAAAGATCAGGGCCATTGTGGATTGGCCAATGCCCAAGAATCTCACGGAGCTGAGAGGATTCTTTGGGTTATGCAGTTACTACAGGCGGTTCGTCAAGGGTTTTTCACAGTTGGGAGAACCACTCACAGACTTGACCAAGAAGGGTGTTTTTCATTGGACAGAGGAATCACATCAGACATTCAAAAAAATGAAGGAGGTTATGAGCACATGCCCTGTTCTAGCCCTTCCAGACTTTCGCATCCATTTGTCTTAGAGTGCGACGCATCAGGGGTGGGGATTGGAGTAGTCTTGATGCAGGGGGGGGCACCTCATTGTGTTTGAGATCATAAAGCTCAATGAATCATAGAGAATCTATCCTATTTACGACAAGGAGATGCTAGTGATCATGCATGCCTTAACCAAATTCAGGCAGTATCTGGTTGGCAGCAGGTTTGTAGTGAAGACTGATCATAATAGTCTCAAGTATTTCCTTGATCAGAAAGACCTCAGTCAGAGGCAACAGAAGTGGGTCTCAAATATCCAAGCCTTTAACTTTGACATTGAGTATGTCAAGGGAAAAAGGAATATCGTGGCAGATGCCTTGTCCAAGAGGCCAGCAGGATGTTCGATGATGGACATTTGTACAGATTGGAAAGCTCATTGTTTGTGGAATACTCCAAAAACAAATTTGCTTGTGAGGTGATGGACGAACAAGTGATTGATGATAGATATCGGGTTCTTGATGACATCATTTTCTACAAGGACCGTATCTACTTGGTTACAGAATCCACCCTGAAGGGAAAAATTCTGAAGGTATGTCATGATTCACCTACAGCAGGGCATCAGGGGTACTTCAAAACATATAGGCAGATCAGGGAGAGATTCTCATGGAAGGGTCTTAGGGATGATGTGTTGAAACACATACGAGAGTGCACGACTTGTCAGCAGAACAAGTCCGAGTAGACACACCCCGCAGGGCTACTACAACCTCTACCCATTCTAGAGAAGAAATGGGAGAGCATTTTCATTGATTTCATTATAGGTATCCCTAGAGTGCAGGGAAAGGACTGTATATTTGTGGTGGTCGACAGACTGACCAAATTTGCACATTTCTTCGCCATACCCATAGACTACAAGGCCATATAGGTAGCAGAGTTTTTTTTCAGGGAGGTATTCCGGTTGCACAGGTTACCCAGGCAGATAGTCAGTGATAGGTATGGGCTCTTCATCAGCGCATTTTGGCAGGAGATTTTCAGATTGACAGGCACAGAGCTAGCCACGAGTACCAACTACCACCCATAGACAGATGGGAAGACAAAGATCGTCAAGAAATGGGTGGAAGGGTATCTGAGGAACTATGTGGGGGGGCAGCAACGCACTTGGGTGAGATGGTTACATATGGGTGACTATTGCTACAACACAACTTACCATATGTCTATCAGGATGTCACCGTTCAGGGCATTGTGTGGATACGATGCACCCTCCTTTATAAAGACTATGTTTGGGGACAACACGGTCTCGGGGGCCAAGGATTGGGTGGAGGAGAGTCAGAGGATTCTTCGATTAGTAAGGGAGCAGTCAGCTCAGAATCAGCAGAAGATATATGCAGACCGACACAAAGTTGAGCGCAGTTTTGAGGTAGGGGATTTGGTTTTTCTGCGATTACAGCCATACCGACAATCCTCCTTAAAGAGGAGCGGAGCAGATAAGTTGAAGCCAAAGTTCTACGGGCCATACAGAGTCATCAAGAGGATAGGCAAGGTGGCATACGAGCTAGAGCTACCGGAAGGTAGCAAGATTCATAACGTCTTTCACATCTCTTGCCTTAAAAAGGCTGTGGGACAATAGGTTAGCATTTCAAAGGAGTTGCCACCCTTGGATGAGGAGGGTCAGTTGGAGCTAGTGACAGAGGAGGTACTAGAGCAGAGAGAGCACAGATTGAGGAGAAGAATCATTAGAGAGTGCTTGGTTAGATGGAGAGGTCTTCTAGTGGAGGATGCCACATGGGAGGGAGAGCATATCTTACAGCACCCAGGATTGATGTTGCTTGAGGACAAGCAATCTCGGGAAGGGAGGATGGTGATGTCTCGTTCCCAAGAGTAGTCCAACAGGGAGTGACTTAGTAGTCTATATGTTCCCAGAGACTATAGTCAGGCACAAATAGGGAACAAGATGGAGAAATAAGGAGGAATTGATGGCTAAACGATGAATTAAGCCAAAATAATTAGGAAAAGTCACTTAAGCCTAAGTCAACGAAGAATTAGAATGAAAAGGTTTTAAAGGGGGACTTAATTAATTAATTAATCACTTTAGGAGGAAAATCGCCTAGCTTAAGTGAGTTCAATGGTGAATTATATTGGGAAAGGTATAAAGGGAGGAATTTGACCTAATTCCTCATTATGCATTGTTATGATTTGATGTTGAGAATTCCTAGAGGAGGAGGAGAGCCGACCTTACTGTTTTGTGGATTTTTGGAGGAAACCACCACCATTGATTGGTTTCAGTGTTGAGAGACACACCCTAGCCCATCGAAGATACCATCCAGGTATTTCACCGTACTTTTCAAGAGTATCCATTGCAGAGTGTGCAGCTCAGCCAGTGAGGGCGCAAATCAGTTTGAGGGTTTGGAGAGCTGCACGAGATCTGTATCCAGATTGCAGTTTCCTTCCAACCCAATTGAGATCCAACCAGGGTGCTTCTATTGAGCCATCTATCATCATATTCTGACAGTGGAATCTTGCAGATCGACTCATTCATCCATTTAGGGCGCAGCTCTTCCGGACAGACATTTGGTGTTGCATGCAGAGTTTCAGAGCAGATCCGGATAAATCCTTTCGACCCATTTCTTTATTTGGTGAGACGATAGTTTTGAGCCATATAGCAGTAGATTCCATTGGTGGAATCCTTTGGGGCACATCCAGTGCTCCAGGAGGTACGCAAACCCCTCAGGGGTCCAAATCCAATGCCTTAGACACTAGATTCGAGATCCGACACTCACCCATTTTATTCTAGAGGCTAGGGCGCTTCTTTTGGAGCAGTTTCTAGTGTATTCCAATAGTCTGAACTTCCGGACGAGTTTTCCAGCTGGTAGCGGTTACCATACTTTGTCAGAATCGTATATTTTCGCCAATCTATCCGTGCATGCATCAGATCTGCTATCATCTTCTGATCATGGGTATTTTTATGTTATTTGATTGTATTCTGGTACCGATCCATGAGATCTGGATGACGTTTATATTCTATATTTCCAGTAAGCTATTGTATTTCCATGCTCGAACCGTATTATACATGATATTGGGCAGTTGATGTTCTTTACTTCTGCATGCATACTTTATATGTTGTTTAAACCATAAATATGCAACATGCACATGCGATAACCAACATGCACATGCAATAACCAACATGCACATGCAATAACCCACATGCACATGCAATAACCATCAAGATCTCAAACATACAACTGAAACGCATCCAGAAACCCCCGGTGTATCAGATCTGGAAGACAGAATAATAGATCAGTAGCAAATACCTTGATCAGTAGGATCAGGGATACTTCATTCAAGTGCTTATAAGAAAAAGAGGAAGAAACATTTCAAAAGTTCCCTAGATGAGAAATTCAGAAAGGTAAAACCACCCACATTTGATTGAGAAGTCAAGAAGGGTGAAGAAGCAGAGGCATGATTAGTAGGACTAAAGAAATATTTTCGAGTGCACAATTACTCGGGAAACATGAAAGAAAGAGTGATCGTCTTTAATTTAATAGGAGGGGCTTCTATCTAGTGGGAAGACCTTAAGAATGTAAAATGGATCAATGAAAAGGATTGACCTAGAAGTAGTTTGAGAAATGTTTCAGGAAGGCATATATGTTAGAGAGATATTATTATGGAAATATCATAGAGTTTCATGGATACAAGTTGGGACAGATCACCATGGATGAATATGTTAGAAGGTTCATAGAACTATTGTGGTATGTCCCATACATCAAATATGAGAAGGTGAAGATACAATGATTTCTTAGTGGATTTCCACAATCCTTCTAAGATATAATTAAAGTTGGTGAACCTAAGACACTTGATGACACCATCTAAAAGGATAAGTATTTCTATGAGAAATCAAAGTATAGGCAAGATATTCACAAGGAATGTAAAAGGAAGGTTAATATTGGATTTAAGAAGAAGGTAGTTAAGTCATCCCAGTATAAGAATCTAGGAAAGAGTGCCCAATCTAGTTACCCCACTAATAGCATATATCGACAAAAACACCCTACTCAAAGTGGGAATAAGCTAGGAAAATGAAGGAAAAAGTAAAAGAATAGAAGAAAGGACCACCAAAATGTTGGGGTTGTGGAGAAATACACATGTTAAGAGAATACCCTCATAGGAAGAATGATAACAGGGGACTTTGCATTGTCCATAAGTGTAGCCGGAAGTGTACCTCAAGTATATGCAGTTGTCAAGAATCGACAAGAATACCATCAAGCCTCAATGGTGGAGATAGAGGGTATACTTTCCAACTGCTCTGTTTCAATTTTAATTGACCTTGGTTCTAACCTTAGTTATATTGCACCCCAAGTTGTTGAGGCATGTGTTTTACAGAAAAGAAATCATGAAAAGTCATGGTTGATTCAACTATCTACATGAACCAAGAGGAAATTTATTGAGGTAATTGAATCATGCTAGTTTGAGATGAATGGAGTGCACACCGACGTAGTATTGAATATATTACCATTGGGGTCATATGACATGATGATCGGTATGGAATGGATGGCAACACATAAAGCTAAAATAGACTATTTCAACAAGACCTTCGAATGTGAGGATGATGAAGGAAATAAAAGGATCCTACAAGTCACCTAGAAACCCATGTCAGAAAGGAAAATTTTAGCATTGCAATTGAAAAGTCATTGCAGAAAAGAATGTCCATAGTATATTATACATGTGATAGATTTAGTAGAGGATAATAAGTTGAGAATTAAATACCATATAGTGTTACATTAGTATCGAGATATATTCCTTCATAAAATACCAGGACTGCCTCACAAGAGGGATATTTATTTTTCCATAGAGCTTGTGCCAGGAGCAATGCTCGTGTGTATAATATCTTACCAAATGAGCACACCTTAATTGGTGGATCTGAAAATGAAATTGAAAGAACTGTCAAACAAGGTATATATTAGACCCAGTGTGTCCCCGTGGGGAGCACTAGCTTTCTTTGTCAAGAAGAAGGATGGTACCCTCAGGTTATGCATTGATTTGAGATAGCTGAACAAGATTATCATTAATAATAAATATCCATTGCCCAGGATCAATGACCTTTTCAATCAGATTAGGGGAACCATAGTATTCTCCAAGATAGATTTGAGGTCCATATATCATCAAGTGAAGATCAAGTATTAGGACATTTATAAGATTGCCTTTAGAACAAGGTATGGACACTATGAGTATGTAGTGGTGCCCTTTGGGATTACTAATGCACCAACTACATTTTTGTGTTTAATGAACAACATTATAAGTAACTACTTGGACAATTTTGTTTTATTGTTCATTGATGAACTTTTAATTTACTCGAAGACTAAGGAAGGGCATGGGGAACACCTCGTGCTAGTACTACAGGTATTGAGAGAGCACCAGTTGTATGCTAAATGCAACAAATGTGATTTCTTTTAGAAACAAATCCATTACTTGGGTCGTGTGATCTCGAAAGAAGGAGTTGTAATAGACCATGAAAAAATCAAGGCAAGCATAGATTGGCCTACTCGCATACTCCTCATAATGTATCCAAAGTGAGATAATTTATGGGATTGGTTGGATACTACAGAAGGTTTATCCAAAGATTTTCAAAGATCAGCCATCCAATCACCTCATAACAAAGAAAAGGAGGGAAATTTGTATGGTTAGCAGATTGTGAAGTAAGTTTCCAATAACCGAAACATATTCTAACAAAAACACCTATCTTAAATATTGCAAATCTAGATAAGGATTTCCTAGTGTGTACAGATGATTGCAAGGAAAGACTTGGTGGAGTCTGCATGCAAGAAGAGCATGTAATCATTTTTTAGTCCATAAAACTAAATGAGCATGAGCATTGTTATGTTACTCGTACTAAATGAGCATGAGAATTTTTTACTCCAGGAAACAAACGCACCTAGCACTCTCATCTACGATTTAACCAACATGTTTTGAAGAGGCCAACAAGGATGAATTTTGGAATAAGGCCATGGATGAAGAATTGGATTAAATAGAGAAAAATGACACTTGGGAATTGGTTCCAAGACCAAAGGATAAGAATGTGATCGGCACAAAGTGGGTATACAGGGATAAATTGAATGAATATGGACAGGTTACAAGGAACAAAGTTAGATTGGTATCTAAAGGATATGCACAAGTTGAAGGAATCAACTTTGAAGAGACATTTTCCCCAGTTGTCAGAATGGAAGAAATTTGATTGCTTTTAGCTTATGCATGCTCCAAAAATATTAAAGTGTATCAGATGGATGTAAAATCAGCTGTTCTGAATGGGAAACTTGAAAAAGATGTCTACATTGAACAACCAAAAGGATTTCAGTTGTCAGAGAATGCAGATTATGTGTGTAAATTAAAGAAGGCCTTGTATGGTCTAAAGCAGGCTCCTAGAGCATGGTACTCTAGACTGGATAAATATTTACAGCAGGCAGGGTTCAGAAAAGGAAGTGCAGACAACAACCTCTACATTAAGGTAACTCAAGATAGTATTTTATTAATTGAAGTTTATGTTTATGATATTATTTTTGGAAGCACTGATGACATATTAAGCCAGAAATTTGCAAAGGACATGCAGAATGAATTTGAAATGTCAATACTTGGAGAACTATCCTTCTTTCTAGGTCTTCAGATACGTCAAAGAAACCAGGGAATTTTTATTTCTCAAACCAAGTATATTAGAGAAATGCTAAAGAGGTTCGGAATGGAAGATTGCAAACTAGTTATCACTCCCATGGAAAGCAGTTGCAAGTTGAGAAAAGATAATGATTCAAAGTATACATATAAGAGGCAATACAGGTCAATGATTGGTAGCCTACTATATGTGACAGCATCCAGACCAGATGTAATGTAGGAATTTGGACAGGTGGCATGATTTCAAGCAGCACCAAAGGAATCACATGTATTAGCAGTGAAGAAGATTTTTAGATATCTCAAAGGAACAGAAGAGTTTGGATTATGGTATCCAAAAGGAAAGGATATATCACTTATTGCCTAAACTGATGCAGATTGGGTAGGTTGCATTTATGATCGACAAAGCATCAATGGAGCAACATTCTACTTGGGTGAGTGTTTAGTATCATGGCTAAGCAAGAAACAATCATCAATATCTTTATCTACAGTCGAGGCAGAGTATATTGCAGCAAAAACATGTTGTACACGGGTTCTATGGATGAAACAAACTCTGACAGATATATAGGTTGAGTATGATGAGCCCATTCCAATCTATTGTGATAATACAAGCGCCATTAGTATCTCAAAGAAATTGGTGATGCACTCCAAGATGAAGAACATTCCAATCAAGTATCACTTTCTATGGGAACAAGTTGTAGAAAAGAACATCATAATTGAATATGTGGGCACAAAAGAACAAGTGGCATACATCTTTACAAAACCACTTCCACGGGAAGCCTTTCAGTATCTTCGCCAGAGACTCAGAGTTATTTCTACTCCAAAATGAATGTTTTTGAATGATTATCCTATATGTCTTAGATGTACACAAGGAAGCACCATAAAGAGGACAGTTCATGTTGGGAGATCATATGAGTCAATTAGGGGGAGCAGAGCCAAATGGAAATATACCTTTTCCATTGATGACAAAGGGGGAGGGATTTATCAGATGCAGAGGACAGAGGCATGGTTCCAAGGGGAGCATTGGTCACATAGATGCAGGCATGGTTCCAGGGGGATCATGAGTGATATGATTTCAATATTGTATCAGAATGTTGTCATCAATGCCAAAGGGGGAGATTGTTGATTAATTGGGTTGGTTGTCATTGATGTCAACCCTTGAAGAAAGTCTGGTAGCAAATTATGGTAGAACAAAGGTTTAGGTAATGGACCCAAGTTTGTTTGATGTATAATGGTATGAGTTTTGATATATTTGTAGGTAATACTATTCTATATGGATAGTACATGTCATGACATTTCTGGTGGTATGTGGAACATCACATAACTCCTCACTGTTTGAGAGTTATGGCCTTACGAATTTGGAGAACCCTCATATGTTGGCTTGAAGCCCCAAAAGGTCAAAGAAGTCAAAGTGATTGCAAAGAAGAAATTATTTAAATAATAAAGTGAAGTGACAAAGTCAAAGAGGATTATTTAAATAATAAAGTGAAGTGACAAAGTCAAAGAGGATTATTTAAGTAATAAAGTGAAGTGACAAAGTCAAAGAGGATTATTTAAGTAATAAAGTGAGGTGACAAAGTCAAAGAGGATTATTCAAATAATAAAGTGAAGTGAGAAAGTCAAGGAGGAATATTTAAATAATAAAGTAAATGGATAACTTTCTAATTATGGAAAGTGGTTAGAAGTGGATTAGCCCTAAAATAAGGAAATTGGGTTAAGATGGTTAAAAGGTAACCCCTTGAGAAAGCTACATGAAAGTATAAATAAGAGGAAAGGCTCTCTCATTTTAATTACACTTGAGCTTATTGAATATCTACAGGTGTATGAGGTAACCAAAGGATATCTAAGCCAAATTTCAGAGGGAAGTTGAAGTAAATAAAGCTGAAATTCAAAGGAGGATAAATTCTTTTGATGATGCTTTCTAAGGTATGTTATTTACAGGTCATCTCACCATTTTCGCAATAACTTTTTTTTCTATAATGATTCAAACTGTGAAATTGGGAGGCCATTGAGGAAACATATCCAAGTAGTTGTGGTACGAATTTAAGCTTGTGGGTCGTTGTATTTTTGGAGTTACACTACGTGGAAAATGGGGTTTGTGGCTAGTCCTGAAACTAGTCTAAAACGGGTGTTTCGGGTAAAAACGTCATAACTTCTTCATAATAGATCTAAATTTAGTAAGACAAAATGTGTTGGTTAGAGTACAGTCTCTAGTATTCTATGTAAAAGTTTCAGATCCATACTACAAATATTCTATGTGGGGCATGCTCTACAAGTCCTCTCCCTAGAATAAGCCAGAATTCAACAAGGTATGTCATTTTTGCTATAACTCCTTTTTTGAGAAGTTCCAAGTAGTGACACCTGGAGGAATTGCATAAAAAACATTGAAGAACATTGTGTACTATTTTCAGATCTTTGTTCATTACAGGTACATAGTTATGATTATTTCAAGTTAGGGTTGTTGACTAATCCAAAACTATTCATGTGAGACTAAAGTAAAGTTTGATGAAAATGCTAGTCTCTTGTTGTTAAAGTTAAGGAAGGTTTGCATGTTGAGGTATAGGTTGGTGCATGGTTGATGCACTTGTTTATGGTACAATTTGATTATAGTTTGTTTGGTACAGGTTGGTGCATGGTTGATGCACTTGTTTATGGTACAATTTGATTATAGTTTGTTTGGTACAGGTTGATGCATGGTTGATGCACTTGTTTATGGTACAGGTTGAGGTACAGGTTGATACATGGTTCAGGTTATTGGTACAGGTTGTTTGGTGTAGGTTTATTGGTACATGTTTACAACAGTATATCTCACAGTGATAGTGTGACAGTGGTTCCATCATTCTACTTATACGTCAGGACGGTTGGACGGGGCAAGGACATGTGGTTGTAGTCACCTTCCGGTTGTAGCCAAAGAACATAGGGGGTTGTAGCCTCCTTCTGGTTGTAGCCAAAGAATTGGGGAGTTAGAGCTTCCCTTAGGTTGTAGCCTGAGAAACTAGGGGGTTGGAGCCTCCTTCCAGTTGCAGTTGGAAAACAAAGGAAGTTGGTGCTTCCAATGAATGTAATTCTTCAAGACATATAAGATAAATCATTTTGTGGTTTTCTCTCGCTTTGGGATTCCACGTAAAAACACTGGTGTATTGTGTATGTGTATGATTGTTCATTTGTTCATTGTTTATTTACTCTGCAAATATTAGATGATAATGCTACATTGATATAACACTTGCATTATATGGTTAAAAAGGATTAGATTGTTCAATTACTGATTCACCCCCCCTCTCATTAATCCAACACAATCTCACAGGCTGTGGATTTTGGGTAAACCATGAGGCATGGTAAATTGTCATTGCGATGAGGATTTTTGAAAGGAGTGATTTTGATGGCCTTGTGGGCTTTAGAATTCTGACAGCCCGTGTCTTAAGGTTTAGTAGTAGGTTATGGGTCGATGCCCTTCATCCCTATGAGGGAGGAGGTCCATGCTAGTTGGAAGAATGGAGTAGGTCCATGTGGATGCCATGCGGGTATGATTTTTCTACCAATGAGTGTTGCCTAAGAAAATTATGTGCTTCTACACATAGATAGACAAAAAAGTTTGCTTTTGGGCTTACATAGAACTGTCATCATTTTTTACTTTACAAAATTTCAAAAAAAAAAATTATTATCTTTTAAGTTCAGAGATAGCAGAAAAAACAAAAAAGATTCAGTGAGCGTCTGTGTAGTGGAAAAGATCCTGAAATCCATATCATTTATGTGTGTGTGTGTAGAGAGAGAGAGAGAGAGAGAGAGAGAGAGAGAGAGATGTTTTTCCTCGTTTTAGGTTTTTCTCATTTTTTTTGGTTTTTCCTTTTGATTTTACTTATTTTTCTATGGTTTCAAAAATATTGCATTTTAATCATGAAAAAAAAGAAGGTGCTACTGATATCACCTCTTTTCGATGCAGGGTTGATCTAAATATTTTGGTTGCAAGGATGTCAGTTGTCAAGGCCATGATTTCAAAAGAGTTGTAATTGTTTTAATCCAAAAAAAAGTGGGAGTGCTACCAAGAGCACCACTTTTCAATTTAAGGGTTGATTTTAAGATTTTAAGTGCAATAGTACCAATTGTTGAGTCCATGGTTTCAAAGAAGTTGCAATATTTGTGCCATGACTTTGAAGTGTAGGTTATAGGTGAAGCAAATTGTACCCACTTTAAGGATGAATGTGTCTTATTCATTCATATTGTAATCACAAGTGATTCGATATTCAATTGGGTTTCAATTTTATCACATTCAATGAAAGGAACCATTGAGAAGACTAAGAAGCCGAATACTAAGATACTTCCTAGTTTTTACAAGAAGTGCCCTAGATTGACTGAGGAAGTTGTTATCTTTTGGAGAAGCATTGGAAGTTGGTATATGAAAGAGGATCACACTTATCTCAAAATATATGGATTATTTTCCCTCCTCGTCTTTTTCCTAAGCATGTCCCAAATAAGATGACACTATGAGAGATATCATATCAAACTATCCTCCACGGTTTCAATGTCTCTTTAGAAAATATTTCTAGAAGAAAAGGATTCATTCCTTATAATATGTACATTAGACATTATGGGTTGAGTAACTCCAAAAAAGCAAGATAAGAATCAAATGTTATGTTGGAGTACAAACTCCCACAAGGTCAGTTCAGGAGGTATGATCCCAATGAATTAGTTTTAAAACATAGCCTATATGTTCTTGTGATCTAGACATGCCCATGAACAATGGGATCATGAGTTGTATTTTGAAAATTCCATGTCTTTGGAATAATTTCAACATATATTTAAACCCAAAGATCAAACTTCAACACAAGCTACAACTTTTGAAGAGCAAGCAAGGTAAGAAGTTGAAATTGCAAAGAAGAAGCTTCTTGAAATTCAGCAGTTGAAGAAGAAATAATAGGAGCATAAAATCAAGGCAACTAAAGCAGAGAGAGTAAGGTTAGAAAAATAAGAGAATGAAAAAAAAGTAGCAACAAAATTGGAAAAGAAACTAAAGGAAGAAAAAGACAAAGAAGAAGCTACAAAGGATAAAAATCAAGAAGAGAAACAAGAAACCAATCTAAAACATGATAAACAAGACATTGCATAAGCTATAGAGTAGTCTGTGCAGCAATAACCCCAAACTAAGTAACCTCCTATTGACAATTTGATTTATTTAACTATGGAGGATTTGATAATCTTAAAATAGGGTATAACTTTAGTTAGAGATGGGAAAGGAAAAGGTATTTTGATGGAATAGATAGCTACTCCTAGCAACTTGGAAAATATTTTAGCATGGGGTGTTCAAAATATTCATTATCCTATACACAACATAGAAAAACTAGAATTTATTGCTTATAATAAGAGAAAAAAAGACAATTGTAAAGAAAACTCAGAGAAAAAGGAGAATTGATCTCGATAACACCGCGATTTGCACAAATGAGGAGTGAGTAATAGATACAAAAAGGGGAAAACTAATATAATTATTATAAGGTAGACTTGCTATCATACATGCTACTTTGGATAAAGCTCAATCAAAGTTGTATATGTGTAGAATCTAGAAAACAAAATTGCTTTGTTAGAAAATCATGTGAAATATTACAAATATGCATAGGGTTTAATAACAGTTTTCATACAGAATGTTTTGGAGGAGAATGAATCTAATGTGAAAATCAGATCAGATTTTTATGATAAGGCCTTTTAGCTACAAGAATTAAGTTTACAATTTTCCATTCTATATAAGTAAAATCTTATGTGGAAAGAAACCCAAGAGAAAACTCAAGATCAATGGGAATTCATCAAATAGATCCATAAGCATGTGAAAGGTGAATCTCACAATATCATAATTCTGAGTAAATAAGAGATATATGGGATTGAACAAGATCTAATCTATTGGTCGAGAGTATCTCATGAAGTTGAGAGGTAGATAGAGGATGAGTTGTTTTGTATCAAAATTTGGGATTTTATTGAAGACACCACCATTCAATGCAAACTCCCTTCTCTTGGCCTACTTGAAAATTTTCATCCAGTTGATCAAGTGTTGCAAATATTTGAAGATTTACTCAAGAAACACAAGTTAGATGTTCAAGGGATATTGAATATGGAAAAATTCCATCTTAAATTTTTTTTAAGTTGAAGCTAAAAAGTTAACACAACTTAAATATTCCTTTCCCAAAGTTGAAAAATGTATTAAAAGTTTTTCCAGGATATTACCAGCTTTGAGGGCCCCAAGAAGGCGACATATTTTTCCCCATATTGATTTATGTTAAAATTTATTTGAACAATGGGAAAACATGATAAAGAAGTAGTTAGAGACCAAACCCGTAGTTCATCTAAGGGATGAGACATAAGTTGGTTATTGTAACCAACTTTCAAATTGTATTTATAGAGGAAATTAAGAAGGAGAAAATGGCTCTTTTGTGTTGGAAATGTAATCCATTAGGGTTACTAACTTGATGGAATGTGAATATTCAAGTTATAGGAATGGTACTCAGAAGTCCAAGGGACCTCTTGGAATACAAATCCAAAGTTCAGAACTCATGTACTTACACATGTATCATATCAATGAAAAAATGCAATTCACACTCATCTAAATTGGTGTGCACCCAAAAGTGGTATCAGAGCATATTAGTTCTTAGGCCTGAATTAGTCTATGGTATTTTTCCATAGATGAGTTACCTCATGCATAAATGTATCTTCCTATCCTGGGTTCACAATTTGGTGTCATGTCTACTGAACTTTCTATTTTCTTGATTCCACGTGCATGAGTCTATCATCCTTTGCATGTCTATCTCTGCATTGTCTATCATCACTCAAAAAAACATCCTATGTTATGGTTTTTTCATTACTTTTCCACACAAAGCTAGGGTTTCTATTTATCAATTAGATTGACATGCGATTAACTAGCCATCAATCCACCTTTGTTATCACACCCTCTTTCTTTTCTTGGTGTAGACGAGGTTTAAATCCTTTCCGCCTCTGATTGCCTCTGAACCCTTCTCTCTTGATTCAAATATACACCTACTTATTTTTTGATGTAGATTTCAGGAATTTGATTATATTTTACTCACTCGGTTGTCACCTTGAATTCCCATTGTCTCTTCTCCTCGCTTTTGATGCCAAAGTCATTGGTCTCACCCACTTCCAGCACTAATATTATGATCATTGAATGAAGAGCCATGTATATCGAACATTCTCATGAGCGTTGAAGATTGAATCAAAATACAAGACCATATTTCCTAGTGTGCGTTATTTAGTCATTCATTTTCCCTAGATGTGATGGTTCCTTTGACCATGATGTAACATCACCCAATTATCTTGGGTTATTATGATTGGGACCTTGAAATTGATGTCAGAAACTCTCGCATGCCTACAATTGAAATCTCTATGTGTGAAGAAGGGACTAGATCTAGCTAGGAATTCTTTACACTCAATGCAGACATGACTGACTTGCAAAAAGATAAGGAGAGAGAGAGAAATCATGATCTGAGGTCAAATCGCGAGCCTCATGTTGTTGTGCAAACAAGTGATGCAAATATTCAATCAATGGAGAAGATAAAGAGTAGAAATACTTCCAGGCTTCCACAATCTAGGTGAAAGGATTGCAAAATTTGGTCAATGCATTCAACCCCTTGAAAATTTTATTGGAGAAATAGATCACATGGTTCCTGACTATATCATTGTGGATCCATTGATAATGAATAGTAATTTTATTGTTCTCATTTCCTCTGACTGGCGAGAGTTTCTTTATGATAACAATAATTAATTGCAGTCAATTTTTCATGATCAAAAGTGTAAGATCAGAAGCATATGCTACAGCGGCTAGCATTGACAAATCATTTGCTCTTTGGAATTGGTTGATCTAGGTATGAGACTTCTTATGTTTTTATTTGGCCAATAATCATTAATTGATTGGTGGATTGGTTTTACATTATGGATTGGTGGAATATTTATTCATATATGTAGGCATTAGCTTTCCATCTTATTCTCAATGACATTATTGGCTCGAACAACTGCATCTCTACACAGTTTCTCTCATTTTGGCTTACAGGGATCCAATTGTAGTGTCACTACTCACATTGTTTGTTTCTTCTCTGAACTACTTTTGAGTTTATTGCTTCATAAGCATCATATATTTGGCCACAATTTATCTCATGAATGACCCTTATAGCACCCCCACGGCGTTCTTCTTCCCTCAAAATATATTCTTTAAGTCAAAACTCCATCCTCTCCACCCTGTCACACTATATACATGTATATTCTTATATGTCCTTTCAACCTCATGTAGTACAAAAGGATTTCCATTAATATAAATTGCAAGTTCTTCTCTCATATTATGCCATAAAATAGGTCGACTCCTTTTTGTGCCTCTAATTATCTGAATAATAGCTCGCATACCATCAACAATCGAGTTAGATACATCATAAATAGGAAATCCAGATACTTCTGTGAAGTTGTGATCACCCTCAACTCTTTATGTTTTGGTAACAAGGACAATGATCGCTTTTAAGAACAGTCTTCCTTCCAAGAAGGGGTTCCAAAGCATGTCATCATTTCCACTTGTCATCAAACAACACATTAAACCTTGAAGATTAATTCAACTCTGGAATCAAGGTGTACTTGGAAATAGTCATTTTGTAAGTTTACTTTTACTTTTTGAAATTAGAGTTTAACATTGCTTTGTAAACAAGTGCATTTTCGATAGAAGTCAACACCCTACATTTTTTGAGCTTCATTTTCTGAGTTTGCATCTTATTATTAAAGGGTGGAGTTGCAAGAAACCATGTGAGGTTTGAGATATGGCTCAAATTGATGAACTATTAGAGTTATCAAACACTCTAATACTCTCTTCTGTGGAAAATACAGTCATAATCGACAAAGTAACTCTACATTTTGTTGTAACTTGCTTGTAAGTTTCATAAGACAAAGTAGTGTTTCTTCAAACTCGGGCCCATCTTCTTCATGATGCACTTGAATGCAAGAATCTTTGACATTCTGAACTATTCATCATTCAGAACAAACCTCTTTTCAGAGAATATTATGATGATGATGATGATCCATATCAATAGCCAGTGCAAAAGCAACTCAGTGAGACAGCTTTATATTCAAGTAGAGATGAAATTAGCTTTCTCCTTCCAAGCTGATCATCAGATCTTGGGAATAAATCAGAGACAAAAAGCACCAAATAGGTATTGAATATGAAAAGGAAGTCACATTTCATATTCTTGATTATACCAAATTGATCCAGTTCTAGAGTGTTGGATTACTACAAGAAGGTTCATATTCACCTACTCCAGTTCAAGAGCAGATTTCAAAATGCCAACATTGTCAGCGAGTTGGCCACATTGAAGATCAGTGCTTTGATCTTCATCTTTGTGAGCATTGTGGAAAGTAAAATCATCCTTCTGACATATGTTACAAACGCAAGAAATCTGCAAGAGAAAATAACCATTATGGGTGGATCACTTCTTGGTGATGGTCATCAACATTCAAGAAGATATATTGGTCATACTGATGAATTCATTCATGAGTAATGATGCATCTTGCAGTGGAGATATTTGCATCTTCTCACCTTGTACCTAACAGGGGGGGAGAACATCAATGATTGACAAACAAGCTTCAAGTTTCAAAGTCCTATTAATCGAGAAGTAACACATGAGTGTGACTAATGAGCATGATTTGTTTTGTGGTCATCCAAAAACATGACATTGGTTTTTGGATTTCCTTAAACTACCACTTAGTAGAAGAATTCCAACTTTTGCTAGACAACAGTTTGTAGTTTTCCTTAAACCTTCACTTGGTAGAAGACTTTCAACTTATGCTACAAAATAGTTTATGCTCGTCTTTAAACCAGCATTTGAGAGAACTTCCAATTAGAAAAAGAAATCAACTTCAGCTTCTAGCTAACTTAGGAAATCTTCCAGAAACCATTGAGCCTTAGAGCCAAGTTCCAGAGTTTGTGGTCATCAGTAAACCACCAGATTGGTTTGTGGTCTTCCTTAAACCACCATCACCATTTAGTAGAAGGCATCATCTTCTACTAGCCATTTGGTTTGTGGTCATCCCAAAACAACCATATTTAGAGAGCACATTCAACAATTGACATATGTCCACGTCCAAATTTCATCTCTCTTCTTGGACTCACATTCATCCCTTCAAATTAAGAGGGGGAATGTAGGAAATGTAATTCGTTATGGTTACTAACTTGATGAAATGTGAATAGTCAATTTATAGGAATGATCATTGGGAGTCCAAGGGACCTCTTGGAATACTAATCCGAAGGTCGCAACTCATGTACTTATACGTGTATCATATCAATTAAAAAATTCAATTCATGCTTATCTAAATTGGCATGCATCCAACATTTTGGAAAATATTTTTAATGTGATTGTTTTCTAAAGATTCTTTCTGATGGTCTAATTAATATTGAGAAGCCAATCAATGGCCAAGCATTTTATCATTGCAAAAATTCGTTCATGTCTTTGGTGGGTTGTGGATTATTCTATAACGCATCTAAATAGCACAGATGTTCTATAAGAAATTTAATTTTCTCTGTTTCAGACTGTTTTGGAGAAATATTAATATTTCTTCTATTTCTTTCCTCAACAAATATAAATCTTTTGGTTTGAAAATAAATTATGTATTTTAGGTTAATACTTTTCCTTTTTATTGGAAGATCTATTATTTCATCTAGTAAATTTCAATGGAACTAATTCTCATATTTCTTAAAAATAAAGTGATAGTCAATTATGTCTAGTGAGTTACCTCTTAGGGAATTGTATCTATTTCAAGCATTATTAAATAGTGAGTTTTTTTCTTTCTTTCTACAAATCTAATTGAAAATGATAAAAAGAATCATAATAAACTTAAATCTCATCAAAAAAAAATTGAGCCATAAATCCAAAGGATTTTTCTACGCCAAACATGGAGTCTAATTGGGCCTCTTTTTTGGGTTAAACCACTATTGTTGACACTTGGGTATTTTCCCCCATCAATAGAACTCTACCTATGGTTCCACCTAGATCACATCCTAATCAATCATATCATTAGGATCATGTACATATTTCTTAAGTAAGGAAATATGGAAACATCATGAAATTTAGTTTAGAAGGCGATGCAAATTTATATGTGACTGGACTTATGCTATCAAGGATTCCAAATGGCCTATGATATCTAGGTGCTAGCTTGTTACAAATTCCAAGCTTCAAGGAAATATTCCTTGGTCTCACTCAAAGGAAAACATGATCCACAACATGAAATTATATATGCACTCTATTTCTATCTCCATAATTCTTTTGTCTATCTTGGGATGCCTTCAAATTCTACTTGATTTTAGCAATTTCCCTTGAGCATTTATATCCCAAGCATAATTCTATTTATTGGATTATCCTAGCTCATTTGTATTCTACATCTTCTACCATATAAAGTTTCAAATGGGATCATTTTCATTGATGCATGATGCCTATTGTTAATTCAAAATCTACCTAGTATAGATAATCCCCTCATTTGGATGGTTTGTCCATCACATACATGTGGATCATGTCTTCAATAACTTGAATTACTAATGCAGGAGCATCGCCAGCATCGTTAGCGAGCACATGTGGCAGGAAATCTCAGCGCTTGAGAATCATTTCAGAATCTCAAACGCTAGGAGTTACTGCAAATCCTTTGGGGAGCTGATGAAGAATAGAAGAAGATCAAATGCTTGGAGGTGGAATGATCATGAGCGATCAGGGAGTTTCACTCTGAGTCTTGAATGTAACGGAACTTAGGTAGCAGTTAGGTTTTCATTTTGGAGGTAGATGAGTAGTCAGGGGGAACCCTAAGGACCCTCTGAGTTAAATATAGGTTTTGTACGACCAAATGAGGCTGTTGTGAGTTAGTAGGAATTTTCTGAGTTCTAAGTTATTGTTTTGATATTAGTTGTAGCCATTTTACTTTTGAATGAATATGACAGAGGAAAATTGACCCAAATGCATAGTACTATTACTGCTTGCAATTCTATGTTATTGGAGTTTCATAAATGAAGAAATTTCGTTGTGAATGGATGAAACTGTGAATGTCAATATAAGTTTCAATTGTTTCTCTTCTGTTGAGTGAGTGCAAGGTGTGCACACCGAATGCAAGGAGTGCGTTGACAGGATCTGTTTCGATTATGAAGCTCAGAAGAGATAGCACGAAACTTTCCCTTTGCAAGGAGTGCAAAGCAACTGCTGCAAGGCGTGCACAGTCACCCTCAAGAACTAAGTCTTGCATAAGAATCTACTGCAAGGAGTGCACAGATATGGAAGCTCAGGAGGAGGAGCTACAACAACCGCTAGATTGATTGCAGGGAGAAATCTGGTTCATCAGATCAGAGTCCAGACAGGAGGAACGCGCACAAGGGGAGAACAGATATCGTTCATCGAATCTAAATGTGAAGGACCAAGAGTCGTTGGATCCAAGTAAGGTGCACATATCTTAACCCTTTGAAAGTGCACAGGAGAGGCAGAATCACGAAGTCACAAAATTATGAAGTCTATCAGAACCGTCCATCAAGAAGGGACACATGTCGAGAGATCAGTGTTTCGTTGAGTTCGTAATCGGGGGAGCCAGAGGCAGGAGTTGTGAAAACTCGTGAAATCTGAAATCGCGCGGCCATCTGGACTGTCGAACCTCAGAGAGTTAAGGACCATTGATCTGACGCGAGGAGATTTCGGGAAATTGGGGATTAGGAGAAGGGAGGTGAGAGATCCTCCAACTTCGCGAAATGCGAAGGAGACAGCAGGACCGTCGGATCATATGGATTTTGGACAGTTGATCTGACGTGCGTGGAGCCCAGATTTCAGGTTTCAGAAATTGGGAGGACGAGCAAACAAACCTTCCAAGGGTGCGAAATGTGAAACTGTGAAGTGATCAAGAGGTTGGGCCCAGGTCACATCAAGGGGTCACATCGTCAAAGGATAAAGGAGGAGCTAGCATGCGCTAGGCCCCACGTCGGGATTTTGAAAGTTGGAGAATCGAAGTTGGCTCATACACAAATACCCGACACGCGAAATCACGACGCGCCTTTGGTTAGGTGGGTGGTCATAGCCATGGTCACATAACAGAAGGAGCTTATCTAGGGAAGAGCTAGCACCCGTTTGGTGTTGAACTTGAATAGCGCTCAGGAGAGGGCCCATGGGTCTCATACGACCAGTGCATTTGGAGAAAGGACCTGTGTAGGTTGATTTAGGGTCCATATGATACCGGAAGAGTTGATTCGACTCAGTATCTTGATCGATCCTTGACCGGGAGGTCAGTAGCCCCGGCGGGAGAAAGGGGGGTCTACATCAAGTGGTATCAAAGGTGAAATTTTGCTTGTAGATAGTAGGCAAAGGAGATAAAGGAGACGAAAGAACTCAAAGTTGTACTATGTGTGTGATAGACAGTCGACACAATGTCACCGAGGAGACGAGTGGAACCACCTTTGGCCAATCGAGTTGTAGAAAGAGAGATGCGAGAACTTTGTGCAAGATTAGAGGCGATGGAGGCATCGCAAAGAAGACCACCTGATGTTGGAGACATCAGCGATGCAAAGAGTGAAGAGGTAGAAGTCGAAGAAGCTACATGAGAAAATGTTGCTAAAGAACGCTTATTGAGAGCAGTTGTCATATTGGGAGCTAGAGCCAAAATAAAGGTCCCAATGTATGAAGGTAATTTGGATGCTGAAGAGATGCTGGATTGGGTAAGGTCCATGGACAAATATTTCGACTATGAATATTTCGATGAGGAGAAAAGGGTGAGACATGTTGTCACCAGAATAAAAGGACATGTAACACTGTGGTAGGATGAACTACAGGCTGAGAGGAGAAGCAAAGGCAAACAGAGGATAAATAATTGGGACATAATGGTAGCCAAGCTGAAGGTTAAATTCATGCCCAAAGATTATCAGATCAATCTGTTCAGGAAGCTACAAAACCTGAGGTAGAAGGGTATGACAGTTAAAGAGTACACAGAGGAGTTCTACAAGCTGAACATCAGAACTGGAAAAAGGGAGAAGGATGAAGAAAAATTTGTCAAGTATATAAATGGCCTAAGGTATGAAATCTAGGATAATATCAGTATGATGTCAGTAAGGACTGTGGAGGATGATTATCATTTCGCACAGAAGGCAGAGGAGAAACCAGAAAACAAAACCAATGAGGCAAAGGTAGAAGCCCAGTCTCGAACAAAGGCAAGGGAGTTGTCCATGACAAGGCACATAAATCCAAAGATGAGGTTGATAAACCACACAGTCACTTAGAAAGAGGAGGAAGTTCCCGAGGAAGACAAGATGGTGGAAGAAGTTCTTCCAGAGGAAGAGGCAGAGGAGGAGAAGTGAGATGTTACACCTGTGGAAAGGTAGGACATAAGTCTTGGGAATGTCCCAAGAGAAAGAAAGAAGGAGAAGGTGAAGCTCACATTTCAGAAGCACAGAGAAGAAATGTTGAATAAGAAGGAGCAGAGGATGGAACATCTCTGATGTTGAGAAAAGTTCTCTTAAAACCAGAGGAAGAAGTTGAAAAACTAGTGCAGAGGAATAGTCTCTTCAGAACAGCTTGCAAGACTAAAGACAGGGTGTGTAGGGTGATAATTGACAGTGGGAGCACTGACAACTTAGTATCCACAAAGATGGTAAAGAAACTAGAGTTGGAGATGACTGCACACCTGAAACCATACAAAGTATCATGGTTGCAGAAAGGACACCAGGTAATGGTTACTAGACAATGCTTGGTTGAAATTAAGATGGGAGGATATAGAGATGAAATTCCATGCGATGTAATTCCCATGGATGTATGCCATATTTTGTTGGGAAGACCATGGCAGTTGGACAAGAATGTCATTCATGATGGGAGGAAAAACACATACACCTTGGAGAATAATGGTAGGACACACATGTTGTTGCCAATAGAGGAGAAAAAAATGAAAGAGGAAGCCATCACAAGCATACTTCTCATGAGCGGGAAGGAACTCCTGAAAGAAGTCAAGAAAGAACATGAGATGTAGTTTGTTGTGGTGAGGAAACCTAGAGTTGTCCTTACAAGTACTTCAATGGATGATTTACCTGAAGAAATTTGGAAATTGTTGGATAATTTTGCTGAGATAGTGGTGGATGAGCTGCCTAACTCATTTCCACCCATCAGAAGTATCAGCGATCATATTGATCTGATACCAAGCAGCAATTCTGCTAAACAAAGCAGCACACAGGCTGACACCTCGAGAGAATGAGGAGGTAAAGAACCAAGTCCAGGAATTGTTAGATAAAGGTTTGGTCAGAGAGAGCTTGAGTCCATGTGTAGTTCCAACTGTGTTGATCCCAAAGAAAGATGGAGGATGGAGAATGTGTACAGACTTGAGAGCCATTAACAATATCACCATCAGGTGTAGGTTCCCTTTTCTAAGAATGGATGATTTAATGGACTGTCTAAGTGGGGAAAACTTATTTTCTAAGATAGATTTGAAGAGTGGATATCACCAGATAAGAATGAGAGAGGGTGATGAATTGAAGACAGCCTTTAAGACAAATGAAGGTTTGTATGAGTAGCTTGTTATGCCATTTGGCTTAACAAATGCCCCAAGCACTTTTATGAGGTTGATGAATGAAATACCAAAAGATTTCACTGGAAATTTTTTGGTTGTATATCTGGATGATATACTGATATTTAACAAGACTAAAGAGGAGCATTTGAGGCACTTAACACTAGTGATGAGGAGACTACAACAGGAGAAGTTGTTGATAAATTTGAAGAAGTCCTCTTTTATGAAGACAGAACTCATTTACTTGGGTTTTGTGATCTCTTCAAATGAACTGAAGATGGATCCAGAAAAGGTGAGAGCAATCAAATAATGGCCATCACCAAGAAGCATGTTTGAGGTAAGAAGCTTCCGTGGATTAGCAAGTTTCTATAGAAAGTTCATCAAATATTTCAGTGGAATTTGTGCACCAATGATGGACACAGTAAAGAAGAAGAACAAGTCTTTTAAATGGATAGAGGAGGCCGAGAGGAGCTTCAAATTAATGAAGGAGAAAATAACATAACGACTAATGTTGGTCTTGCCAAATTTTGAAAAGACATTTCAGGTGAGATGCGATGCAAGTGGAGTTGCAATTGGAGCAATTTTGAGCCAGGATAATAGGCCCGTTGCCTATTTCAGTGAAAATTTGAACGAGACTAAGAGGAAATACTCCACATATGATGAGGAGTTGTATGCCATAATTCAAGCCCTGAAGAAGTGGAGACACTACCTTGTACCACGATAATTTGTCTTGTATAGCAATAACCAAGCCTTACAATTCATAACCAGACAAGAAAAATTGAATCAGAAGCATGCAAAGTGGATTGAGTTTATGCAAAATTTTACTTTTGTCATAAAACATATTGTTGGGAATGCTAACAAAGTTGTTGATGCATTGAGCAGGAGATGTTTGATTCTGTAGGAATTTCATGTGAAGACCTTGGGGTTTGAACACCTTAAGGATATGTATTGTGACGATGCAGATTTCAAGGAAACATATGAAGCATGTGCAAATCATGTGCTGAGAGACAAGAGCCAGTGGGAAGAGTACATGATTCAAGAGGGATTGTTGTTCAAGGGAAATCAGTTATGCATACTGAAATGCTCAATGAGGGAAAACCTTTTGAAGGAGAAACATAGTGAAGGATTGGTTGGACATTTTGGCCATGATAAAACATTTGCACAGTTGAGCCATTTATACTATTGGCCAGGTATGAGGACATAAGTGATCAAATTTGTGAACAGATGTAGAATCTGCCAACATGCAAAAGGAAAAAGACAGAACATTGGATTGTATCAACCATTGTCGATACCAGAGAGGCCTTGGGATGCAATAAGCATGGATTTTGTGTTGGGACTGCCAAGAACGCAAAGAGGATGTGATTCCATATTTGTGGTGGTGGATATATTTTCAAAGATGGCACACTTGATCCCATGCCAGAAGACCAGTAATGCAACCCATGTTGCAAATCTGTTTTTCAAGGAAGTTGTGAGACTTCACGGCCTACCCAGAAGCATTGTCTCAGACAAAGACACAAAATTTGTTGGTCACTTTTGGAGAACACTGTGGAAGAAGTTGGGGACGGATTTGTCCTTCAGCTCAACTTATCACCCCCAAACAGATGGACAGACTGAGGTGGTAAACAGAAGTTTGGGAAACTTGTTGAGGAGTTTGATCACTGAACATCATAATCAGTGGGATCAGATTCTTCCACAAGCAGAATTTGCATACAATGACTCACCAAATAGGAGCACTGGAAAGAGCCCATTCCAGATATTGTATGGAATGCAACCTAGAGGAGTACCTAAGTTGAGAGACTTGGGACAGAGTGGGATCAGAAGCACTGGAGAAGAAGATTTTGCTACATAAATGCAGAAGCTCCATAGCCATATCAGAGGACAATTACAGAACTCTAGCCAAGAATACAAGCACAGAGATCATCACCATCACAGGGAGCTTCAATTTGAAGTAGGAGATTAGGTTTTGGCACATCTCAGGAAGGAAAGGTTCCCTAGGGGAACATATAACAAATTAAAAATGAAGAAGATAGGACCATGTAAGATCTTAAGGAAATTTGATGCAAATGCCTATGAGATTGAATTGCCAGATGATGTGGGCATCTCACCAATATTCAACGTTTCAGACCTGTATCCTTACAAGAAAGATGACGCAGAGGAAGAAAAAAATTAAGAGAAGGTTTAGTGGGAGAAACAAATGCCTATAGCAAAAAAACCCCAGATGGAGAAGATCGTTGATCAGAGAATTGGAAAAAAGACCAAGAGGAAGCCCTATCTTGAATATCTGGTCAAGTGGAAGGGACACCTAATAGAAGATGCTAGTTGGGAAAATGAAGTTGATATCCAGAAGCATGGAAATTCAGTGCAGGAGCTCATGGACAGGAGTCCACGAATTTTTTTCCAAGGGGAGTATGATCCAGGAGTATCGTCAGTGTCATCAGTGAGCACACGTGGCAGGAAATCTCACCACTCAGGAATCATTTCAGAATCTCAAACACTGGGAGTTACTGCGAATCCTTTGGGGAGTTGATGAAGAACAGAAGAATATCAAATGCTTAGAGGTGGAATGATCATGAGCGATCATGGAGTTTCACTCCGAGTCTTGAATGTAACTAAACTTAGGTAGCAGTTAGGTTTTTGTTTTGGAGGTAGGTGAGTAGTCAGGGGGAACCCTAAGGACCCTCTGAGTTAAATAGAGGTTTTGTACGCCCAAATGAGGCTACTACGAGTTAGTAGGAATTTTATGAGTTTTAATTTATTGTTTTGATATTAATTGTAGCCAATTTACTTTTGAATGAATATGACAGAGGAAAATTGACCCAAATGCATAGTACCATTACTGCTTGCAATTCTCTGTTATTGGATTTTCATAAATGAAAGAATTTCGTTATGAATGGATGAAACTGTGAATGTCAATATAAGTTTCAATTGTTTCTCTTATGTTGAGTGAGTGCAAGGTGTGCACACCGAACTCAAGGAGTGCATTGATGAGATTTGTTTCGATTCTGAAACTCAGAAGAGATAGCGCGAAACTTTCCCTTTGCAAGGAGTGCAAAGCGACTGCTACAAGGCGTGCACAGTCACCCGCAAGAACTAAGTCTTGTGTAAGAATCTGCTGCAAGGAGTGCATAGATCTGAAATCTCAAGAGGAGGAGCTATAGCAACCACTAGCTCGGCTGCATGGAGAAATCTGGGTCATCAGATCAGAGTTTAAACAGGAGGAACACGCACAAGGGGAGAACAGATCTCTTTCATCGGATCTAGACGTGAAGGACCAACAACCATTGGATCCAAGTAAGGTGCACGTATCTTAACCCTTTGAAAGTGCACAGGAGAGGCAGAATCACGAAATCGCAAAATTCCAAAGTCTATCGAGACCGTCCATCAAGAAGGGACATGTGGTGAGAGATCAGCGTTTCGTTGAATTCGCAATTGGGGGAACCAGAGGCAGGAGTTGTGAAAACTCACGAAATCTGAAATCGTGTGGCCATCTAGATCGTCGAACCACGGAGAGTTAAGGACCGTTGATATGATGCGAGGAGATTTCAGGAAATCGGGGATCGGGAGAAGGGAGGTGAGTGATCCTCCAACTTCATGAAACGCGAAGTCCCAAAATGCAAAGGAGACAGCAGGACCATCAGATCATATGGATTTTGGACCGTTGATATCACGTGCGTGGAGCCTAGATTTCGAGTTTCAAAAATCAATAGGACGAGCAAACAAACTTTCCAGGGGTGTGAAATGCAAAACTACGAAGTGCTCGAGAGGTTCGGCCTAGGTCACAGCAAGGGGTCACATCGTCGAAGGATAAGGGAGGAGCTAGCATGCACTACGCCCCGCATCGAGATTTCAAAAGTCAAAGAATCAGAGTTGTCTCATACGCAAATACCCGACATGCGAAATCGCAATGCACCTTTGGTTAGGCGAGTGGTCACAGTCGTGGTCACGTAACAAAAGGAGCTTAGCCAAGGAAGAGCTAGTGCTCGTTTGGTGTTGAAATTTCAATAGCACTAAGGAGAGGGCTCGTGGGTCTGACATGACCAGTGCATTTGGAGAAAGGACATGTGTAGGTTGATTTGGAATCCAGCTGAGACCCGAAGAGTCGATTCGACTCAGTATATTGATTGATCCTTGACCGGGAGGTCAGCAGCCCCGACAGGAGAAAGGGGGGGTCTGCATCATTTACTCTTTCAATCTATACATTGTCTATGGATGGTAAGTAGTACTAAAACCGAGATGGGTTCCTGGGTCTTCAAAAAGACTCTTCTAAGAGTTACATGTAAGCTTGGTATATATAAGATATAAATGATTTGAGTAACCCATGCAATTTGAATGTTTCCCTCATCAATATCCTTGCATTATCATCAATCTTGTTAGTGGACTTAACATTAATAAAATGTTCTACTTTGGATAACTTCTCCACCACAACCATGATAGAATCATGTTGCTTTGATGTAGTTGGTAACCCGGTAATAAAATCCATAACTATTACCCCCCATTTTCATTCTAGAATTGGATAAGGCCACAATAACCCTATTGGATGTTGATGTTATGTATTGACTTACTGACATCTCATACAATTGGCAATGTATTTAGCAACATCCTTCATCATCCCATGCCAAAATTGTTGCTTTATTATTGTAGAAATTATTTTTTTGTAGCCTCGATGGCTAGAATATGGAATTTTATTTATTTCATCCATTATAACTCTTCTCAAATTCAAAGATTTGGGAATGTACATTCTATTTTTATAAATAAGAAGCTCGCCATCATTAAATTGATAGCCTTCATATTTATTTTCTAATTTTTCTTGTTACAATCCACATTTCATGTGAGTATGATTTTCATCATCAATAAAGGAGTCAATAACTCTCTTCTTTAAATATGATTTGCAAATGCTAATTGATGCCACATGAATCTTTCTATTGAGCACATTAGAAACTTTATTTTATCTTTCCTTTATGTGCTTGATTTCAAAATCAAACTCACAAAGAAATTTCAGTTGTCTAACTTGTCACACATTTAAGTTTGGCTACTCAAATAAATACTTCAATCCATTATGATTAGTTCTAACCTTAAACCTCTTTCCCATTAAATAGTGCTTCCACATTTTCAGAGCATGCACGATTGCAACAAGTTCCAAGTCATGGGTAACACAATTTTTCTTTTGTTCTTTCAACTTTCTTGAATCATAACATACTACATGATTATCTTGCATAATCACACCACCAATTCCTTTTCACAAGCATATGTGCACACAACGATATCCTTATTGGGATTTGTAATTTCTAGAATTGAAACACCAATGAGGAGGTTCAATCGTTGAAAGGTCTCCTCACATCTTTATGTGTAGTTGTAATTAACTCCCTTCTTATACAAGGAAGTGATTGGGTGTGTAATATTGGAAAGTCCTTCCATGAATCTTTTGTAATAACCAGTAAGACCCATAAAATATCTCACGTTTGTTACACTCTTTGGAGTGGACCGATTCATTGTGGCCTCAATCTTCTATGGATCCACAAATATTCCCTCTTCTAAAATAATGTGACTTAAATAATGAATTTGTTTTTGATAAAAATCACATTTACTAGTTTTGCATACAACCTATTTTCCCTTAGCACTTGCAAAACCATTCTCAAATTTTCCACGTGCTCTTATTCATTCTTAGAATAAATAATGATATCATCCAAGAATACCAATACAAACTTATCCATGCATTTGCTAAAAACACTATTCATGAGACACATTAATGTAATTGTTGCATTAGTGGGACCAAATGGCACTACCACAATTCATAGTGGCCATACCTTGTTCTAAAGGTTGTCTTGTGAATGTCTTATTCTTTAATTCTTACTTGATGATAACCAAACCTTGAATCAATCTTTGAACAGACTTTTTCTCCCTTCATTTGGTCAATCAACTCATCAGTTCAAGGTAATGGATACCTAATCGTCATTGTGAATTTTATTTAGATGTCTATAATCAATGCGCGACTTGAGATTTCCATATTTCTTATTCATAAATAAGACAGTTGATCCCCATGGAGATACACTTGCTCCAAGTATGAGATCAATTATGAAATCAATATCCTTCTAGGAGGGCCCTAACACTTCATCAGGGAATACATCATTGAAATCTTATAAGGCAGGATAGTCTTCATGCATGGAACCTGTATCCTTTATTGAATCCAATATATAGGATGCATATAATTCTAGAACATTTCTTCAACTACAATGTTGAAATTTATCTAACAAGTATTTCTTTTGGTATTTTCCTTGGGTTTCCATATTCATAGATGAAATAAAAAGTCTCATTGTAGTAATCAGCTTTAACTCGATGTGATTCCAACCAATCCATAACGATGAGGATATCATAAGAACCAAGTGGAAAAACATTAATGTTTCCCATGTGAAGAGTCCATTCAGCTCTAATGGACATATGTTCACCATTTCACTAACCTTTCTCTTGATTCTAGTGGCTAGGTAGACTAGCCATGACTTACTAAGATTTCACTTCTTAAGAGCACAAGTTTTGACAATTTTAGAAGTAACATAATTGTGACTAGATCCAAAATCAATTAAATGGAAATGGATTACTTAGCAATCTTACCTTTCACTTTAACCACGTCTTATTGGTGATCCGATTGGCGGTCTTTTAGTGTAGCATAGATCCTGTGAATAGTCTTTTATACATCATCAACATTTGTATCCTCTTAAATGTTGTGAACATTCATGTCATTCTCCTTTTGATGTGGACAATTTCTAAGAAAATGATATTCTCCACATCCCCAACATTGGATAGTCTCGCTTGGCCTTTTTCCTACTGACTTGGCTAGATTTGCCTTATTTTGAGCTTGGTGATTCTATTGATTCTTGCAATGGGAAGGATTGAACCCTTTATTTCATTGTTCAAGCTTCTCCTTCTTATTTTTCTTCTATGTCTTGTGGAGTTTCGACTATCTTTTATTCTGATCATGACAATACTTATCATTTCTAATGGTTTTATCCAAGGTTTGAGGTTCATTGAACTCAAGTTTGTCTCTATAAGAATGAGGTAATCCACTTAAGAGATGTTGGATATTCACTTTCACATCCATGATATAATTGACATACCTCAAAAACTCCAAGAGTTTGTTTATATATTCAACCATGGTCATTTGGTTTAATTTTATCTCATGGAATTCATTGGTTTTACCATCATAGTATCTATCAAAAAGACACTTCTATTGGAAGTGCTTCCTAAACTTCTTTCAAACAATCTTTCACACATTAAGTTTCTTAGCTTGTCTGAGATGCTCCCAACAAATTGAAGCTCAACCATTCAAAAGAATATGGCCACTCTAGCCTTCATGTTTCCAAAATAATCATGGACTTGGAAATATTTCTTCATCCCAAAGAGCCTAAGCCTCAAGTTCTTGTCTAGATTCAATTCCATCATCAAATATAGGAGGTTTGGCCTTCCAAAATTCTCCATGTAAATTTTCTCTAAAACAAATCCTCCTCCTATGCTCGCAGAAACAAGATCTTTAATTTCTCAAGGATTCTTTAGAGGCATGTGACTCATTAACAGAGGATTTTGATAGTGTGTGTGTCCCATATCTGGAGGTCTTTCTTGTGTTATGGGACCTCTTGCAAGAAGTTTCTTGAATTGTTCCAAGTTCCACCAGACTTATTTGAGCTCTTCCCATGATGGATTTGCTTCCTTATATCTTTCAATCTTTGGAGCATGGTATCATTCACCTACTTTTTCTCCACCTAAGCTTTAATCAACTTTTAATTTCCTGCTTTGCAACTTTGTAATTCCACTCTAAAACTCCTTGTAGTATTTCAATATCTAGAGGAATCATTTGATTTTTGTGTCCATTGGACTCTTTCTCTGCAATTTCATCCTATATATTTTCAACCATGGCATCTTCTTCATATTCATAAGGATCATATGCATCCTCCATGGTGATAGGACCAACCAAGACCAAGCCTCTGTTAATTTAGTTATCGTTAATTTTGGCCTCTAATTTTCTTTTATATAACACTCTATCTACAATAGTATTCGTACAATTACTTATTTTAGATACATTTATTCCCAAACTTGTAGAGAAAATTTTTTGTATGCATTTTGGAAACTACCCATATTGACATTTTGTGTCAAATCAAGGTTACAGGCTCTTTTTCTTCCCAAATTTTGGAAAAATCAGAAGTACTTCTCTAGAATATAAATCTCTAGGCTTGTTATCCTATTTATTAGATTTTTAATTAAAGATTGTACTCGTGCTCTATTAAAGTTTTTGCCCAAATTTATGCACTTTTTATTGGTGCAATCAAGGTCAGAGACTAATGTCTTCCAGTTGTAGAAGGAAATCCATTAAGAACCTTTTTTTTCTGTAACTAGCATTGATAATAATTCTAATTGGGAACACCCAACAACCTTCATCTTAGTGATCCACTGCTATAGTCATTTGCTACATCAATATGGAAATGTCAACTTTACACTTTTTGCACTTTCTCCAATCTAGACTACAGGGTTGGCTAAGGTTGGTTACATGATAGAAGCTTTTAATTTCAAGGAATTGGTAATGTGGAGTGCCAAGAGGTTCAATTGAAAGCACATAATTGTAAATATTAAAGAATAGGTGAAGACTCGAGTGCCCCTCACTCCCTTGATGTTAAGGAAACTGTTGTGCTTCCCTAAACTGACCAGACCCTCCAAGCTTCTTGAAGTCGATGCCTTTATGGTTTCATAAGGAGGTGGTATTTATCTTTTGAGAGAGTACCTTGCATAACCCTTGGCGATAAATTCTATGACTTACCAAATTGAAGTAAATGACTTGGTTGAGCCTTATCGATAATTGACTTGGCTTTTTTCTCAAAAAATTAACCAAGAGAAAATATCCCAAGTCCCCATATATATGTTATATGCCATTCATGACAATGTGCAAAGAAGATGTCATTTTTTATTGCAGAAAAATTATCTCAATTGAGGTTCCCCACAAGTTATAAAATTTCATCAAGACTAAAAGATTCTTCATCACATCATACTTGGTTTTCACACTAGTTTTGTATAATACCTTTGAAAAAATGGTCCCAATAAGAGATATTGATTAAAAAGTGGACCTAATTCAATGGTACATAGCATTATTGAAGCACAAGGTCCCATTTCTCTTTTACAGAGTCCAAGATTCTTTTTTGATAAGATTTAGACATATGTTGACAAGGAAGGAGCCAAAGAAGTTAACCTATGGAGCTAGTGATTTCCTCATAGGGAGAGGTGAGTAATTTTATGGGGAACATTATACATATATTGGACTTTATGGATTTGAAGGAAATCCTTATCTCCTCCCAAAATTTGTTTGTGATCGATTATTCTTAATTGAGATTTGCTTACAAATGAAAGATGATCAACATTCTTCAACAAAAAGAAGAGGAAAAAATAAGTTTATATCCACCCATTTTAAATTTGTTGGATTTTTTGTAAAAGTATCACAAATTTAACTAAAATTGCTCAGAGTGTCAATTATTCTGGTCTAAATGAGGTTGAGGTTGTGAAGGGTTTCAACCCTGAAGGAACTTTCGAAACCCATGTAATTTAAATTGGTAATAGTACTTTTTTTGTTGGGAGTAGAAAATCGTGGAAGATGTTGGGGACAATGAACACTATGATATGGAATTTGGTAAAGCCCCTAAATTTCTTTCCCATGTGTGCAACCCTTGTATCAGAATTAAAGATGTCATCTTTCCTGATGATATTCATACTTTGGTCAATTCTAATGCTCAATCAAAAAGGAAAATTCTTTGAGAAAAGGAAGAACAAGACGTTGTTGATGATCCTAGCCATGGAGAAAAATAACGAGGTAAGTCTATAGTTAGTGGTAGATGGAATTTAGTTTCTCTCTGTCAAAAATACATTTCCCCACCTTAAAAAAAAAAAAAAAAAACTCTACCACCCACTAACAATAGAAGAAATAACGCAGTTGGAGTAGGTTCTAGTAATGATGGTGATGGGGATGATCCTCGTAAAGATAAACAAGAAATTGGGCATGCCCACCACCCGTATCCCAAAAAGAATGAGGTCCTCAAATGATGCCTAGGGTGGAAAATTTGAAGCATAGGGGAACAATGCCAATAACATGGAATTCAGTTATTTTGATAAATTGTAAGATTGGGAAATCATGTAGATTAAGGAAAACAATTTGCATAGTTGGTGTGATTATGTAAGATGAATTACCTACTTTTGAAGACAAATATGTCACCTTACACCATGCAATTTATAATAAGGATTCCAAAAAACTACGATGTTGTTATAGACACTAAGGGATTAGAACCCATTGGATCTGTAAAAATGCATTAAATAGCTAGAGATATATTAACACATCTTGTAAATGAGTAGCAGTGTGAGTAGGTTGAAAAATAAAATCATTAAGATAGAGGCTTCCTTGAATCTCGATCCATTATTCACACAACCTCTTGTCATTAGGGAGCCCTGTGTTAATCTTGACAACACACCTAAGAAATCCTTGAAGGAAAAAGGAGCCTAAGAACTATTGATGTGATCCTAGGAGATTGTTCCTACTAACATTGGAGAAAGAATGGTTTTATTATTTGAATTATGGGAGATAAGATATATAGTTTATATACTTTCTAGAAGGATTCATTCTCTAAAAGAATTTCTTCAATGTTGAGTTACAAAAAGATGTTTATTTTAATGAAAAAATTGTTTGTGCATTTATCAAAAATCTCATTGATATGAGTGAACACAAAAGACAAAAAGAGAACTTACCATACAATAGTAGATTGAAGCAAATTTGACATGGATGGGATTGTAGAATTGACATATTGCAAGGATTGATTAGTACTTGCGGAATATTGGAATATGGAAGAAATTTTCCATTCTTCAAAATAGTCGATGTTGTGAAATAATTAGAGGGACCTAGCCTCATAAGAAATGACAAGCCTGTAAAGGTGGCAGGTGTGGAGGGGATCATTCTCGATTCTGAATGAAAACAAAAAATGAACTTTACATGGGGTCTTAGAGAATCCTCGAATAATCAAGTAGAATCTTATGCACTATTTTAGAGTTTACTCCTAACAATCGAAATGGGAAGTAAGAGTCTAATAGTTATTGGGGATTCAAGCATAATTATTAATATAATGTTATCAAAATCCTCCTCTTTCAATAATATGATTTCCTCCATTATAGCTCACGATCTAAAAGGGAAGCTGGTAGTTTTCAAAACATCTCATTTTTCCAAGTCCCATGAGATCAAAATCATAAAGCAGATGCTCAAGCTAATGAGGCCACTTCTCTCAAAGTTGGTGTGATAAAGAAAAATGGGTGTTACATTACCACCCAGATCCATAATCAAGAATATTACAAAGTCATGACACATATCATGTCGTTTATGAATAACACGTCTCATTTTCAAATTCTATGGATTGCATATAAGGTGAGGGGATATGATATGACATGCGCGTCAACTCTTCACATGCCCATTCTTAATTGCACCATGTCCTTTAAATGCTACGTTGAGGTTTATTGTTACAGTGGTGGGATAGTGGAGTTTGAGTTGGAGGCATGCTCTGAAGGATGGAATAGTCTTGGCATAAGATTGGTAAGAACCTCCCTTTCTTTATGGATTGTTCTATGGAATTTATGCCTCTAGGATTTTGGTTTAGGTTGCCACACTCTAGCCTTTGAAATTTGGTTACTATGTGTTGAAATCTCTTGTTGGTTTTTTAATATTCGCTACATTTTTTAGCCCAAGGGTCTAATCCTTTTCTTGGTTGTTCAAGGTGCTTGTGATATTGTTTCTTCAAAGGTGAAATGCATGGGTCTCTCTCTTGTTGGTGATTGGGACACATTTTCAATGGGTTTTGGTGTTTTGGTTTGCATCTCTTTTGGTCATTTGGTCCTTTCAACACACCAAGTGACATGGTTCTTCTGTTAGATTGGGTGAACATTCAGGTTTATCTAGTGTCTTGGTTTCATGGTCACAGGTCGAAATTGAATACCACGTTAGTTAAGAATTGACAACCTTGTTTTGTCAAGTTTTATGAACTCTTGGATTATAAGAAGGCCCAAGATATTTGGATATCCCTCTTAGGCATGAAGAGCCCATTCAGTGTATTAGGACTTCCATTTTCTTAGTTACTTAAGAAGTCCACTAGAATGAGCACTAGATTTCTATTCAAAATTCCATAATCATGAATACTCTAGCTCAACAAAAACAACAAATTGATTATGTAGAAGTGGAGTGTAATATGCTCAAAAAAATTGGTTCTCAATTTAAGTAAAAGTTCTCAGTCAGTGGCCTCAAATTTTAGATTGTCTACAAACTATGTTCATTCGGATTTTAAGGATGAGGACATTGTGCATCAGATGTTGAAAGACATGGATATTAGCAACCATGAATCTCATCCAACAAATCTTGGGCTAAAAGAGGCAAAAAGTCACCATGTATTTTGTTAAGTGTTATGTTTCACAAAGTAATTAGAATCATAGGAGTTTTTTTCTAGAAAAAATACATGTAAGAAATATTGGGATGTAGTTCTTGTGTACATAAGTATTCTTTGTTTTTCACAGATAATGAGCTAGAAATTTTGCTTGAAATATAAGGCTAGCAATTGTTGTAACCTTTTTGTTTAACCTTGGCTACAACCTTTTATATGATATCAATTCTCCCAGTTTAAAAAAAAAAATGACAAGCCTACAACAAAGGAAGAGATGGAAGAGAAAGTGAATAATGCAAAATCAACTATAGGTTCAAAATTTGATAGTCTTGTTATCGCACAGTTTGTATTTTAGGTCACAGGCTATAGGATAGAGGACAAACTGGCGTAACAGGAACCTTCC
>JASDQU010101622.1:32277-43346 GCA_032191745.1 Picea mariana | reverse complement strand
TAGGCCATCAAAAGGTAACGTCCCACCTGAAGTGGATCAACCCCTTTGGTTTGGGCTCAGCCAAAGTGTCCCAGATGGAATTCCCTCCTTCTTCTCAGGTGTAAAGGCTCATCCAATCATTGTCCTGTCTATGCCCCTGATGGGATGCCAGCAACCATCTGATGGGCTCTTCAGCCCCATGGAGGTCCAAGCTAATCATCTCCCCATGTGTACCGGTCCACTAGTACCTGTCTGTCAAGTATGGTCCTGCACATCAAAAAAATCGCCCTCCATGGGCTCATTAGTCCTCGGGATCATAGCAATGTTAATCATATTTCATCATTAATTTTATCAAATGCATGCATAAGACCCCTAGCATATCATCTAATAGATCAAAGACATTACACTGACCTACTATACAAAGCTGAAGAAAAGACAAAGTACCCTGTTGGGCCAACATCCATAAGAAGAGGAAAGTTTCCAAAGGATATCAATCAAGCCATGTACTATGAGGTGGTGTGGTCTAAGGATGTCCAGACACAGTGAAAACCAGGGGTGGGTATTATCCGTGGGTGCCTTTGTAGGAGGCGAGTTGTACCTGTCATGGATGCAGTTCTTTCCAAGCCCTTTATTGTTGTTATTCTTTCTTTTGTTTATTTCTTTTCTCTTTCTTTTTGCTTCAAGGTCTAACCAGAGGAAACTGCCTTGGCGTGGTGACCAGAGCTGACAGTGTTACCCACGAGTATTTTCGCAAAAATGATAAGGTTGGCTCGTGATGAGACCCCCTTTCCCTTGGCCATGCAACCAAGGGTCACTGCCCTAGCGTGGTGACCAGATAATGGCAATGTCATACTGTTAGATACCTATGAACATAATGGGCTGGCTCGTGACGAGACCTCCCATCCTCTTGGCTAGGTCTTGTTTTATTATTTTTCTTTGGGTCCCTTTTGTTTCTTATCGAGAGGCTTTTTATTGCCTTCTTGGGGATCCCTGGGAGAGGCATCTCCAGGTTTTATTTCCTATGGCTTTTATCTTTTACCAACTACTTTTACCTCCTGGGCCTTTAGCCCCTTCTTCCTACAAGATAAAGTGTAACCCCTCAAATAGATCATCCTAATGCCCGAACTAGGGGAATGGGATAGATGAATGGGAGATAAGATGTAAAATGATAATATGGTGGGAATGGATGATGGCTCTTCAAAATCCCCCCTAGTGGCTAACCAAAAACCTATGGATACAAGCTTGCTAGGGCACCCCGTTTATCTCCCCAACCATGGTCAAGTGAGTTAGTGTAAGATCCAAGCAGTTGTCAGAAATGTAAGGAACCTCATGCATATATCTGAAAGTTATAATGATCAAACATGACACATACCATGATACCTGGACCAATTACCTCATGGAGCAAGAGTCTTCTCCGATGCAAGTCCAAGTTGATGGTGATGGATGCTGTTGCTGCTAACAGGACAGGTCTGATGAAGAAGAAGAAGGATGGGCCCTCCAGGGCCATGCTCAGGTCAATCCTGCTCTCGGTACTCCATGTCTAGGACCTATGAGCCTCGAGACATGATCTCCTAGTTATCCCTAGAAATTGGGGATAACATGTGGCTCCAACTCAGGGACATGTGCTCACCGTAGAGCGCATGAGAACCTCAACATCTCTGGCATAAACCTGCAGACCTGCTCACACTCGAATAGGGCATCAGCAACAAAGGTGGGGTGGTATTTCCACCCCGCAAATATAATATATATGTATGTGACTGAAATAAAGCAATCATGAAATGCAGATGGTAAAATACACGGAAGAATGCCTACCTACCTATACTCACCTGTCGGCTAGATGCTCAATGTAGTCAAACGACCAGTGTAACTAATCCAGCAATGTACCCCAATACCTGCCTTTGTGCTTCATCATAAACCAAAACAGTGATAAATTAAGCACAAAAATGACATGGGTTAGAACATATATCATATTTCGGAGATTTTAAGTTCTAACTTATGGAGGCGGGTGGGGGGGAAAAAATCCCGCCAAGTCCATCTCTAAGGAAAATACTCAATCCACTTCAAGCAAGGTTCAAAAAACCGACTCAAAGGGCCTGCAAACTGGCTACCTAGGTCATCCTCATGCACTGAAGTCAAGGAAGGGATCGACAAAGACCTAGCAGACGACTGACAAACTACCAAGGGAAAGTCGAAAAACTGGGACAACTTACTCAAACTTGCAGTATTCAACCAAACCCTAGAGTTTAGGGCCTGSCTAAGAGAAAACTCAACATAAAAAGTGTATTTCCCAACTACACCTTTAATGGAAAAGCTTGGTAAAGTAATAACAGGTGGCTGGAGCGAAAAGTCATGAGAAACCTTCTTTAGGCAAACGATGTCCTTACTTGTATCAAAATTTGAGCACATTGGTGGTTGGCAATCATCTTCATGAAAAGAGTCCAAGTGCTCAGAAGGGTACTCATAAAAAATCTCAAGGTAAGACTGAAAATCATCAGAAGAATAAGGTACTAGGTCATCCTTGTTTTTTTGAAAAGTATGGGTAAAAATCTCATCTCCTTGTTGCCATCGGTCGGAAGTAATCTGTTGTGACAATTGCAAGGGAAACAACTGGAAATGACGCTCAGTGTCATAGATGGGATCCAAGTCATAACCAACTATATCCCACCTACGTCTCCCAACATGTATGAACTCATCAATGTTATCAACAGTGTCACTATCCGTGTCATAACATGCAGGGTCTGAAACATTTGAAAATTCATCCTCCTCCTCCTCTTCATCACAAGGTAAAGCATTATCAAAAACTAAGGGAGGAGGGTAACTTACTGTTTCTTCTCGCGCAGGAACTTCGAGGACTTTGGTGTTTTCAGCATGTGTCATCGTTTCATCCTCATGGATTGCTTCTTTGCTTTGATTGTATAGCAAGGGCCATCATCTTCGTTCAGAGCTTCTTTTTCTTGTTCATTTTCTGAATCAAAGAACAAGGTGTCATTGGCATCTTAAAAGGGAGAAAAACTAACCTTATCGTTTCCTTGTTGTACAAGAGGAACGGGCTCTTGGATCGCTTCATCAAAGGGAGGAGCATAGGCTGGTATTTCATCATCTTGTTCGGGACTTTGCTCCTTGATCATATCCTCACTCTGATGGTTAAGAACTTGTTCCCTTTGAGCAAATCTTTCAAGCAGTCTTATCCAGCTGGAAGGATTCATAGTATTAGTTATGGACAAGAGATCCTTTTCGATTTGTATGGCCATGTTGTGAGCTTCTGCAAGTGTTTTTGAATTCTCTTTATTTAGGAGGAAACTCAGATGGCCCTGAAGCCCATTAGTATAGAGATAAACAAGGTATTTGCCTTTAGGACGATAGCTTTCGGGAATCTGGTAAAACAATTTATGAAATTTGGCCCAGAAAACTCTGACAACCTCATACTCTGCTTGTCTTATGCCCTCAAGATCTTTCAGCAATGATTTTACATCTTCCAATCTCATAGCCCACCTTGCAAGGAAGATCTCTTCAAAATGGTCCATAGACATGATGCTGGCTTCTGGAAGGTTATCATACCATTTTTTAGCCTCTCCATGCAGAGAGGCAGAGAAGAGTTTCATCACTAAGTCTTCAGCTTCGTCACTGACAGGGCGGTATTGAAAGAATTCCCAAAATCTGCTCATGTGATAATTGGGACTTTCTCCATCGAGGCCGAAGAATCTAGGGAGAAAATTCTTATAAGAGAGAGGCATTTTTCTGGGATATCCTGGGATTTTACTCATATCCAAAGGTCTGTAATTTCCTGGATCCCATTGTGAAGTCATAGTTGGCTTCGTCATTAGTGGAGTCACCAGATAGTTTTCTGGAAACTATCAAAGATAAGGGAAAACACCCTAGTGGAGTCTCCAAGTAAGATTGTAAGAATGAGGCATCTAGAGGCAAGGCTTGCCAAAAGATTTTTCGTTGAGGAAGATTGACTCAGTGTTCCCCGGCAACGGCGCTAAAATGTTATCGCATAGTTTGTATTTTAGGTCACAGGCTATATGATAGAGGACAAACTGGCATAACAAAAACCTTCCCCACCCAATGTCACCTCGATGGGGAGGTTCTTTCTGTTTAGGGAGGTTAGCCCAGGGGAGATGTCCCTGGTAACCTGGGGTTTGAAGAGGCAAAGGATACAAGGTCAAGTGTTAAGATTTCCCTCCTCGCAGGTTACCACCAGTATTGGATAGTCCGGCTAATAAACTAATAAAGAAGTGTAGGCCCTGTTGAAAATACCTGCCCGGAACAAGATAATAACAACACAATATTATATATTTGCAGGCTATAACTCAAAGGGTTAGTACTTCTTTAACTATCTGATTTCATTTAATAAGCAATGCAATAGATACAAGATGAAAGTCAACGTTTTGTTAATTAGCCTAAGAAAGATCATCAATTCATCAATATCTATCCAAATGACCAAGCAAATAGTATTTTCAATCAATAATTGTTCAATAAATGCTTGACGTCATCATTCAATTGCTTATATTAATCAAAAGCTTGTTGCGTCAACTATGACGTCATCCTAGGTTAGCAACGTTAGGGTTAGTTAGTTAGGGTTTCATAAATTAATTTTAAAGGGTGGTTTTGTACACTAGAGGCTCAACGTTGGAGATCTAACCAGTGCCTTAGGGTATATGGAGTCAAAAGTAAGGGCACAAGGTCTCGGGAGGATCAAAACTTAGAGACTGGAAGGTAGGGTTCTATGGTGCTGCAAAGGCAGGGCCCTAGAATCAAAACCCTAGGGGAAAGAGGCTCACTCTGGTGTTGCTTAAGAAAGGCCTCGTGCTCTTTCCTCCTTCTCTAAATAAACTTGGCAAAACGGCTAGCTCAAAGTATAAATTTAAGGGAGAAAGTGTTGCAAAGGCAAGGCCTTCAAACCCTAAAAGGTGAAACCCTAGGTGTAGTCAACTAGGCCTAGGACGTCTCCTCTTTTCAACCTATAACTTCAACGCTAGCTCAGAAAAAAGGAAGACAAGTGTAGCAACGGCTAGGCTATATCTTCTTTCTTCAATGGCTGAAAACTATTTCTCAACAAGGGGACATGTAGCAATGACCTACTTGTGTGCTTGCTACCTAGGGTTTTAAAATCAGCAAATTTATAAGTAAATGCAAGAATACTAACCTACAACCATTCAATCAAGAAGTTTTGCAGGAAAAACACTTACATATCATGAAGAAAAGCATATGCAAACCCTAGTTGCAAACCTTCCATGAAAGAAATGCCATAAATGCCAAGAGAAATCCTCCTTCAAGAGTTGTGCCTCACTTTAAAACACCAAAAATACCCTAGTAGGGCGCAAGAATTAAGATCTCACAAGAGAGTGAGTTATGTTCTATTCAAATGAGGGGAAAACATCCTCAATATATATTGTTTCATGACCTACAATTAAATTTAGATCATTAAAAACAGTCGACAAGGCTACAAACCCAAATCATATTGTTTTTACATTAAAATGTTAAATTAAAAGCCCTAAATGAGCATAAGCATGACGTCAAGCCCTCTTGAGGGAGACGTTGGCCCTCTTTAGGGCAAAATACAGCACAAATGACAAAACATTGGCCCTTTTTAGGCCTCCAAACCCTGCCACACGTGCCAGCTGCCCTGTCTGACCGCCATACACTGAAGATGACGTCAGTGGCTCCTAGGAGGCATCCTAGGCCATCAAAAGGTAATGTCCCACCTGAAGTGGATCAACCCCTTTGGGCTGGGCTCAGCCAAAGTGTCCCGGATGGAATGTCCTCCTTCTTCTCAGGTGCAAAGGCTCATCCAATCATTGTCCTGTCTCTGCCCCTGATGGGATACCAGCAACAATCTGATGGGCTCTTCAGCCCCATGGAGGTCCGAGTTAATCATCTCCCCATGTGTACCAGTCCACTGGTACTTGTCCGTCGGGTATGGTCCTACACATCAAAAACTTCACCCTCCATGGGCTCATTAGTCCTCGGGATCATAGCAATGTCAATCATATTTCATCACTAATTTTATCAAATGCATGCATAAGACCCCTAGAATATCATCTAATAGCTCAAAGACATTACACTAACCTACTATACAAAGTCGAAGAAAAGACAAAGTACCCTGTTGGGCCAACAGCCATAAGAAGAGGAAAGTTTCCAAAGGATATCAATCAAGCCATGTAATATGAGGTGGTGTGGTCTAAGGATGTCCAGACGCAGTGAAAACCAGGGGTGGGTATTATCCGTGGGTGCCTTTGTAGGAGGGGAGTTGTACCTGTCATGGATGCAGTTCTTTCCAAGCCCTTTATTGTCGTTATTCTTTCTTTTATTTATTGCTTTTTCTTTCTTTTTGCTTCAAGGTCTAACCAGAGGACACTGCCTTGGCGTGGTGACCAGAGCTGATAGTGTTACCCACGAGTATTTTCGCAGAAATGATAAGGTTGGCTCGTGATGAGACCCCCTTTCCCTTGGCCATGCAACCAAGGGTCACTTCCCTAGCGTGGTGACCAGATAATGGCAATGTCATACTGCTAGATACCTATGAACATAATGGGCCAGCTCGTGATGAGACCTCCCATCCTCTTGGCTAGGTCTTGTTTTATTATTTTTCTTCGGGTCCCTTTTGTTTCTTATCAAGAGGCTTTTTATTGCCTTCTCGGGGATCCCTGGGCAAGGCATCTCCAGGTTTTATTTCCTATGGCTTTTATCTTTTACCAACTGCTTTTACCTCCTGGGCCTTTAGCCCCTTCTTCCCACAAGATAAAGTGTAACCCCTCAAATAGGTCATCCTAATGCCCGGACTAGGGGAATGGGATAGATGAATGGGAGATAAGATGTAAAATGATAATATGGTGGGAATCGATGATGGCTCTTCAAAATTCCCCCTGGTGGCTAACCAAAAACCTATGGATACAAGCTTGCTAGGGCACCCCGTTTATCTCCCCAACCATGGTCAAGTGGGTTAGTGTAAGATCCAAGCAATTGTCAGAAATGTAAGGAACCTGATGCATATATCTGAATGTTATAATGATCAAACATGACACATACCATGATACCTGGACCAATTACCTCATGGAGCAAGAGTCTTCTCCGATGCAAGTCCAAGCCGGTGGTGATGGATGTTGCTGATGCTGACAGGACAGGTCTGATGAAGAAGAAGAAGGATGGGCCCTCCAGGGCCATACTCAGGTCAATCCTGCTCTCGGTACTCCATGTCTAGGACCTGTGGGCCTCGAGACATGATCTCCTAGTTATCCCTAGAAATTGGGGATAACAAGTCTCACAAGTTTTCCTAAGACAAAAATAAGAAAATGGTTGATAGATTTATTTACAGATAACACAGAGCATGGTTCCATTTGCTCATGAGAAATGTTCCTTTCTAAACACTATTGAGGGTGAAATGCTTTCACTTCAAGCGAAAGAAGAAATTATTGTGGACCCCTTGTATGAGTATATTGAGATATGGGTTAATAAAGCAATGGAGGTGATATCCAGAGTTTCCTAAGTCTGTGAAGCACATTGTGAAATTTCTTAATTTCATGAAACAACTATGGTAGTTAAGGTTTGTGGTGCATATACATCCTATAAATATAAGTCTGGAGAAGAAATGGTTTAGATTCTAGCATTTTGCCTCTACATTTTGTGAGTGCATATGTCCAAGCCTTCCCTTTTCCTTTTTCTTCTTCTCATTCACAATCATTAAGTCATCTATTTTTATTTTTTTCACAAACTTAACCTAGGGAGGTTGACTTCTAATTCTCATCTTTATTTCTTTATAGGTTTTTCTACATTTATGGTATGTGGGAGCCCATCCTTACCTGTAAAAGGTGAACGCTTTTATTTATATTGTTCATTTAGATTATATTGTTCATTTAGATCATGGGAGTCATATAATACCTTTGGCAAACATTATTTCTAATTTGAACAAATTTCACATAAGAACCTAATTATTATTATTGTTTAAAGTAAACTCCATAGAAAGTTATCAAGGAGCACCTAGCTTTTATGGTTTAAGACTTTGTATTACAAAGTAGAAATCTTGAGCATGTGTTCCTTTACATCACTATGATATTAATATTTAAATCATTTAAAGTTTTCTGAAAAGATTACTATTACTTAAAGCTTTAAATCATGTTTTTCATCTTAAGCATTGTGTTGGATGCATCTTCTTCTTACTTGTCTTATGAACGCGTCAATTGTTGAGATGAGCAAATAGATTTCATAATTATAATCTTTTGTTTTATGATATGAGGCTGCCTAGTCTTTCTTTTCATAGGCATATTTGTGTTTGAAAATAAATAATACATGGGTTAATTAAAGAGTCATTTTTTTTTTAAATTTGATAAAGAAATTTAGATGCGAGTTAATTAAAAAGCCATTTTTAAAAAAAATTGATAAAGAAGTTTAGATGCATAACACTTTCACATATTATTTATCAAAGAAATAAAAAATACCAATCACTTATGATAGAAGAGTGTTAATTCTATAAAAAAGAATGGGGTTCTCTTTGTTTCCCGCAAAACTACCCTTTACATTGATCTTTTTTCCTAATAGAAATAATACATCATTGGGTCTAATATCTTCCACAAGTTGTCAAGCTAGTGAAGCACCTATAAACATGAGAAAACCATACATTGTTCTAGGATGATAGACTAGTAACACATTAGAAAAATAAAACACCAATATCAACGATGTTAAGAGGAGGGTGGAAGGTATCCTACTATTAATACACTAATGTAACATACAAATAGTTTTATTGTTGATACAAAGAAGATGTGAAAGTTGGATTTCATAAAAAAAATATATCTCCATAAAAATTAATTTTCTAAAATGAAACTCAATAAAAAAAATAGGCATTACATCTTAAACGAACTCACAATTAATGAAGTAAGTGATAGTTATAATGCACATATTTTGTTAAGGTTTTTGAGTTATTATTTAAGCTATACAACCAAAATATACGCAAAATCATGAGAGAAAAATGTAAGGAGAAAATTTAACCAAAATAATCCACAATGTAAAAGAAGAAAGTTAGTAAAAATGACATCAGAATTACTACTTAAACAATATCATGGGAAAAATGTGGGAGGAAATTAAAAAAAAAAAACTACAATATAAAAAAAGGAAAGTTAGCAAAAATGACATGAGAGTCATTGTCTTTTTTCGTTTTTTGTTTTATTTTTTATTATACTACCTCGGACAATATATAGTGTTGAGTTTTTGTTTTGATTTTCACATTACTTTGTCTTTGACTTAAAAAAATTGAGCCAAATCTAAGGTTGAACATGGTAAATAGAAAAATATATTTTTATTATAATAAAAAACATATTTTTCTAACATCTTGTTGGCTAAAAAAATAGAGTCTTATTGTAGCCTTCACGTATTACGAGATTTAAAATTAGTAGCAAAATTATTATTTTGTCTTGTTGATATTTTCATGCATATGGAAATGGATTCGACTGATATCTTTGTTCTTACAAAAATTGATTCGGTGTGTGCCATGACTGTCGTCAATAGCTTCGGGTTATTTGTTTTCAGATGGGTGATACTTTTAACGAGTGTATTGTCCTTCACTATTGTACAACGCTTTTAACGTGGTGACCATTTAAGTGGCGTCCTTTCAACGTTTTTTTTTCTCTCTTTCATAAAGAGCTCTTACAGGATGACATGTACGTTCAAGTTTCCTTTGGTTGGTTCGATGTGTATTGGAATATAGATATATATGTAGCATGTTTCCCATTGCAATGTCTGGATTAAGTGGGTTGGGATTTCAAATCTACAAATCTGGTGGAAGTAGTGGAATTGACAGTTGGATTGACACAGACACATATGCATGACCACCAAGTGTCTGATGGAAGTGGTGGAACTAAACAGTTGGAATGAGATAAATATGCACAGGGTGACATGTTCATTCAAGTTTCTTTTAGTTGGTTTGATGCATATGCATCCATTCAATGTTTTCATTTTTCGTCTTTACGAGAGCTCTTATAGGGTGACATGTCCATTCGAGGTTATGAATTGATGAATTATCGTAAGGGTTTTGTAAAGATAAGTGAACAACAAAGTCATTTTCCTCTATAAGCAAGAAAATCCCTTTCTCTCTAGAGTCGAATGAAGAGGTTGCAGGGTGTTTGTAGGGTCAATATCTTATGTGACCATGAATTCACTTTGGTGAGTGGATGCCCTGTTTTTGTATTCAAGAAACATAACATAACATGTATGTATGTATTTTTATGTACAATTTCCAGAAAAAATAAAACTTGGGAGTATGCCTCATCTTCCATGGCATCAAATTACAATATCAAAGTTGAATTTGGATAAGTTAATCATTGGCAGAAATGCTATGCATCTAGTCTTTGCTTTATAGTCTTCTTTTAGTGAAGATGTGATCTATTTTCTTAGTTAGTTGCCTTTATTGTATGAAATTTTCATATATGATTAATGTGCTCTCCAACGGGAAAGATAGAGTGTAGTTGCCATATGATAATAGACATATTTTGTATCTCGATATGGTATAAAAAATCCATTTGCAAGTTACTTAGTGCAAAAAAAGATATTCAATTTAATACTTATTAATTTTTAATTTAAAGCATCACAATTTGTGTGTGTGTGTAATGTACAGAGAATTCTATTGACATTGGAACCAGGGTAGATCACATTTATGGTAAGTTGCAAGCACTCTGCCTTGCCTATTGGAGAGCACATTAATCATATATGCAATTTTTCTACAATAAAGGCAACTAACTAAGAAAGTAGATCACATATTCACTAAATGCATACTATAGAGCAAAGACTAGAAGAAAAGCATTCTACCAATGATTAAATTCTCCAAATTCAACTTTGATATTGCAATTTGTTTCCATGGAAGATGAGGCATACTCCCAAGGTTTCTTTTTCCTGGAAACTGAGGGGTGTTTTCCCCCACCCAGGTTCAACTCCCGCAAGTGACATGTTGAGCTCTTAAATGATTACGATATTGAAAAAGCCTCGACTTTCTACAAAATTTGGTTTACCCTAGGTACCATCCTCAAAATGAGAGGAAGTGCCCAATGGGTTTCCCCATGAGTTATTCCAAGGAAAAAAATTATATATATATATATATATAT
>JASDQU010101622.1:3291-32226 GCA_032191745.1 Picea mariana | reverse complement strand
AGAGAGAGAGAGAGGACCATCTTTCTCATCTTTATTGTAGAAAATTGGTGCCATCCATCGTATTTATGTTTGCCAAAACCCCATATTGGCATATCCTTCACTCTCAATAAATATTTGATATGATATAATGTCATCATAGATTTACCTGCTAGAGAATTATGTATTTTCCTTCATTGTATCTTTCATCTATTCTAAAATTGACATGGAGTGAAAGATTTAATCCAAATGAAACAATCTTCATAACTAGGTTACTTCTTTGATTCTGAAATATGGAATTATGGTGAAGCCTCATCCTATTTTAATAGGGACAGCTTGGTAGATCATCTCCCTCCAATGATCTATTGTTTTTAAATAATCTATGTTGATATATTTATATCACATTAACATAGAACATCGTCTCCTCATATTGGATATCAAAATATAATGAATTTCATCATATTGGAAATCAAAATGCAATGAATTGAAAGGAGTGTGTTGAAATGATATATCTTTGGGTACCTTATAAGGCTTTTGTATGTCCTTCCTTAGGGATTCATCACTTATATGACTGTTTAGCTTCATTACTTTATCATTTGTAAAAATATTGAATGGTCCTTATGTTTACATAACATGAAAGTTGAGGAATAAAAGTTGAGAGTGGAGAGGCATGGATCTTCCATGTTTTTGAGGACTCTCATCAAGAGGGAGAGTTAGTTATTAGTTTTTTTTATATTTATATAGTTAAAATGATTCAATATTTTTTTATAGGATGTTAAGTTATGTTTTTAAAATTGCTAATTGAAAGGTTTTAAATTTGGATTTCTACATTAATACTAATTACATTTTTCATAAACTTGATAAATTTTTATTTTTAAACTTAGTAAATTTTTATTTTAATATATATTTAATAAATTTTTATTATACTATATATTTTTTCATAGTAAAAATTGAATGCATTGACATCTTCTATAGAATACATAGGGTGGTGAGTATATCTCTGCGGTGAATATTATATATGTGGTGAGTATATCTCTGCAGTGAATATTATCTCTGTGGTGAATACATACGATGGTAAATATTATTTTTAAGGTGAATTGATGTAGTGAATATTATCTCTACGGTGATGAATATTACTTTTGTGATGTTACTGGGTGAATGTGTATCGTTGGGTCTACGGTGAATCTAGTTTGCGGTAAATTTGATCTACGGTAACTCTATTAATGACTAATCAAACCCTTCCATGAATCAGGTGCACAAGTTTCTTATTTATTTATTTTTCTTAAATGTTGATGTTTGGACAACATCGGGAAGACATTCAATATATGACAAGATATTTATAATACAAAGTATAATTATATATAATAAATTAGTGGTTATTTACTATCCTAGGGACGCATCCTTTCCTGGATGGTCACCATATGTTCTCTATATACAGAACACTCATCATTGTAATAATCAATCTTACATATTCATTCTCATATTAAAAATCAACATGGTATTAGAGCCAGACTGGGCTAAACTCCCTCTCGGGAGGGCCCAGGAAAGTGAGAGAGCTAGCTTATGTTTTGTTACATGAAAGCATATTCCTTCAATTATTAAAGTGGAATTTTATTAGCTTTGAAATTCAATAAGATTTTATGGTGCGGTTCAGGTGGGTGTTGATATTCCCCATCATTTTGCCTGTATCCTTCTTTTTCTATCAGTATATTCAATGGTGGGATACTATATGATGCATGATCCATGGGCCCCCGTCAGAGGAGAAGCACAGGCAGGCGATCAAGAAAGTGAAGGATCACATAAAGATCTTGGACATGAAGCTCGATGGGATGATCTGCACGGTGTAGAGGTCGTGGCTCAAGATCTCTGTGAGGCACTCGGAGCACAAGCGTTCTCACATGTTCAAGGTGGATCTCTTCCATCTCACATACATCGTGTGGGTGGATAGGGAGAGGATTCTCATCAAGTGTGAGCCCATGGTTTGCATGTCGGAGGTTAGCGTTGTCGTGATGTCGTTGGGGATGGCACCCCAAGTGCTCATTGAACTCAATGATCTCAGCATAGGTGGGATCATCAATGGCTATGACATTGAGGGAAACAACCACCTCTTCAGCCTCTTCTTCGATACCTACATTTCCTATGAGCTCGTTTTGGCCGACGAGTCTCTGGTCAAGGCCAGTGCTGACAAAGAGTACTCTGACCTCTTCCATGTGGTGCCTTGGTCACTTGGTTCCATCGGATTGCTTGTCGAAGCCGAGTTCCGACTCACTCCAGTCAAGGAATACATGAAGGTCACTTACAGTCCTATCACAGATAACCTGGACAACATTGCCAACCACTATTTAGAATCCTTTCATCTGCCTGAAAACGATTATGAAGAAAAGGGTGCCTAATTTTGTTGAAACTATGATCTTCAATGAGACAAACGCTATGATCACAATAGGCAGGTATGATTCAAGAGAAGAGGTGACTTGCAAAGGGAATGTGATTAACGAGATTGAATGGTGGTATAAGCCTTGGTTCCACGCCCATGTTGTCATTGCATTGAAGAGAGGCAAGTGTGTTGAGTACGTGTATGCTCGTGAGCATCACCATTGGCACACCAGATCCTTGTATTAGGAAGGCACTCTCATCATCCCCATGGGGAATCATCCTCTCTTCTACTTATTCATTGGATGGCTGATGCCACCCAATATTTCAATAGAATTGATGAATCTTTGACAAGGTATGTTAAGTACTATGATCGAAAATGAGGACTTGCCAATATTGTTTTTATTCAAGAAACAAAGAGATACAGTTGAAAACTCGGTGGATAGGGTTTCCTCCTTAAATGCACTCCTGAGAAAGCATACGAGCGAAGCCTTGAATAAGAAACTTTAGATTCTAGAAATGAAAACAACGATCTTTACCTGCATTTGTTTACTTGCAACTGGGTTCATGAACATTCATTTCCCTCTCTAGAGTACAGTTTGAATTTGGAACCTAGATATTTGCTTTGGTGGAGGAAATATCCGTACAGATTACCTAAACAAGCCTCTCTTCTTTAATAGTTATTAAGGCAATGGGGAGGAAGACGAATGCAAGAACAACAATTGTTGTAGTTGAATAAAAGTATGGAATAGTATGAGGGAATGTGGATTTTATCCTGACGTTCCTCAGATGGTCAGATGAAGGAACCAAGACATTGGTTTCACGAGGAAAACTTGATACATCTTGTAAGACATTAGTTCCATGAGTGAACCTCGATATGTCTTAAACATGTGTTCCACGAGAGAACCATGAGATGTCTAGTATGGACAGAGTTCATGAGTGAAACTTGAGGTTGGACACTTCAGGATATTTGGGTGTCTAGTATACTTTCATTTACCCAAGGAGAAAAGGACCAAGCTAGACCCTTCAGGCAAAAAGGGTACATTTGTAGGGTATAGTGAGTCTTCGAAGGCATACCAGATCTACATCCCTGGTCGGAGACAAATTGAGGTGAGCAGAGATGTTACCTTTAAAGAGAAGGTAGCCTTCAGGAGATCTAGAGGATCTCACATGGAGATTGATAGTGAGAGACAGGAAGGGATGGTGCCTTCTCCCCCTCACCCTCCAGCAGTTCAGAGGGAGACAGTTGATCCTATTGATCCAATTGATCTTGTTGATCTTGTAGCTCCAGTTGATGTTACCAGATATATTACAATAGGTCGAAAGAGACCTGTATGGCCTCGTCAGAATCTGCAGGAGGCAAAAGGACATACAACTCTTCGTGGTACCTTTTGAGAGAGCAAGAGACCTCAGATATATATGTGTTATTCCACAGCTATGAGTCACATCATTGATTCTGAGCCTTCTTGTTATGAGGAGGCATCTAGTCCTCCAATATGGAGAGATGTCATGATGGAGGATTATTAGTCCATCATGAAGAATGAGGTGTAGGATATTGTTCCAAGACCTGAGGGAAAGTCTGTAGTGACTTCCAAGTGGATCTATAAGATCAAACATACAGTTGACAAGAGCATTGAGAAGCACACAACAAGATTTTTTGCTAGAGGATTCTCTAAGGTGGAGGGAATAGATTATGAGGAGACATTCGCTCCTATTGCTCGATACACTTCTATCCGGGCGATTATCTCCCTTGCAGCATACATGGGTTGGAGACTACATCAGATGGATGTGAAGACAACCTTTCTCAATGGAGAGATTGAGGAAGAATATACATCAAGTAGCTAAATGGTTTCGTGATACATGAGAAGGAGTCTCATGTGTGTAGGTTGAATAAGGCCTTGTATGGACTCAAACAAGCACCTCAAGCTTGGTATATGAGGATTGATGGACACCTAATGAGTTTGGGATTCAAAAAAAGTGTTGTTGATCCCAAATTGTACTACAAGACTGTTAATGGTGAGTCCCTAATTTTGTTCCTCTACATTGATGATTTATTCCTCACCGGTACATAGAGCCTTATTGTTGAATGCAAGTATGCATTGGCCTCTGAATTTGAGATAAAGGACCTTGGTATGATGCACTACTTCTTAACGACTAAAGGTGTCGAAAATAACTAATGAGATCTTCCTGAGTTAGGGGAAGTACACAATTGAGATATTGAAGAAGTTTGGGATGTTGAACTGTAAGCCCATGGCTACACCAATGGTGACGAAATTGAAGAAACTAAGTGTGTCTTCTTCCTATTCCAACGAGATTGATCCAACCCTGTACATACAACTGGTTAGATCATTGATGTATCTAGTTAACACTAGACCAGATATTTTATATGTAGTGAGTGCACTTAGCGAGTTTATGAGTCAATCGAGACAAACACGCTAGATTGTTGTGAAGCATGTGATGATATACCTGCGAGGCACAGTTGGACATGGTCTGAGATATACTTCCAGTATTGACATGAGATTGCAGGGATATACTAACTTTGATTGGGCAGGGAGCGCAATGGACAGGAAGAGCACCTTCGGGTGTTGCTTCACTTTGGGATCTGCCATGGTTTCCTGGTCTAGCAGAAAACATACTTGTGTGGCTTTGAGCACCGCAGAAGCAGAGTACATTGCATTGAGTGCGGCAGTCCACAAAGAAGTGTGGCTTCGCAAGCTCCTTGCATATTTATTTGGACATGTGTTGGATTCCATCGTTATTCATTGTGATAGCCAGATCTGTGTGAAGCTCTCAGAGAATCCAGTGTTTCATGAAAAAATGAAACACATTGAGATCAAGTACCATTACATCCAAGACACGGTGCAGAGAAAGGAAGTACTACTGTAGTGCCTTCCTACAGATGAGCAGATTGTTGATGTTCTTACCAAACCCTTTAGCAAGACGAAGTTAGAGTACTTTTGTGACAAACTTGGCATGGAAAAGAATGCATCCCTTGTTGAGAGGGAGTGTTGATGTTTGCAGCTTCTTGAGACATTCTCCAGATTGTAGTCCTTTGTGAATGAGTTGATTTGATCTGTGAGGACACTTGTCCNTCGCAAGCTCCTTGCATATTTATTTGGACATGTGTTGGATTCCATCGTTATTCATTGTGATAGCCAGATCTGTGTGAAGCTCTCAGAGAATCCAGTGTTTCATGAAAAAATGAAACACATTGAGATCAAGTACCATTACATCCAAGACATGGTGCAGAGAAAGGAAGTACTACTGTAGTGCCTTCCTACAGATGAGCAGATTGTTGATGTTCTTACCAAACCCTTTAGCAAGACGAAGTTAGAGTACTTTTGTGACAAACTTGGCATGGCAAAGAATGCATCCCTTGTTGAGAGGGAGTGTTGATGTTTGCAGCTTCTTGAGACATTCTCCAGATTGTAGTCCTTTGTGAATGAGTTGATTTGATCTGTGAGGACACTTGTCCAAGAAGGGATAAGTGGGTTTGGGATTATAGCCCAACTTTTCTTGTGGAGAGCACATGAGGACATGTCAAGAGGATTTGACCTTGACGTCACACACTATGGGGAGTTGACCCTAGTGTTTCTAGAGAGAGTATCCTCTAGAAGTCCATAAGGGAGTTCCATGTGGGACAGAAATTATCTAGATCATACTCCTCTGTGATTGAGTTGATTTGATCTATGAGAACACTTATCCGAGAAGGGATAAGTGCGTTTGGGCTTATAGCCCAACGTCCCTTGTGGAGAGCACGTGAGGACATGTCAAGGGAGATGACCTTGATGTCATACACTATGGGGAGTTGACCCTAGTGTTTCTAGAGGGAGTAGCCTCTAGAAGTACACATAGGAGTGCCATGTGTGACAAACCTTTTGCTACAATGTACCGAGTAAGCATAGAGTGGACCTTCTCCTAGATTGGGCTGCAGACCAAGGGAGATAGGATGCATTTATCACAAAGGTGTACTTGTGGTAAATGGGCCCAAATGTAGTCCTTCCTTGATCATGACAAGGAATAATATGGACTCGAGGTGCTTGAGGTGATTTCCACGTGTCAGTTAGAATCGGGTTGACATTCACTCACAGGTGTGTACCTGTAGTGAACAAACTTGGTGTGGTCTTTGTGCTAGTCATGGTGATTTTACAGGGAATGATAAAGACTCAAGATGATAGATGCTATCACATGCGAACCCAGAGTGAGCCTGATCTTGAAGAGAGTCATTTGGCTCAAAGGGAGAGTCGCGGAAGGATTTTCCACTTAGTTTAGGTGGGAGAGAGACATCTCCCAAGACTGATAGACAAGTTTCATGAGTCTAGAAGTGAAGTTTGTATACTTCAAAGACAAGATTTGGCATGATGAAGAATGTCTCCCTAGTTGAGAGGGAGTGTTGATGTTTGGAAAACATCAGGAAGACTATCTCCCTAGTTGAGAGGGAGTGTTGATGTTTGGACAACATCAGGAAGACATTCTTCCAAATATATATATATATATATGACATGATATTTATAATACAAAGCATAATTATATATAATAAATTAGTAGTTATTTATTATCTAAGGGATGCATCCTTTCATGGATAGTCACCATATGTTCTCTATATATGGAACACTCATCATTGTAATAATCAATCTTACATATTCATTCTCATATGAAAAATCAACAGTAACTTCATTAGTGACTATTCAAACCCTTCTGTGAATCAGGTGCACAAGTTTCTTGTTTATTTATTTGTCTTTTCAATATGAATAATTCATCGTTGATACCTAAATCTAATAGAGGAAGGCCTAACAAATTAACCCTAGATAGTTTGCATGAATCTATAGAATCAATAGAAAAATATTTGCATGAATTTATAGAATCAATAGAAAAACGTAGAGAAGAGAGAGAAGCCAAACTTCAAAGTGAATTAGTAGCAATGCTTCAAAATGAGTTAGTGGCAGTGCTTGATAATAAATTTAGATCCTTCGAATATAATATTCAAATATAGATGGACAATAAACTATTAGGGTTTTAGACTCAACTACACAAAATGGAGGCTAGATTACAAGAATTAGAAAAAAACAGCCAAGACCAAAAACAATCAATGAAGGAAGAAGAGGTGGATGAAAATAGTAATCTTAGAGACAAGATTAAAGAGCTAGAAGATAATCTAATTAGCAATTTGGCCCTAAATATTGTGGAACACACATTGAATATCAAACCTATTAAAGAGGAAATGAATAAGCTCATAGAGTTAGACCATGAGCGTAAAAAAAGAGACTCGAACCTCATAATTTTTGGTATAAAATAACAAAAAGATGAGGACACATTAGCAATAGTCAAGGAGGAATTAAAAAATAAATCACAAATTGAAACAATTGGCCTTATAGAAGCAAAAATGTTAGGTAAAATAATTGAAAATAAAGATAGGTTGATTCGGGTTATGGTAAGCTCTAATGCCCATAAATATGACATACTTAGTAAAACTCCAAGCTTAAAATGGTCTGGAATATTTATAAATGAAGACCTTGGTACAAAATATCAAGCTAAATTAAGGAAGGAGGTTCAAAAGGTAAAGGAAGCTTGGAAGGAAGGAAAATGGGCAATAATTAGGAAACAAAAAGCTATTATTAGGGATAGAGACCAAAAGGATAACAATAAATAGCAATTTGAGACACTTCAGAGCCTTTCTTGGAACTGTAGGGGCTTTCCTTGGAACAAAGGGCCTATATTAAGTTGGATCCAGTGTGAATTTGATATTATATTTCTAATTGGAAGTTGGGATCTTGAGGAATCTAAGGTTCCTAACATAAATGGATTTATATTGTGGTCAACATGGAAAAAGAAATCCTCGCGTAGAGGGGTTGGAGGCATAGCTTGTTACATAAGAACAAACATTTTTCCTCACATTCATCTTCATAAAAAAGACCCTCTCAATCAGTTCATTTGGGTGGAGATTTCAGATGTCAATGCTAAGAAGATGTATATAGCAATTTGTTATTTTGCGCCTATTAATTCTACCTTTTATACAAAAAATATATATAGATAAAAATCGCCCCTATAAAATCTTAGAAAAAGATATTTAGAGTCTAAGAAATGAAGGTAGTATCATATTGCTAGGAGACTTTAATGATAGAACTGCAACTAATCAAGCTATTATCTAAAGCAACGATTCCAACTCTAATCCTCTATGGCTAGACGAGGACCTTGTTTTAGCTAATACGTACAAAAAAAAAATTGAAGACTTGATCGAGAATTTATATGGTACTGAGCTAATCAAGTTTTACAATTCTCAATTTCTAATCATTTGTAATGGTCTAATGAAGTGGTTGAAATCTAACCATATGACTTGTATCCATGTGTTGGGTAGTAGTGTTGTGGACTATGTGATATAAGATATCAGTGTTGACAACCAAATAGTAAATTTTGATCTTTTAAATGACCATGACCCTGACTTTGATCATATACCTTTAAACCTAACTCTAAACTTTACCATGCACAAAACCCCCTTGAAGATAACTTTGGTAATCAAGGGCATCTACTTTTTGACAAAAATAAAGCTAATATATTTTTAGAGGAATTAAACACCGAATTAAATCTTCTATCATACAAAAACAATATTGAAGGCATCTATCATAATTTTGTAGCAATCCTCTCTACCTCCATAAACAAATTCTCTATCGAAGTGTTGTGTAAAAAGAAGAATAGAATTGTCAACCCTTGGTATGATAATGAGTGTAAACTTGCTAGAAAATCCATTAGAGATGTTTGTAATGAATCTTTGAAATATGATCAGAATAATAGATACAAATCCCTAATTAAAAGAAAAAAAAAAAAAGGCAATACATAAATAGAAAGAGAGAGAATCTTTTGCACCTTTCTAAGCTAGATCCAAACAAATTTTGGAGGTAAATTATGACTCATAAAACTAAAGAAAATGCTATGATTCCCCTGACAAACTGGAATTCCTTCCTAGACAAAATTCCAAAATTTTCTACAAAAGATGAAGTTTTTTCTATAGAAGACATAAATTTTGGGGTTAAGTGACTTGCAAACGGGAAATATAAGGACATTGAGGGCTACCAAGCTGGAATATTGAAAAATGGAGGGCCTATTTTGATCCCCCAAATACACAAGCTCTTCAATTTAGAAGTCAAGCAGGGCTTCTCTAAACCTTGGACTCAAAGCCTCATTGTATGTATTTTTAAAAGTGGGGATAAAAGAAATCCCTCTAATTATAGGACCATTATGATTAGCCCCATTTTATCCAAGCTACATGGAAGTATTTTGGAAAATAAGATAGGCATATGGCTAGTAAGCCACGAAAAAAGAGCTAAAGGTCAAGCTAGTTTTAGAGGGTATCATTCAACTATGGACCACCTTATCACGCTTAGGATCATTGCAGAGGAGTGTCACAAAATAAAACCAATCTCCTTTGTTATTTTGTTGACTTTAGGAAAGCCTTTGACATTGTCCCTAAGACCAACCTTTGGAATAAGTTAGAAGAGCTAAAAGTTCCCTCCGGTCTAAGAGCTATTGCGGTAAGGTTGTATGAGAATGTTATTGCCAAGTTTAGGAGCACTAAGGGTTGGTTAGAAGAAATTGATTGCAATATAGGAGTCAAGCAAGGTTGCCCCCTATCCCCTACTCTTTTTGGAATTTACATTAACAAGTTAGAAGATTGTTTGGAAGTTGCAGGTTGTGTTGAACCAACTCTTGCTAGTATAGTAATCATCATTATTCTCTATGTCGATGATATTGTTCTTATGGCAAGGAATCCCTATGACCTTAGTAATCAACTTAGAATCCTCAAGGACTTTTGATCTAGTACTAGTATGATTGTGAACACTGACAAAACAAAGGTTATGATCATTAAATCCAACAAGATAACCTGCGATAATTTTGTATATGACAATAATATCTTGGAGGAAGTGTTTTTGTACAAGTATCTTGGAATCGATAGTCATCACAAGCTCAATTGGAACTATAGCACTGAGAAAAGGATAAATGGAGGGTGGAAAGCTTATTATGCGGCTGAAAATAATTGTAAATTAGCATACCTTTGGCTATAGGATAAGAAAACGCTCCTCTTTGAGACTCTTGTCACTCTTGTTATCTTGTATGGATGTGAAGTTTGTGGATGCAATATCTCTCGAGAATCTTGGAGAAAGATATAGCAGATCCAAAAGAATTTATAATTTATAATCTCAAAATTAAGAGAAATACACCCTATCGTATCCTCCTCATCGAAGCGAGCCTTTCCCCCATTGTGAGCACAACTATGATTAGGTACTTAATGTACAAGAACAATATAAACAACATGGATCACAAGAGGCTCCCCAAAATTTCTTCAGAATCTAGCTAAAATCACCAACGACTCAAGTGGGGGTGGCATAATGATGCCAAGTCTTGGCTAAATCATTAGAGAATAAAAGAAGAAGTTATTCTGCAGAATATCAATGATATAAAAAATATTGTACAAGCTAAATTTAAGGAGAATCTATGGTGCGATAAAGAATTAGAGGATAACAGAAAATTGAGATATTATAAGGAGGTGGTTAACCATAACCTTGAAGATCAAAAGTATCTATTTTTTTTTACTAGCGTAAAGAAGAGAACCAATATTGCTAAAATAAGAACTAATTATCATGAGATGCATAATGAAACTGGGCGTTGGAAATCCCCAAAACACCATGGCAAGAAAGAATATGCCACCTTTGTGACACCAAGAGGGTTGAAGATGAAAAACACTTTCTCCTAGAATGCCCCACATATACCCAATTTAGATCCCAATTTCCAAATATTTTCCATGATACCGAGCTTCCTAACCTTCTAAGTCATCAAAACTTTAGTGATCTTGGAACGCTTCTCTTAATTTTTTTCAAACATCGAAATAACACTTTAAAGAAATCCAAGTAATCTCTTGATTTTCTTAAGGCGGAACAAACCAATTTTGTTTTCAGTGGACATTAACCATCATCGTCGTTATTAAAAAGTGATAAACACAGAACATTTAAAAAAAAATTAAACGATATAAAATAATATAAAGACGATGACTTTCACTCTATCCATATCACATCACATGTAAGTTTATTCCAACACTACATTTAAAAAAACACATTTTATATATTTGAAATTTGAAATTTAAATAAATTTAATTTAAATATTTTATAAATATTATTATAGATTGTGACATCTTTGTATTCATGATGTTGTTATTATTGTTATTATTTCAATGATTTTTTTAATCATTTTGTCAACAAAATAAAGTAAGTAAATTATATCTAAATATTATTATCCTATTCTATTAAAGGCTCGATCCAATTCTATTAAAGAGGTGAGGTTCTTAACTACGTACTGTTATGCATACAATTAGGAGGCAGGCAGTATACACAGCATTGTTGCACTTTTTATATTAGAAAAATATTGACTACCCCTACCATGTAAAAGGTCTTTCAATCAATTAGAAATATACACAGCATTGTTGCACTTTTTATATTAGAAAAATATCTACTACCCCTACCATGTAAAACGTCTTTCAACCAATTAGAAATTAAGATTGTTATTTTTAAAATGTAAAATAATATTATTACTTTTTTTTCAATAATTTTTTTTTAAATAATATAAAGTACAATAATCTGCTTCGGAAACTGGTTACTGTACACAAGCAATTCACTTGGGAAAAAGCTATATCCATGTACCTATGGCATGGACTAACAACTGCCATATTTATAAAGCTTTTAAAACATAGAAAAAACAACAACAATTTGCTACTCTTCCCTCATGACTCTTCATGGAAGGTCAAACTATAATTTTTCACAATAATCAAATATTAAAAAAAAAACTTTCCTAACACTGAGATCATAACTCTAAAGTGTTGAGATTGTATTATTGGTAAGGAAAACTATGACCAATTTGCCCCTAAATATTAGTCTCACAATCTAGTTTATCATTTATATATCTATGGCATTTTTTTATTATGAAATCTCTATTTTGATGGGAAGTTCTAAGTGCAGAGAGCCATTGAAATGTATTGGATGACCATTGGTGTCATTATGGTCGTTCACTCTGCTATCAAAAAAATGTGAAGGTATCAAGAGACATCATGTAAGCACCCCATTATTTATTTAATGAAACATGGTTGAAAAGGGTGGATCACATTAATTCCAATAATTGTCATGGATTGGGGATTGGGTTAAAATCCAAGAATCTAGTATGTTCGAGACATTATGTAAGAACCCCATTATTTATTTAATGAAACATGGTTGAAAAGGGTGGATCACATTAATTCTAATAATTGTTATGGATTAGGGATTGGGTCAAAATCCAAGAATCTAGTATGTTCATCAAGAAAGTGTCATTCTATGTAAAGAGGGTAAGGGAATTCTATGTGTTCCATTCTTTGCAATTTTGAATGTGTCATTCCATGTAAAGAGGGTAAGGGAATTATATGTGTTCCATTCTTTGTAATTTTGGGGATTGCATATTTTGAATGGTAGCTTTGTTATAGATATCCACACTAAAAGAAGTAGGAAAGAGAAGATATATTTAAACAAGTAAATAAATGATAAACATCATATATAGATATTTTACCCTAGAAACCCAAACAGGAAAACCAACATTCCTTGAGCGTCTTGCTCTATTGTTGTCTTATATATTCATTTAGAATAAAGAGTTATGTGACTAACCTTGGTCTACACCTAAGACACAATCACCATCATACTCTCTTGCTTTACACAAGAACAACCCTACAACTAATTCGACTTGCATCTGAATGACCAACAACCTCTAAAGATTGATTAACATAATACAATTACAACATGCCTTATTGATAGGCTTTACAAGATGTAAAACCCTAAATCATGGCGCCCAAAAATAGTTACAGATCCATGCAGATCATTGGCTGCAAATCCCACAAATCTCGAGATTTTGTTATAGTTGACTTCAATCAGTTTACTAGTAGACTATTGGTCGACCTCCAATAAGCCTTCAGTTGGTTGCCACTCAACCTCCTGTCAACCGACCTTTCGAATTTATCATAGATCACTTCAACTTTGAATTTCCCAATAGATTACTTCGACCTTCGACTTAACCATCGACTCAACTTGAATTGTTGGTCGATCCTTCACCCAGTCGATCCACCTCAACTAGATAGTCGGATGATTATTTTTTTTTTCACTACAAAGAATATAACAACCAAACATTCTCCCACTTGTTGTCTTTTTTGTTGATACAGGAGAACATGAACTTTTGTTCACAGACCCAAGGCATCAATGCCCATTGTTTCTATACACCAAGAGAATTTTAGAACACTCACAAACTTGGTCAAAGAGTCTACTATGTTTTCCAACGTGTCTACTAGCAACAACTTGTTGTTTTCCACCATGTCTCTTGCAAAATGGTACTATACATCAATATGCCTCATCTTGGAATGGTATGCTAGGTTATTTACCAAAAACATTTCACTTTGACTATCGCAATTTATATTCATAGCTTTCTGCTCAAACCCAATCCTTGAACATGGTCGATGCAACCATATTGCTTCTTTGCTTCCATGAGTGGCTGCCATGTATTCAACTTTTGTTGTTGACAAGGATACGATCGCCCATCGCTTACTCATCCAACTGATTTCTCCACTGAACATATTGAACACATATCCATTGGTCGACCTTCATTGGTCCAGATCTCCAATCTAGTCAGTGTTGACAAAGCCATGTACATTTAATTCATTGTTAGCTTTAGGTTTTCCTTGGTAGCATATAACATAATCTTTTCTACCACACGAATACATAAACACTATCTTGACAGATGTCCAGTGCTCTTTCCCAGGTGTCAACATGTATTTTTTCAAAACTCCCACTTCATGATCAATATATGGTTGAGTGCACAACATCACATACATTAGACTACTAATAACACTTGCATAGGGAACATGTGCCATGTCCTTTATTTCTTCCCGTGTCTTTCGATATTGTTCAAAAATTAATTTTCCTCCCACAGGAATTGGCACCTTGATTGGTTTACAATCCTACATGTTGAAATGTTTCAAAACAATATACTTCATCTGGTTCAACCAAAGCTTTCTAACTACTCGATCTCTCTTGATCTCCATTCCCAAAATGAAGTTCGTTGCACGAAGATCCTTCATGTTGAACTTGGAGGATAGCAGATTGTTCACCTCCTTTAATGCATCCATGTTGTTTCTGACCAGCAACATGTCAACGACATACAATGCTACACACACACACACACACATATATATATATGAAACCACTGCATTCTTCCTTGGAATATACACAATGATCAACCTTACTTCTCACGAATACCAACCTAAGGATGTATGTGTCAAAATTTTGATACCACATCCTTGGTGATTGCTTTAGACCATAAAGGGATCTCTTCAATTTGCACGCTAGCTCTTTCTTGCCCTTTACTGCAAATTCTTCATGTTGTTTCATGTAGATTTCTTCTTCCAGGTCCCCATGTAGGAACATTGTCTTCACATCCATTTTCTCTATTTCAAGGTCAAATGTTGCAAACAGAGACATTAGTACTCTAATGGAATTTAATTTTGCAATAGGTGAAAAAATCTCATCGAAGTTGACTACTTCGACTTGGGAATATCCTTTCACTACCAATCAAGATTTGAATTTCTCGACTTGACCTGTTGTGTTCATATTTTTCTTGAATACCTACTTGCTACCGACGAGTTTCATTCCACTAGGTAGCTCTACCAAATTCCACATCTCATTCTTGTGCAAGGATTTCATTTCTTCGACCATGGCATCCTTCTAGAGTTTAACCTCTATTGATTTGACTGCCTCCTTGACCGACTTGGGCTCCTCATCAGTGGCATATAACACAAATTTGGTGGACTATACTTTTCAACTACTTTTCTTACTCATTCAGATCTCCTTACACCCGGACTTAGTTGTTCCACCTCTTCATCTAATTTAGTCGACTCGTCTTAATTATCTTCTTTGTCCCTCAGTTCAAACCTCACCTTCTATGGATCTTTCTCTGTTTTAACCTCTCCAGACTTGGAAGTTTCTCTAACTTCCCCAAAAACCACATTTTGATTGTATACTATTTTCCTTGATGCAGGATCCTAGAGTTTATATCCTTTCATTCCATCCTTGTACCCAATGAAAATACACTTGACTGCCTTCTTGTTTAGCTTGTTCCTCTTTTCCTTGGGAACATGCACAAATGCATCACAACCAAACACTTTGAGATGTGAAAGCAAATCCTTCTTACCAAACCATACCTCATGTGGAATCGAGTCAACTAGCCTTGATGAAGGAGACCTATTTACCAAATATTTTTCCATGTCGAATACCTCTACCCAAAATTCTTGTGCGAGCCCTGCACCATGAGCATGCTCCTTTCTTTGTCCATCAACATCATGTTCATTCTCTTAACAACTCCATTTTTTTGTGGGGTATATGGTGTGGTGTTTTGGCATTTTATGCCAACTGCTTGCAAAACTACTCAAAGTCCTTTTGACATAATTCACCACCATTGTCAGTTCTCAACACCTTGATTTTTCTATATGTTTTGTTTTCCATAAGAGATTTAAACTCTTTRAATTTCTTGAAAACCTATGATTTCTTCCTTCTAAAAATATCCATATCTTCCTAGAAAAATCATCTATGAAGGAGACATAATACAGGTATCCACCAAGTGAAAGGATTGGTACATACCTAAACATGTCACTATGAATTAATTCCAGAATCCTCTTTTCCCTTGTCGATCCAGATGGGAACCTAACTTGATTTTGTTTTCCATGAATGCAATTCTCACAAAAATCAACTTCCAAATTAGATTATGGAAAACCTTTAACCGTACCTTTTTTTGTGCATAGCTCGAAGTCCTTTTTTTCCAATGTGTCCCATCCTCTAGTGCCATAACATGGAAGGGTTGAATTGATGAAGAACAGTCGAGTCAGTTTGTATCAACTCAACCCAAGTTGAGTCAATTCAAGTTGACTTCGGGAACAACAATGTTGTTGCATCTAGTCAAGTCAACATTCCTTAACAACTTGTATAAGGTTCCAATATGAACTCCTTTCATTAAGACCATCACACCCCTAACCATTTTGCACGTATCCTTTGAAATAGAGTGTGCACTCCTGTGTCACTCATCTTGTTGACATATATTGGTTTTCCTTCCAATTTAGAATATGTAGCACGCCTTGAAGGGTTATACTCCTCCCATCCTGCAGTATCGGTGAGACTCTTCCCTGTCCAACAATTTTGATTGTCGAGTCATCCCCCAAGAACACACCTCCCCCTTCATATCTCTCATATTCGTAGAACCATTCTCTGTGGGGTGTCATATGAAAGGATGCTCCTAATTCGATCAACCAAACATCCTAATCCGATTATGTATTGATTGATGCCAGATACACACTGTCTCCTTTATTTGGAGTAGTCTTTCTCTCAGTCGACTACTTCTCGTCAAATCATGTATTAACTTCTATCGCCTTCAACTTGAAGTCCCTTTTGTAATGCCCAACTTTACGACATTTCTATCATCTTCTCATCGATTGAACTGGGGATTTATATTTACACTTTTACTTAGACATTTTACCAAAGAATTTTCCCTTATCTCTCTCAACCGGTTAACCTCTCACCATTAAGGCATATTTGGTCGATCCTTCCATGTTATTTTGTCTCATTTATTTTGATAATAGAGATGCAACCACATCTTCTAGCACTAATGTGGTTGAATTACTCCCTATAACCATGACTAAGCTATCTTAGGAGTCTGACAAAGAACATAATAGGTCAATACATTTCTCCTCCTCAATTATTTTAATATCCATAGATGATAAATGGATTATTACATTATTGAATGCATTCAGATGCTCAATTACCGAGCTCCCATCACACATCCTTAGAAGGTACAACTTCTTCTGATGGAACAATTTTTTTACCATGGATTTCGACTGATACAAGCTTCCCAACTTCTCCCACAGTTTATTGGCCGAGTATTCACCTAAGACATTCAACAACATCGAAACTGCAAGACAAAGTTGAATCGTACTCATTTCCCTTCTCTCGAATTTCTCCCATTATTCCCTCGACATACATGTTAGAATGGTACTTGGACAGACTGTTGCCCATTGTTCTTGATCTACAAGGAGATATTCAATTTTAAGCTTCCAAATTTCAAAATTCTAACCATTGATTTTTTCTATCTCTATCATTGAATTGCTTGTCATTCTTTCAAGCATGACTTTAAAGATCATTGACTTACGACTCTCACTAGACCTAGCTTTAGCTCATATCCAAGATCTACTTAACGTTGCTCTAATATGACTTATACAAAACAATATAGATTAGTTGTGATACCACAAGTATTAGAGCGACTTAGCTTGGCTCTGATACCATATGTTAGGAAATAAACATCCACATTAAACCAAGTAGGAAAGAGAAGATAGATTTAAACAAGTAAATAAATGACAAACACAATACATAGAGATTTATCTTGGAAACCCAAATGGGAAAACAACATTCCTTGAGCATCTTGGTCTCTTGTTGTCTTATTCATCTAGACCAAATATTTACATGACTAACCTTGGTCTACACCTAAGACACAATTGTCATCATACTCTCTTTCTTTACACAAGAACAACCCTGCAACTAATTCAAATTGCATCTACATGACCAACAACCTCTAAAGATTGATCTAAATATTGATTTAAATATTGATTAACATAATACAATTACAACACGCCTTATTTGTAGGCTTTACGACATGCAAATCCCTAAATCATGGTGCCCAAAAATGGTTATAGATCCACACATATCATTGCCTGCAAATCTTGTGGATCTCGGGTTTCTATTACAATCGACTTCAATCGATTTACTAGTCGAGCTCTAGTCGATCTTTAATCGGTTTCCACTCAACCTCATGTCTGCTGAGCTTTTGAATTTCCCATCGATCACTTCGACTTTGACTTTCCTAGTCGATCACTCACCTTTGAATTAACCATCGACTTGACTTGAATTGTCGATCGATCCTTCACGTAGTCAATCCACTTCGACTAGATGATCATATGATTGTTCTTTCACTACAAAGAATATAACAACCCAACAGGTTTGGGTATGGGACAATGAATTAGATAGAGGTCCGACAATCAATTTAATGAGGTTAGGATTTTGGGTCAAAGGCTTGTGATGGATATTAATTGCGTTGGAAGGTTGGTTGAGTTAAGTAAGGGATTTAGGAGGTTGTTTGAGATAAAAGGGCATTGGGGGATATGAATTGGGCTATTGTTATTCACAAAGTAAATGTGGACTACTCCTTTACATTGCTTATCATGTGATGTGGGCATTGATCTCTTTGGTTACTCCTTTGCATTTCTTGATTGATGCATTAACACTCCATGTGGGAAGGTATGACTCACCCATAAGGGGTCAAAACACATCATTGGTGATTCACCCAACACACATATGTTAAGAAGGAATCTCCAATTATTAATGCACATCAAATAAAGGAATGCAAATAATTTCTAATGCGTCAATATTGTTTGGTGATCCAGGTGGAAATTGGTGGCCACCCACCTATTCCAACTGGCTCCTCTTGACAGTTTTTAGTTCAACACATTCTTTTGTACTTATTTGTAATTGTGGGTTCTACACTTTCGGGGTTGTCTAAAGCCCTAAACATCTTCCAAGTGGATACTAGTGGCCTCCCACTTAATCCAACTGGCTTATTTTGTATGTTTTCATGTCAACACATCTTATTGTACTTCCAGGGCCATTTTGGGGCCCTAAACGGTGTTTTTTTTGCTCTCCACAGTCAAACTATAGACAAAGGCACAATTTGATGGCATAATGTGTAGTTCTCGAAAAGACCTTTCCAATGGGCTATCACGCGCCTAAAACATAGGTCATATGAAAAAGTTACGACCCCGAGAAGTTGAGGTACCAACTTGCCATAGGGGCCCACATAACTTTTGTCGTTTCATCTCCTAGGGTTAGGTTTTTGGATGTCTAGGGTTTTGGAATTCATGAGTAATGTTAAAAAGGTCTCTGGAGCCTCATTGTAATCATTCTGCTCAAACCGATGCACATAGTAACCACATCTCTTCTCAGAGATAGCTACCACCATTCGAGTAAGTGTTTCAGTTCTACAGTTTTACAGTTTCAGTCTATTTCATTTATTCAATAGAAGCTATTGTTCACTGGATATCTGTGTTGTTCTTCATGTCTTTGTGTTTACTGTATTCAATATGTTAATTAATTCGTTTCGCTCCTAAATCTGGATCAATGGTATCAGAGCGACCCGTTCTTCATTTATTTTTCTTCGTGCATGTTCCCGACAAGATCTGGGTACAAGAAGTTGGGACTCGAACCAATCGAGTTGTTGCAAGATCAGTCATGTCAAGCCCGACAACAACCCATGGGAGACGAAAAGAAAGATGATGGAGCAAGAGATCCTTTTAAAATGTTGCTCGAGGAAGCCCTTGCACGACAAAGGAACAAAATGGTGGACAACTTTTCACATATCCTTCGAAGGTTTCCCACAGGAGAAGCAACTTCATCAAGCGGCCATGAAACCCCCTTCAAGGTACATGTAAATTTTGATATTCCATTATTTGAAGGATTGGTAGATGCAGATGTTGTAGATAAATGGTTGAATCTACTCGAAGGGTATTTTTCGGTCCACAATTTTTTCGATAGGGAAAAGATTACTTTTGCACTCCTTAAGGTCGTCCCCCATGTTAAGGACTGGTGGGACACTTACTCTGAGCAAAGGGCCATAGAGGAATCTGTAATATTTGTGGTTACCCCTACATGGGATTCCTTCTGGGATTCCATTAAAGAACAGTACTACCTTTTTGGAAGCTATGAGGACCAGTACACCAGATGGACTACCCTGCGTCAAGAAAGGGACCAGACAATACCAGATTTCACCAATATTTTCCATACCCTCCGCACCAAGTTGGGTATCAAAGACTTTGAGCGACGTCTGGTGCTCAAATATCATGGTTGTTTGCATAGATACATTCAAACAGAAATGGAGTTTCTAGACATTGCCTCATTGGGTACGACTTATATATATGTTGTCAAGATCGAGCAAAAATTTAAGCAGAAGAGGCGAGAATTTGGATCTGCAAACTCCTCACAGCCGAAGCAGGGAAAAGGTGACCCCAACCCACACAACAAGGGACAGAGCAAATATGGCCACTCTCAGGACAACCAATCCAAACCGCAACACAAGAAGGGCAATGATAAAACGAAGAAGGACACTAGGAAATGTTGTGAATACCATAAAATCCCTTGGCAAAACACTAAAGAATGTATCTCCAAGTAGTCACTCGTGGATGAGTTAAAGGATTCTGAGTCAGAGGTCGATTCTGATTCCAAATCAAATCCAGAAGGAGGGAAGCAGATTATCAATGTTGAACCCAGTTCCACTGTCACTACCACCAAAGTCCAGCCACACAAGCCAGAAGAACCAGAGGAATGGGAACGCCTCTTTCACTCATAGATGTGGGTAAAGGGGGCTTTGCTTCATTTCATTGTCGATAGTGGTAGTCAGAAGAACCTGATCTCGACAGAGGTTGTCAAGTGGCTAGACCTATTGACAACACCGCACCCGCAACCCTACACCATCGACTATCTTCGTCAAGGAAGAGACCTTTGTGTCAGCCAACAATGTCGGTTGCCCTACGACATCAAGCCTTTCAAAGATGAGGTATTGTGTGATATTGGTCCCCTTGAAGTTTGTGATGTTCTTTTAGGAAAACCATATTTGTGGAAGCGTCATGTTGTGTATGAGTCTAGACCCCGTAGTGTTATTATTACTTTGGGTAGACAATTGTACAGGATACCAGAGGTAGCGTCGCCTACCGCTATTTATTTAATCTCTGCTAAACAATGCAGTAAGGTCATTTCACAAACCATGAAATTCGTCTTCTTTTTTATCCATGCCCACAATAAGCAGAAGGTCGTTGCCACATCCGTGGCCTCTACAAAAATCCTCTCTTTGCAACAAAAGCAAGTGGATGGGATTGTGGAAGAGTACATAGACATCTTCTCCTCACCCACTGGGGTACCGACACACTACCAAGTCAAGCATCCAATTGATATAACCCCCGGTGCACCTATGCATAATGGACCAGTCTATTAATGCTTGTTGATGGAAAATGATGAAATCAAGCGTCAGATCCAAGAGCTTCTTCAAAAGGGGCACATCAGACCTAACTCCTCCCCTTGTGGAAGCTCGATTGTACTGGTGGAGAAGAAGGACAGGACCTGACAACTCTGCATTGATTACAAAGCATTAAACAAAATCATAGTCAGAAATCTATACCCAATTCCCAGGATTGATGACCTTCTTGACCAACTCAAGGGGGAAAAGTTCTTCAGCAAGATTGACCTAAAGTCTGGCTACCACTAGGTTCCCATCGAACCAATTGATGTCTGGAAGACAACTTTCAAATCTAAATAAGGTCTCTTCAAATGGTTGGTCATGCCCTTTGGCCTAACAAATGCACCAACCACTTTCATGAGGTTGATGGATGATGTATTGAGACCCTTCACCAACTCTTTTGTGGTGGTATATTTGGATGGCATCCTCATCTTCAACAAAAATTGGGAGGAGCACATGCAGCATATTTAGCAGGTTTTGAGCACTTTGTGGTAGCACAAGCTATATGCCAACTTGGAAAAATGTTCCTTTGGCATGAACATGGTCCAATACTTGGGCTACATTGTTGATGAGCATGGGGTACATGTTGATCCCGCTAAGATCCAAGTCATACGTGATTGGCCAACCTCGACCACACTAAAGAGCTTTGGAGCTTCTTGGGACTGGCCAACTTCTACCGACGGTTCGTGTTGGGATTCTCTCATATTGCATTGGCCCTCAACCACGTGACCAAGGGTGGTGGTAGGGCAAAGTTCGTGTGGGGGAAGGAACAACAATGAGCATTTGATGATTTGAAACATCGCTTGTGCTCAGCTCCAGTACTCTCCTTGCCCGATCTGCAACAATTGTTTGAGATTGAGACTGATGCATCTAACTATGTTGTAGGTGTAGTTTTCACACAGTATGGTCATCCAGTGACATACCACAGTGAGACACTCTCAGATATTGTTCGAAAATACCCCACCTATGACAAGGAAATGTATTCCATTGTACAAGCCTGTCGTTAATGGAAACATTACATTCTGGGAAAGGAGACGATCATCCACACTGATCACAAGCCTCTGCAATTCATACAGACATAGGGGAAGTTGCAGAACGACCACCATCAGAAGTGGTCCACCTACATGCATCAGTTCCATATCAACATCAAGTATAAGACAGGGAGCACAAATCGTGTCGTTGACTTCCTTAGTCGACCTCCCATGGATGCACTCACCACTGTGCTCAATTCCTGTGGACATGAGGCATCTAAGTGGCCCCAACTTTATCATCAAGATCCAGACTTCGCCACCACCTATCAATTCTTGGGTACAGGCACAGATTTTCACATTCAAGACGGGTTGTTATGCCATCTGGGCCATCTCCGTGTTTCTGCAAGTGAGCGTGCAAAGCTTATTTGGGAAGCCCACTACAGTCGGATGGCAAGACATTTTGGCGTGGATGAAATTGTGGTCGTTCTCCAGAAACATTTTTATTGGCCAAAACTTCGACAGGACATCAACAAGAATATTAGATCTTGCACTGCCCATGCCATTGCCAATCCAACCATCAAAATCAAGGCTTATACACCCCTCTTCCTACCCCTGAGAAGCCTTGGGAATCCATCTTGATGGATTACATGTTTGGCCTTCTATCCACCAAGCAAAACAATGATTGTGTATTTGTGGTCGTTGATCGATTTTCGAAGATGACCATCCTCACAGCCTGCAAAAAGAACATCACAGCGACAGATACTGCCAAACTCTTCTTCGAACGAGTGTGGGTCCATTTTGGGATACCATAGACCATCATCTCCGACCGGGACAACAGGTTCCTCAACACATTTTGGTCGAGTCTCTGGTCACTGTTGGACACCAAGCTCACTAAATCCACTGCTTTCCACCCCCAAACAGGCAGGGAAACATAGGTCGTCAATCGGATGATTGTGCACATCCTGTGCATGTACAACTCTAAGCATCCACATACATGGGATGAGAGTCTCCCGTATGTTCAACACAGTTACAACAAGGCTCTCCATAGCTCCACCGACCATAGCCCATTTCAGGTGGGACTGAGATTCTAACCCTTGGGTCCCATTGATGTTGCACTACCTCTGGAAACCATACAGACAAAATATTCCCATGTTCATTCTGAGACCGAAAAAACCACTAGATTCATTGAGCAGATTCAACACATCCACCAACAGGTCCATGAGATTTTGGAGAAATCCAATGCTAAGTACAAGAAGCGCCATGATCAACACATGGTACCGCACTAGTTTTAGGTTGGAGACAAGCTCTAGTTACATTTGCAGAAGGAGCGTTTGACAGGGCCCCAACGGAAGCTTCGCCCACTTTGCTATGGACCTTACACCATCACCAAGGTTGTGGGTAACAATGCTTTTGAACTCAAGACTCCACCCTTCCTTGGCTTACACCCAGTGTTCAATGTGGACCTCCTTCGGCCCTATTTTCCACCATTATTGGACACCTCAGAGATCACAGAACAACTGAAACCAACATAGCTCAACCTTGACTACATGGAACACGCATCCACTGATCAGAAAGTGGACACAAAGGTCAAGGGCACTCGCCAGCAAAGGATTTAGCTTTATCAGGTTATCAAGGCAGGGCAACTCCTCCACCAAGGAAAGTGGCTCACCTGGGACCAAATTCAACATAAATTTCCTCACCTGATGGGGGAACTCAATGCAATGGAGACCATTACTTCCTAAGGGGGGAGGATTGATCCAGGTGGATATTGGTGGCCACCCACCTATTCCAACTGGATCCTCTTGACAGTTTTTATTTCAACACGTTCTTCTATACTTCTTTGTAATTGTGGGTTCTACACTTTCGAGGTTGTTTGAAGCTCTACACATCTTCCAGGTGGATATTGGTGGCCTCCCACTTAATCCAACTGGCTTATTTTGTATGTTTTCATGTCAGGACATCTTATTGTACTTCCAGGGCCGTTTTGGAGCCCTAAACAATGTTTTTTTTGGCTCGCCACAGTCAAATTGAAGATGGACTCAGAGTTTGACGACATAATGTGTATTTATCGAAAAGACCTTTCCAATGGGCTATCACGTGCCTAAAATGGAGGTCGTATGCAAAAGCTACGACCCCAGGAAGTTGAGGTAGCAACTTGCCCATAAGGGCCCACATAACTTTTGGCGTTTCATCTCCTAGGGTTAGGTTTTTGGATGTCTAGGGTTTTGGCATTCATGAGTAATGTTAAAAAGGCCTCTGGAGCATTATTGTAATCATTCTGCTCAGACAGATGCGCATAGCAACCACATCTCTTCTTAGAGATAGCTACCACCATTCGAGTAAGTGTTTCAGTTCTATAGTTTTACAGTTTCATCCTATTTCATTTATTCAAATATGATATTGTTCACTGGATATCTGTGTTTTTCTTCATATCTTTGTGTTTATTGTATTCAACCTGTTAATCGGTTCATTCCGCTCCTAAATCCGGATCATTTGGACAATTGGATGAATCCATGATCAAAGGCTACATGCATGCAACCTACATGGTATTAATTACCTTCAAAACCAAGGGATTGTGCATGTCCTATGATATCAACCCAGGGATTGCACACTATATTAGGGGGAGAATGTTGATATAAAGCTTGCTAACTTTGGCTCTACCAAGAGGAGTTGGTGATGAAGAGAAGGGCAAGCGGAACTACAATTGAGAGGGATCCTTAGTGGACAACTCTAGAGGTGGTGAACAAGGTGGACAAGTAGTACCATAAAAAATATTTAGAGTCTTATCATCATTATATTTATCTTTCTTAGATTGAAATTTTTTCTCTCAAGGACAAACCTAGAGGAGTCAATAAAATATTGGTTCCATGGTCATTTTCAAATGAGTGGAAACAGTTTAATTTCCAAAGAATTAATAAACATCCACATGGCATACTACCAATAGAAGAAATATAATGTTTGTGATAGGCTTTCTTTGATGTTATCCTTGCATCGGAACAATCAATATGCTTTGACTAATCCCTAGTCATTGTAATTGTGTTGAGTCCATTTGAGCATGCCCATCACTGTCGATATTTATCAATTGATGGTCAGTTTGGCCTCACACTCCATGCATCAAATGTTTTTCTATATCCTCAATCTTGATTTATCCTCAAATCATGGATAATTAATCACATGAGCCCTCCATTTTTCCTTTGCAAGAATAGTGACATGTAGAATGAGTAAAATTCTATTGAAAATGTCGAGATCGAATTAGATCCACATTAGTAGAAATGAAGAAAGTCTAAACCTTTTTGTTTAAGACATAAATACCAAAAATGTTCATATCGTATTTGACTAAAATGATGAGWAAGGAATTTGCTTGCAATCCCGATGTCTTGATAAAACATAGGTTCTTTTATTTTTTTTATTCATCATTCTCATAGCCAATTTTACTTTATGCATRACGAGTGCTTGGACATTAACATAACACCACTGTAGTTAGTGATCATGCAACCAATGAGGCTGACATATGACTTCCTCATTTGCAACAATGTTTGTTACTAACCTCTTCAATGACCCCTTAAACAATTATAGTCCTACAAAGTCACTCAACATGACCCTACAAATGTATCACAAGTTGTTCCTCATCGGGGTTGCTATAACCAATGGTTGTTTGACTCTCATTGAAGCATTATGCTTGATATTTTTTCTTCGCATTTGTTTATTGATCCCTCTATAAAGCTCATCAATCTCATACACACAACTTGTGCCCTTGCTATGAATTAGTGCTTGGTTTCCACTATCCTAAACACAATTTTTTTTTGAGCTCATGCATTGCTTGGTGGATCATGTTTGTCGTTCTCCAATTGAGCTACATTTTTTGTGCATAGTAATAGAATTGAAGCAATGCGACCATTACGTTGTCCAAATCACACATGTATGCTTATATCAAACTTGACTCTTACAAGCCTTTAAGATCTACATATAAATATCTTAGCCATTGTAACGAGACTTTCAACATACTTGGGATGATTTTCGGCTTTGTTTAAGATCTCAGAGGAATATACATTGATATCAATGCTCAAACAACATCTCTTTGTTACCCTTGTGAACATTGTTTCTTCTTAGCCAATGTATTGCCCAATACTATTGAATCATGCAAATACATCTTCAATTGAACTTTTTGACATCTATACATCATCTACATCCCATGGGCTCACTTTTCCTCTCAATGTGCCTATGTAGGCCTTTAATAATAGAAAAAACAAGACAACCACGTGGCCATCCTTTAGTGTATGCATCACAAGTAGCACAACCCCAATGTGGTCGCAAGGGTTATATTTGTGCATGACTTGCAATGCACTCCTTTTGAAGCTTTGGTCTATATTGTTGTCATCTATTGATTTTGACCCATGTGTAGCTCTTGCAATGCCGTGTGAGACCCTACTCAATGCAATAAAATTATGTAAACGAGGGAAAGCTTTGCAGAATACATCCCTCTAGTATGTTCCCTCAACTTGGGGTACCTAACATGGCTTCCTCCTCGTTGCCTTCTCATTAGAGCCCAAGTTCCTCGTTGAATGTGGTCTTCAATGTGGATCACATGGAATGCATGGAAATTAGGGCATGAATGCCTAACAATAATGACCTCTCTTCTTATCCATTTTGTATCTACACTTGGCTTCTGCATAAGTTACATCATTGGTGGTGTTATATTTTTTCAAGTTCAAACGGAATGAAATTATTTTGGCTCCTTTATTTGTCAAGATGCTTATCTAGTTTGGTCGATAAGTTGTCTTCATGCGAGATCAAGGTTCTCTTCATGCACCATAACTTTGAAAAGGTAATATAAAAGCCCTTATCGCTTGAAGGAGGTTAACTACATACCCTTAAGAGGGCCCTTACAACATTCTTTCCATAACTTCAACATATTAGGCCCACTTTTGGCACTATCAATTGCTTTACAAGTCTTGTTTGACAAGCTTTTGAACAATTGGTTGCACGAAAAATGTTTGATGTCTTCCTTTAGTCTATTTTTTACTTAGAAATTGTTTGATGAATGAGGACTCTTTTGCTAAGTACCTTCTTTTTCTCCATTATGGTGGTCTCTGATAAAGAAGAAAAAATGTTTATTTGAAAAGATAGTGAGTGTCGAGAGAAAAAAATAATAGCTTCATAAACTTCAAATAATAAAGTTTGCAACATCATAGCTTTATAGACTTCAAATGATGAACTTAAAAAAAAAATCTTTGCAATATATAAATGACAAGAGAAGTCATCAAATTATTTCTTTACGGGGCTCTAAATAAAATTGCATAATGTCTTTACTTCATTATAGGATACTAATGAAAATTTGTACAATGAGATCACTTCCTTGCAAGCTACTAATGCCAATCAATATGAGACTTTTGCTTAGTCTTATGTTCTATCAGAGCAAAAGGAAGGGTCTATTCAAAATATTTGTGATCTCAACCAAAACATCATCAAAGAATTCGGTGAATTGCGAGGTGAAACAGATTTAGGATGGTAGTAAAACTCGAAAGTAAATATGAATCTTATCAATTAGAAGTTCTTGAATAAATCTTTGCAAAAGGATTTACAATGCTTTCTTAATTCAACTTCCTTTCCAACATTGTTGGTGACAGATGAAAAGTGCTCTCTCAAGTTGAGAAGCATTCAAAAGGATATGGTTCCAAATTACTATCTCATATGGGTTATACTTGTGGTGGCTTTGGCAAGCAAGGGCAACGAATCATGGGGAAATTTGAGCAATGGTATGAGGACATCCTATCACCTTGTGTCATCCACGATACACATGCACAATCCTTCTTTATCTCATTGATTGATTCATTATCATGTAGTCTACACTTACCCTTTTGTAGAGATTGAAGAAAGTTAATGTCACTTTCTTCCAATGTTATAGTTCAAAATCAATATATTTAATTAAGGCATATTATTAGCAACATAATCTTAATATGTTGGTAATAGAGATGTCTTTACAACTCAAGATAAAAGAATAAATAACAAATAGATTTTAAGCAATAAGTAGAGGTAATACAAAATTGATAGTGTAAATTTGTGATTTGAAGACACTAATCAATGCATCAAATTAATGTTCTTGGATTTTGAGAGTATAATGTTAAATATAAATCCTCTATGCCAAATGTTTTTGCTATTATTATTTGATGTATCATTCCCATCATTCAAATAAGGGTTAATGATTATTGAGTAACTCAGAAACGCCACATGTGAAATGAAAATGTGCCCCTAGGAGAAATATAATACATATTAGAATGATTCATTTAGGGTGCGATACAATTGCAATGAGAGATATTGTTCACGAGTATACCCCAATTAAAGGAAAACATTTATACTCTTGAGTTTATGTTTTGAAGAGATCAACTTATATGAAAATTCATTTACAAAACATATAAGCCAATATGAAGGCCCTTCAAGTAAAGGTTGTAATATGAAAGGTAGCACA
>JASDQU010101621.1:683746-699996 GCA_032191745.1 Picea mariana | reverse complement strand
TTGATTATGAGTTTGTCGAGGGTGAGAAAATCAAGACACATGTGCCAAGTACCTTATTTATTGAGTACCATGACAACAAGGGAAGAATAGGGGATAGTAATAGGATGGATAACACCTGCTTCTAGTAATTCATGAACAATTTTCTCAATTTCATTCTTCAGAGAAAATGAATGATGATAAGGCTGAACATTGGGAGGAAAACTTCTTGGGATGAGAGGGATGGAATTATCATGGACTCCACAGGAAGGGGGGAGTTCCTTAGGGGTGGTAAAAACAAATTGGTGGTGAGAGAGGATAGATTGGAGGTCGATATGCATGGAAGGTGTCTCAACAACATGAATGGAGTGGAGTTAGGATATATTTCTAGAATGGCCTTTTTTCAGGATCTTTTCCATGAAATGGGAACTGATGATCTGATGGGATCATGCTGTGATTCCTTGGAACTTATACTATTGTCCCTCTTCTTGGAATTGCATGGTTAAGTCATTAAAATCCATTAGAATGGGGCCTAGAGTGCGTAGCCATTTGGAACCAAGAACAATGTCACATAGACCCATGTCTATAAAAAACATACGTGATTTCAGGTGATACTAACCAATTTGGAGTCGCACATTTTCACATCATCCCCCACATTTCATGGAACCACCATTGGAAATCATGATTTGAAGATTATTGATAGCACGAATGTAACAATTGACTTCTTGGGAAATGCGGTGATGAATAAAGTTATGGGTTCTACAATTGTCCACAAGGATGATGACTTTCCTATTTTTGATGTAACCAATTAATTTGAGAGTTTTGGGAGAAGAGAATCCAGTGAGGGAATTAAGTGAAATCACTGGGTCATTGTCTAGTGGATCAAAGGGTGGGGTGAGCTCAGATGGTGGTGGTAGTTCCTCCATAGGTGGAACAACAACATATTCTTCAGAAATATCCACAATCACGTCCATAAACAGATTTTTTTCCTTACACTTGTACTACCTAGGAAAAATTTTTTCATCACAATTATAACAAAGAACCTTTAGTTGGTGTTTAGCCATTTCATCCCTCGTTAATTTTTGGATCTTGAGGGGAGTTGCAGGAGGGAAAAATTGGTATGTTTGGGGTGAGGAGGAAAGGAGGGTTTGCAGGTTGGCGAGGATACAATTTGTTGTTCTTCCTTGGCTCGTTGAGTATTTTCCAACCAAGTCTGGGGGTGTGCCATGAGAACATGGGCACAAATTTCATCTTCGAGGCCACTGATAAATAATTCCCTAAAGAAATCATCTAAAATTCCCTCCGTTTTGAAATCCAAGTGCTCAAATGTAGAAATAAATTGTTCCACTATCCTAGACTGCTTTAACTTGGTCAAACGACCTAAATGGTGGGTGTCAGATTCAAAGCGATCATAAATTTAAGCCAAAAACATTGTCCAAGAAAGATACACTTGGCGTGAATTTTTTTTCCATTGCCACCATTACCATCATTCTAGATCCAGATGTAGAACACCATAACAAAGCTTGGCTAAATCATCAGTAATTCCATGCAAAGAGAAATAATGTTCAATTTGGGTGACCCAGCCTGTAGGATTTGATCCATCGAATTTGTTCACCTCAATTTCAGGAGGGCATAGGTCTCGGGAAAAGTGGGTAGTATGAGAACCTTGGTAATGGGAAGAGTCATGGGCATCCTGATAAGATGGTTTTTCAGAAGAGGAAGGGTTATGGGAATGCCCCGGGAAGTGTTTTTTTAGGTATTTGAGGTCTTTGATGTGGGAACATTGTTCCTTAAGGACCTCAATAGTTTAATTGATTGAGATAGGGTTGTCATTAATAGTCTTGATGTCTTCCTAGTTTTGGCAGGTGTCAGCAATCAAGGAATTGAGTTCTTGGGCTTGTGTGATAGTCATTTGGACAAATGAGCAAGAAAATGGTATAGGGAAAACAAAAGTGGTGAGTAGGGGTGGGTGGTACCATAGATAATAAGGGTTTCAAATGATAGGTACCATTGAAATCGAGGAGAAAATGATGATCCAAAGGGATAGGGGCCAAATAAGGGTGTCATAGAAGGGTCGGGTTCACAAAACAAATTTTGTTAAAATTGATAGGTATCATTGGAATCGGGGCAAAGAGAGGAACCTAGTGGAATACGTCCCAAATAAGTGCGTTGATGGGACCACTATACTCTTACTCTTGTATATTTATACTCTAGCCTGAATAATATTACAGTGACGATATGCCTAAATTCTTAGCAGGAGGAAATGTGTAGTAATTTTGCAACCAGAATGAAGAAGGAACAGTTGCGCGAAAATAGATCTTGTATGCTCTGGTTTTTTTTGTTTTTTTCGTCCCCAGGGGTAGGATATTCAGGGTTTATACAGACAATGTTTTTACCTGTGATATAACTCTCTGATATATGTGCAGGGTCCAACAATAGTACTCGACCCAATATTTTAGGGAACCAACTAAAGAGGCTAGATCGTGCCCTTAGCCACACTACCTGACTACCCATGTACTAGAGAGTATATTCCTAAGTGTTGTTATCGGTGGCACTATATAAGTCAAGAAGTTGATTGATTTATCTATGGAGGGCTTCATGAGATCTAGGTCGATCCGTATACAGGTGGTGTCTTATGCACTACCACTCGAAGGGGTACCAATAGGGGTTACAAGGGTGGAAACCCGATGTGCATTTAAGTACCACTTGTATTTCATGTGTGTATAACTCCCCGACTATGGGTTTGTGCATGTAATGATAGATCTATGTATCTTTAAGACACCGTAATATGTCTCTACCCCGAAAAAAATTAACCCACAATTTTCTGCCAAGGAAGGTGCCCTGATACCACTTGTAGTATTCTAGATATAAAATAGTATGCAGAACAAAAATATTTTAGCTAGAAATGTAAGAGAAACAATGATATAACTAGAACAATACCAGAATAATACCAGAATAACAACATAAAGAGCACTTTGATTACTGATAGCAATGTTCACTTTCCTCTTTGAGGTGGAAACCTCCAAAAGAGAAAAGCTCTATTAAAATAATATCCAAGGAAAGATTTGTGATATCCTCTACTCCTATTTATACTAAATATATATATCCAAATGAACAATCTAGAGGAATATCCTTCTAGAAGCGGAAGCTTCTATTAGGTATTCTTACATTTACCTTTTTCTTCCTTATGGTTATACCTTATTAATATTGACCTTTATTACATGGAATTATATTATTCTACCTACGTGAGGGGTTAGAGAGGTTAGGTACTTAACAACTGTGCAAGTGATGTGATATGTTGCAATTTAGTAGTTGAATAATGTTGCATATTACTTCTATAATTTTAAAGTGTTAAATATTACTAACAATAGATAAATAGTAATTCACCCACCTCTCAGTATTTTCAATAGTTATGAACATACTCATCCACCATGGACAAGGTTTCTATGACCTAAATTTACGTCGATTCTTGGATCCTACAACTTCCCACAAATACCCAAAATAAAATCCTACTTTGATACTAATATTATCTATAAAATTCCATGGGTATTCTACTAGAACTATTCGTCATAACACATCTAATAAATAAAACTAAAGTATACACTATGAAGGTTAAATTCCTTTATATTCCATAATATTTATTTATTGATTTTATACTTGTGTATGAAATATATAAAATGAAAAAAATCGAGAACATTAAATTACATTCACACGCCATCCACAATATAACACAAATATTTTCTCCGGGACACCCTTATGGGAGAAAATCCATATAGAAGGTGATGTTTCTTTGCTCTCTTTTATCTTGTATGGAAAACATGAAAGTACAAAGAAGAAGTCACTATATATGGAGTAACATGAGACCCATTGTGATGTCTCGTTCCCAATACTAGGCCAATGGGGAGTGACTTAGTAGTCTATTTGTTCCCGTAGACTATAGTCAGAAACAAACAGGGAACGAGAGGAGAAATAAGGGAGAATTGATGGCTAAACAATGAATTAAGCCAAAAAACATAGGAAAAGTCACTTAAGCCTAGGTCAATAAAGAAATACAATGAAAAGGTGTTAATGAGGGACTTAATTAATTAATTACTCAACTTATGAGGAAAAACTCCTAGCTTAAGTGAGGTGAATGGTGAATTAGATCGAGAAGAGTATAAAGGGAGGAATTCGACCTAATTCCTCAATATGATATGTTATGATTTGATTTTAAGAGTTCCCAAAGGAGGAGGAGATTCAAATTCTACTATTTTTTGGATTTCTGGAGGAAACCACCACCATTGATCGGTTTCAGTGTTGAGAGACACACCCTAGCCCATCAGAGATACTAGCCAGGTATTTCACCGTGTGATTTAGGAGTATCCATTTTGCAATGCTGTGCAGCTCAGCCAGTGAGCGTACAAGGTCAGATAGAGGGTGTGTGTAGATGCACGATATCAGAGCTTAGATTACAGATTCCTTTCGACCCAATTGAGATCTAGCCAGGGCACATAGATTGAGCCACCTACCATCAGATTCTAACGGTGGAATCCTTCATAGTGCAACATTCAACCATCTAGGGTGCAACTCTTGTAGAATGCCAATTGGGGTTATAGAAGAAGCATCATAGTATATCTAGGGAAACCCTTCTGACCCTGTTCCACATTTTCCAGGGAAAATATTTTGAGTCATATAGAGGCCAATTCTGTTGGTGGAACCATTTGAGTGCATTCAGAGAGCCCAGGAGGTGCACAGACCCCTAGGGGATGAGATCCATAGCATAAGAGGACATATATTCCATCTGACGGTCACTAGGAACAATCTAGAGGCCGGGACGCTTCTATTGAGATAGTTTCCAGCTCATTCTTGATGGTTATAGCCTTCTGAACAAGTTTTCCAGTTTGTAGTGATTGTTGTGCTTCTCTAGAACAGTTGATTTTGGCGATCTATCCATGCATGCATCAAATATTCCTTCATATTATAGTCATGGGCATTTTATGTTATTTTCTTGTATTCCAGTGATGATCCATGAGATCTAGCTGATGACTATTTTCTATATTTCTAGTATTTCATTGTATTTCCCTACTTAAATCTCGTAATACATATTATTGGGCAGTTGTTGTTCCTTATTTCCACATGCATCATATATATATTGTTTAAAACATAATGTATAACATGCGCATGCGAAAATCACAAAACATCTCAAGAACATAACTAAAATGCATCCATAGACCCCCTGAGTATCAGATCTGTGAGACAGAACACTAGATCAACAGTAGATATCCATATCATTTGGACCAAGGATATTTCAGTGGCATCATATCTTTAGTCCCGCCAGCCTGTGACTAAAGACAATGAGTGCAGTAGAAGACCCAAATGGTTGTGAGCACATAGGTGACGAATATGTCACTTACGATAGGTGCAAGGAAATAAGGCCTAGGAATGAATTTCCTCCTTTCCCTCCCAGCTCAGAGGAAGAGGAAGAGGAACGTAGAGGATAAGAGAGAAGAGTGGAGCATGAGGTTGAGTGCAAGGTAGGGAGGATGCTAGGAGACATATATGAGCGACTTGAGGGAAGTGGTAAGGCACCCATGAAACCAGGGGCAGCCTTCATGCAGGTTATTAACAATATGTTAGCTAGTCAGTGGACCATGTCTCAGTCCTTGGATCTAGTGGCTGATAGATTGGTTACGGTGGGTACCCTGGGCACACAAGCCCCACACATAGCATAGGGGAAATTAGGGGCAGGAAGTAGACCCCAGTCACCCACTCACAAATACACCTCTGCGAGTAGGATTCCCAGACCTTTGTTTCCCAGTTTCCAAAGGGAAACCTCGGTAGCAGCATAGTTTCCGATAGAAGAAAGGAAGCCCACTCATGGAGAGGAAATTTTAGAGTATCAGAGGGAGTATGTGGCATTGGACCATGACTTCCATCAGGACATGACCCTAGTCGATTATTGTGGACTTAGACTCACGAACTACCCTAAAGAGCCATAGGGAGGAGGGCCACAGTAGCAGTAAGGGAATAACATTGATTTCATCCAGAAAGTTGGTAAAATCACCATACCTTCTTTTGAAGGATCATCCAAATGCACCACCAGAGCTTGGGTACAGAGGCTAGACACATACTACAAGCTCAACCAGATGACTGACACATAGGCCATGAGTTTCACTACCTTACACTTGGAGGGTGAGGCACACGAGTGGTGGCATCATGGATTGGTGACATTGGGACACAATTGCATCACCTCCTACAAGGAGTTCACCAAGAGACTCATGGATATATTTGACAGGAGGGATCCAGAAATCCATTTCAGAGATCTAGCCCAGTTGAGACAAACTGGCACAACAAAGGCATTCATCTTAGAGTTTCATCGGGTAGCAATGGTAGTGATAGATATATCTGAGCCCTGGTTGATCATGTTATTCACATAAGGGCTCACAAAACCCTTGAGTGGATGGGTGAATCGATACCAGCCTCACACCTTGCAGGATTCCATCCTACGCACTAGATATTTGGTGGACTCAATGCCAAAACCAAAACCTTTTTCCAAACCCTTCATACCACAGAAGGATTGAGACCAAAAGCCATTCCAGAGAGAATGGAAGGGAAAGGAGAGGATGGATAATGAGATGAGGTGAGAGTTTATGAGGAATAATATTGGCTTCAACTGTAGATATCCTTGGGTCATAGGCCTCATGTGCATGGGAAAGGGAGAGATTCACTATATTGAGGTGGTAGCAGACAGTGTCAACAGTGAGGAGGAGGAGCAGGATAGTGGATCCACCAGCTCAAAGGAGGAGATTTAGAGCAGGTGGAGGACCAACCTCCTTGTAGACCACTAACACTAGTAGGGGACCACCCACCAATAGTTCTACAGCCTCCTAAGAAAGCTAGCAGATAGAAACCAACAAAGGGAGGATTCATAGCAACCCTTTCTGGTCTTCATAGGTACGACACCCTCTAGATCAGAGGGACTATTTAGGTTCAATGGGAAATCTCCCTAATAGATCATGGGGCCACCCACAACTTCATCGATGTTTCATTGGTATCGAGACAGGCTCTTCAGACATAGGATTTTGAGGGATTTGATGTTTCAGTAGTATATGGCCATACAGTGGAGTGTCTAGACATAGTTATGGACTTGGAGATCAAGATGGGAAACTACACCGTGAGAGATACATTTTATGTGGTTGACCTATCAGACACAAATGTGGTTTTGGGAGTCCATTGTTTGATCACCTTGGGTAAAATCACCACCAACTACCAGACCTTGGAGATGGGATTCAAATACAATGACAGTAAGAGGCTTTTCATGAGGGGCATGTCGATAGGAGCACCCCAGATAGTCTCAAACAAGATGATGGAGAGGATATTCAGGCATGGGGAGGCAACATTTTCTGCAGAGTGCTTGATAAATATGCAGAATAATTTTGAGGGTCGACAACAATATCATATAGAGATCTGGAACTTGTTGGGATGACAGCAGAAGGCTTTTGGTTTGATTCCACTAGGGAGACCATCAAACAGGGGACTTGATCGTACCATTGAGTTGTAGGAGGGGGCCAAAACCATGATCACCCCTCTCTATCGTTATCCTAAGAGGTTCAAGGATGAGATAAAAATCAATCAAGGAATTACTGGCAATGGGACACATCAAACCTAGTAGAAGTCTATTCACCTCTTCAGTTGTCCTAGTCTTGAAGAAGGATGGTACCATGAGGACGTGCATCTATTACCGGGCCTTGAATAAGAAAACCATCAATAACTGGTATCCTATCCCTCACATTGATGATTTGATGGATGATTTGCATGGGGCATTTTTCTTCTTGAAGATTGATCTATGCTATGGATATCATTAGATCATCATCAGAGAGAAAGACATAGAGAAGATGACATTTCGGTATCATTCTGGCCATTTTGAATTTTTGTTTATGCCATTTTGGATAACCAATTCACCAGCTACATTTCAATCTTGCATGAACCACATATTCAGAAGGAAGTTGATGAAATCAATTTTGGTTTTGTTCGATGACATTTTGGTCTATAGCAAGACATGGAAGGAGCATATGGGGCACTTAGAGGAGGTGTTGATCATCATGGAGGCACAATCACTATACACCAAAGAGTCCAAGTGTGAGTTTGAGATGATAGAGTTGATTTACTTGGGCCACATCATCAATGCATAGGAGGTTCAAGTACATCAGGAGAATATCAAGGCCATTTTGGATTGGCCAACACCCAGGAGTTTGACAAAGTTAAAGAGCTTCATTGGTTTGTGCAGTTATTACAGGAGGTTTGTTAGGGGTTTTTCATAGTTAGGAGCACCACTCATATATTTGACCAAGAAGGGTGCCTTTCAATGGATAGAGGAGTCACAAAAAAAATTTGAGAAGATGAAGGAGGTTATGAGCACATGCCATATTCTAGCCCTTCTAGAATTGTCACAGTCATTCGTCTTGGAGTGAAACGCATCAAAGGTGGGGATTGGAGCAATGTTGATGTAGGGCCATCCCATTGTGTTTGAGAGCAATAAGCTCAGTGAGGCAGAGTGACTCTACTCTATTTACAGTAATTAAATGCTAGCAATCATGCACGCCTTAACCAAATTTAGGCAGTATCTGGTGGGTAGTATATTTGTAGTGAAGATTGATCACAACAGTCTCAAGTATTTCATGGATCAGAAAGACCTCAGTGAGAAACAATAGAAGAGGGTATCAAAGATCCAAACCTTTGACTTTGGATTGAGTATGTCAAGGGAAAAAGGAACGTGATGGCAGATGCATTTTTCTGGAGGCCATGAGGGTGTTCGAAGATGGACATTTCCACATATTGGAAAGCACATTTGTTGGTGGAATATTACAAAAAAAAAAAATCTTGTGAGGTGATGTATGGGCAAGTGGTTGATGATAGATACTAAGTACCAGATGATGTCATTTTATACAAGGACCGGATCTACTTGGTTCCAGAATCTACCTTAAAGGGGAAAATTATGAAGGTGTGTCATGATTTGCCTACAGCGGGGCACCAAGGGTACTTCAAAAATTATAGGCATATTAGGGAGAGATTCTCATGGAAGGGTCTCAAGGATGATGTACTGAAGCACATCTAGGATTGCATGAATTTTCAGTAGAACATGTCAAGGAAGACACACCCAGCAAGGTTACTTCAACCTCTACCCATTCCAGAGCAGAAATGGGAGAGCATTTATATGGATTTCATTGCATGTCTCCCTCGCATGAAAGGAAAGGACTGTATATTGGTGGTGGTTGATAGGCTGACCAAATTTCCACATTTATTCTCCACACCCACGAACTACAAGGCCATACACGTAGCATATTTTTTTTTCAAAGAGGTATTCATATTGCATGGCCTACCCAAGAAGATAGTCAGTGACAGAGATGGGTGCTTCATCATCACATTTTGGAAGGAGATTTTTTGGTTGACAGGAACAGAGCTAGCCATGAGTACCAGCTACCACCCATAGACAAATGGATAGACAAAGATTGTCAAAAAATGGGTGAAGGGGTATCTGAGGAACTATGTGGGAGGATGGAAATGCACATGGGTGAGGTGGTTGCACATGGGTGAGTACGATTACAACACGACTCACCATATGTCTATCAGGATGTCACCATTTAGAGAATTGTATGGATATGATGCACCCACTTTTATGCAGACTGTATTTGGGGATAGAAGGGTCCTGGGGGCCAAAGCTTTAGTGGAGGAGAGCTAAAGGATTCTGTGGGAAGTCAAGGAAAACTTACAGGCATCACAGAACGAGCAAAATATCTATGCAAGTAGGAATAGGGTCGAGCGTAGTTTCAAGGTTGGGGACTTNGAGCTATAGCTACTAGAGGGTAGCAAGATTTTTAACGTCTTTCAAGTTTCTTTCCTTAAAAAAAAAGTGGGACAACAGATCAACACTTTAGAGAATTTTCCACCCTTATATGAGGAGGGTTAGTTGGAGTTAGTGTCAGAAAAGGTGCTCGAGCAGAGAGAGCATAGGTTGAGGAACATGATCATCAGGGAGTGGTTGGTTATATGGAGGGGACTTCCAATGGAGGATGCCACGTGGAAGGGGGAGCATATTTTACAGCACCCAGGATTGATGTTGCTTAAGGAAAAGCAATATTGGGAAGCGAGGACTGTGATGTCCCGTTTCCAAGAGTACACTATCAGGGAGTGACTTAGTAGTCTATTTTTTCCCGTATACTATAGTCAGGAACAAACAAAGAATGAGAAGATAAATAAGGGAGAAGTGATGGCTAAATGATGAATTAAGCCAAAAACATAAAAAAAGTCACTTAAGCCTAAGTCAANAACCGAGAAATAGAACGAAAAGGTCATAAGGGGGGACTTAATTAATTAATTACTCAAATTAGGAGGAAAAATGCCTAACTTAAGTGAGTTCAATGGTGAATTAGATAGGGAAGAGTATAAAGGGAGGAATTTGACCTAATTCCTCATTATGATATGTTATGATTTGATGTTTAGAGTATCCATAGGAGAAATATATTCAACTTCTATTGTTTTGTGGATATCTGGAGTAAACCACCAACATTGATCGATTTCAGTGTTGAGAGACACACCCTAGCCCATCATAGATACCAACCAGGTATTTCATCATGCGATTTAGGAGTATCCAGTTTGCAGTGTTGTGTAACTCAGCCAATGAGGGTGCAAGGTCATATAGAGGGTTTTTGCAGTTGCAGGAGATCATAGATTGGATGCAGATTCCTTCTGACCCAGTTGAGATTCATCTAGGCTGCATAGATTGAGCTACGTACCATAATATTCTAATGGTGGAATCCTTCAGAGTGCAACATTCAACCATCCAGGGTGCAACTCTTTTGGAAGTATAGTTGGGGTTATAAATGGAGCATCAAAGAATATCTTGGGAAACCCTTTAGACCTAGTTTCACATTTTCTAGGGAGAACATTTTGAGTCATATAGCAGTCGATTCCTTTACTGGAATCATTTCGGTGCATCTAGTGATCCTAGGAGGTGTGTAGACCCCAAGAGGATGAGATCTGGAGCATAAGAGGATAAATATTCCATCCGAAAGTCACCAGGATCAGTCTAAAGGCTAGGACGCTTCTATTGAGATAATTTCCATCTCATTCCAATGGTTATATAATTCCAATCGAGTTTTCCAGTTTGAAGCGATTACCGTGCTTCTCCAGAACTGTTGATTTTGTTGATCTATCCATGCATGCATCAAATCTACCTCCATCTTCTGGTCACGGTTGTTTTATGTTATTTTCTTGTATTCCAGTGATGATCCATGAGATCTAATTGATGACTATTTTCTATATTTCTAGTATTTCATTGTATTTCCCTGCTTAAATCTCATAATACAGATTATTGGGCAGTTGTTGTTACTTATTTCTTCATGCATCATACATATATTGTTTAAACCATAACATATAACATTCACATGATAAAATCACAAAACATATCAATCACATAACTAAAACACATCCAGAAAGCCCCAGAGTATGAGATCTGAAGATAAAATGCATCCAGAAAGCCCCAAAGTATCATATTTGAAGATAAAACGCATCCATAAACCCCCAGAGTATCAGATCTGTGAAACATAACACTAGATCAATAGTAGATATCCAAATAAGCTATATTAGGGATATTTCACCTGTGCACTTTTAGGCTGCTACAGAAAAATAAGCCCCTTTTTTATGCTCCCTAATTGCCCACTTCCAATTTCTCTACTTTGATATGGAACAAAATACAATAACATAGAATGGAACCCCTTCTCCTCTTAGTGACCTGATATTTAACATAGCCTGGTGTCCATCTAGGGGTAGGTTTTTTTTCCTTTCTCAACCCTCAATTGTGGTAGGGTTTTAAAACTTCTATAATATTCTTGAAATTCCTCATGTGTCTAGCCCCATATTCATACGTAATGGGGGATTACATGGCATCCTTTCATACCATGGTCATCAACACAATAGGAAACTTGTGGGAGTCATAAGTTTTTCATAGAAAATATGATTGACTCATATTCTACAATGTTGGAAAGGCCTCGAAGTGTACAACACCATAAAAGGGGGATATGCAAGTTTTGGACACCAAAATACCAAAAAACATCATTTAATTTCTTGAAATTTCTTTGGAAGATTATGAAACCCAATTTTCCAAACTAGGACCTACCACTAAAATGACCCTGCAAGTTGATTCCTTAAATTTTTTTCCACTCTAAAAGCATTGATATAGATGAAAAATAATATAATGATACAATTTCGATCAATTCCATCCTCTAAAATATCTTGGATCATATTCTCAATCTCACTCTTTTGTGCATATGGATACATGTAATGCCTAATGTTAGGTACTACACTTCCTAGTTGCAAATGAATAGCATGGTCATGATATTGAGTAGATCCAGAATACCTTTATGTATTTCTCCAAATACCTTGGAATGATTGTTGATAACTATTTGGAGATGCAATGGAGGAAAGGATATAGATGTTTGAATATCTAGTGAGAAAAATTGTGAAATTACACCATGACATGCCTTTTGAGTAATTTTTTCATGCTATTAGGGATTCTCACCTTAAAGGGTTTCCCTTTGTTACCTCTAAGCTCGATTTCAATTCCTTCGGAGGAAAGTCTCATGAAAATATATTTGGAATTAAGGGCCACTATTCCCAATTTTTGTAACCATTGGACACCTAATACAACATCAACACCACCCATTTGGATGGAAATCATGGGACTATATAAAAAATACTTTCCCATATTGAGCTTAATACTGTGGCACTTCCCAAAATAACTTATGGTACCTCCATATGCAATCATTACTTGAAACTATGGTGCTATAAATACAAATAAATTGATATCTTTTGCTAATTTTTAATTGATGAATTTATGGGTACTACAAGAATCAATCAGGATTGTTACTTTTTTATTTTTGTTGTAACCTTGTATCTGGAGGGTTTGTGGAGTACTAATATTTTCCAATGCATGAAAACATATTGTTGGAGTAGTATCTTCTATATCTTTATATTTTGATGGTTCTAGTTCTTTATCTTCTTCCTCTTTATAGTCTATGTAGAATAATTTATTCTGACTGCATTATCTCTCTTACTATACATGTTGTCACAATTGAAGCATGGTCCCTTTTCTCTTCTTTTATGCATTTGTTTCGGTTTCAACCTTGTTGGTTGAGGTACGATTGTCTTATGAACCCAAAAATGATCTCTAATTCCTAAGTATGCTCCAATGGTAGAGTTGTGCCTATCCTTACTCTTGGAGTGAATATGACAAGAACATTGCATAGCTTGCATAATATTTTCACAATGTTCTAGTAAAAGATAATGTTTGATTTCTTCATTTAATCCATCCATTTATGCTTCTAATAGATGTTCATCACTTATATCATTAACCCTTGTGGAAAATACTTGAAATTCTAATTTATAATATTCGATATCACCTAAGTGCTTGATTTTTGTCAATTGGATGAAGTAGTCATGTTCCCTAACTTTCCCATATTGTGCTTCTAATTCTCTTGTAAATAAACCCCAAGTATAATGATAAGAATGGGGCTTCCTTTTAACCACACACTTATACCATTGATATGGTTTATTCTCAAAGTTGAAAGTTGTTAAGTGAATAATTTTCTCATCATCCATGACATTATGCAGTTCAAAATACCATTGTATTTGGTTCACCCACGTAAAAACCTTTTTTCCATCAAACTTTCTTAATTAAACCTTGATAAATATCACTCATTTTGGAAACCATCCATAAGTAGCTCCATTTTGGAGTTAAGTCCCCCAAGAAAATTATTATTACTGCAAAGTTGTTCAATATGAACACTACCTTTATCTTTTTGAGTCCCTTCAAACACCTTATCAATTTTAGGAAGCCTCCCATTTAAGGCTTCTAGAATCATTTGTTCCATATGTTCCAACTTTCCTTCCATCTTATGTTCCATATGTTCCAACTTTCATCCATCTTTTCTTCCCTATATTCCAAATTTCTATCCATTTTATATTCCATATTTCTTTCCATTTTTGTTTGAGTATTCATCAAATCAACCTTTTTCATTGACATATAATTCAATTTGTTGATTTGGTTGTTCAATTTGGATATCTCGTGTTTTATCTCCTCATTTTATTCATGAGTCGTGGAGGATATTTCTGGAGGTTTGACTGGTGAAGCAACTTTTGGATATTTCTTTGGATCCATGGAAAAGGTCTCTAAGTTTTTCAAAAAAATGACCTAACAATATATCCACTTCATGAATGATAAAAAGTAAATGAATACAGTCCAATTCATGGGGTAAGCCTCCTTTAATAATATATCAAATTCATAAGACAAGATAAGATGAGATAGGACTATTCTAAGACAAGGTCTCCTTGTTGTGTACAATTATAATGAAAGAGATAAAGGGTACAATTATAATGAAATAGTGCAATGAAAGGTTCTATCCTATGTAGAAATATAACACTAGAAATTTAATAGTTCATTGTATAGGGATTAATAAGGGTTTTTATACATAACATGACACTTTCTATAGGGATTAACATTCAAACCATGACGACAATTTCTTCTAATGGTAGTGTTCATATTCAAAATATAGAGGTGGATGAGGGATAACGAGTTAAATATAATAAGCATAAGGGGGATTCATCTCCTATAGATTTGGACAACCTTTCTATAACTATGATCCCATCCCAATGGACAAATTATTTTAAGGAAGTAGTGACCAACTCTATCGAGATGGGAGCTCATTCCTTGGCGATGTCTAATAAGTTAAACAATTTGGCCAATCCTTTATTTTTTGAATGATTCTCTCTATATCTTCATGGATTGTTAGAGGGATGACAATTCTAGGTAGGAAGAAGGTTGTTCAAGGATATGGACTTGAGCTTCGCAATCACTTAAGTTATGTATAGAATGGCCCATTCTAGGCCACAAATAATATTCAGGGAAGAGGTGGGGTGGTGTTATCTATTTCCTTGTATTTACAAATTTGTGTTACATCTTCAAGGATTGACTTGAGAAATTGTTTTGTGTGGATTACTATGTTATTTTAAGAGATATTGTTGGGTTTTTGTTTTTCATATGCACCAAACCTTATCCTTGCACATACTTGTACCTGGATGTGGATGGATACCTCTCATCCAGACATTGAGTGGATAATTGGTGGATATTTTAATATGGTTTAATGGGATGGTGATAGGAGAGGAGGGATTGGTTCTCTAATCAATGGTTTAGACAAGGAGGCTTAGACTAAGTGTAAATATTCTCTTCAGTTATTCGACCCAAAATGAGGAAAGAAATGTGTTGAAAATGGTGGATGGCTTACCTAGTAAAACTTTAGATAGGCCTCTCCTAGGGTTCCTACTATACTATATCAGATCAATGGCAGGAGGGATGATATCTCATTTTCTAGGAATATGTGTCCATTTGATGTGCTAATTGAAGCTATAGGTTTGGATCACCTACCCATTATGACTTCTATTTATATAGGGAATTTGGTGGAATCCAAACCTTCATGTTTGTTAAAGATTAATGTATCCCATTTGAAGCCTGAATATTTCAAGGCTTTAGTGCATAGTATATGAAATATTGTTCCTCATCCTAGGGGAGAAAAAGGTAAACGTTTATGGAGGGAGGTGACCATTTACTGTACTATGAAGTTCATCACTGGATGGGGTTGTATGATTTCATGGAAGAATACGAGAGCGCTTTGGGAGGCTTGGAAAAAATTAGAGGAGGTGCATATTTTCTTAGAGTTGGACCTTCATAACATCACCCTAGGAGGATGCATGTCATTTTGAGATGGTGGTTCCCAAGGAGAAGGAGTATATTTTATAGGGGCTCAAGTCATAGCTTGACTACAGTGGATCAAAGAGGGTGACGAGAGATATAAGTTTTTTTTTTTAATTCTATAAGAGGAAACTTGTGGCAGAGAGGATTATTGGTCTACACAGAGAAGATGAGACTATTGAGGAGAAGCCAAAAAATATTTGACATATGTTTAGCGATCACCTTCAAAATATTTTCTCTAATTACTACTTGTCTGACTCATTTTTGGGTGTTAAGGATGCTTCATTCAAAGCAGTGACACACAAATTATTTATTGGAGATAAATATAGATTGGAAAGATATTTTACAAAAGATGAATTTTTTGTTCCACTCTCCTCAATTCAAAATGGTAATTCCCCATGTATTGATTGTTTACCTTGTGTGTTTTGCAAGGAGATGTGGGACACGGTGGTGTCGATTTTTGTAATCTTTCACATGAGGTATTTTCCACAGG
>JASDQU010101621.1:638953-667356 GCA_032191745.1 Picea mariana | reverse complement strand
ATATATATATATATATATATATATATATATATATATATATTGCAAATGGAAGTTTTAAAACATTCTTGAAAACAATACTAAATTCATGTTTTCATGTTTAACATTCATTTGTTTTTCTTAAGTCATTTGTACTTATCTCTTTCATTTTATGTTTTGTAATGCTCTCATGAAGTTTTGATTGCAGGATTAGTACTAAAGACTGATTGCAGGAACAAGACGCTCATTTTTCATGCCACAATGATCTTCAGGAATCACAACATTTTTCAAAAAAACATGTTTGCTAGACAACTTGAAGGAGTTGTTACTCATCAGAAACATCATGATTTTGTTGCTACACAACAATATTTTGCTGTTACATAGTTACACAGAAATATTTTGTTGCTACACAACAACATTTTTCTGATACACAACAACATTTTGCTGCTACACATAAACTTTTTGTGCATCTTGGTGTTTGTTGTTACACAACGACCATGCTACGATACCCATACTTCCGCATTTTGCCCAATTTCATGCTGTAACACTGTCCCATTTCTCTTTCAAATCTGATTGGTCATCCCTGTGTTGAAGCCATCTTCCATTTCCTTAACCTTCATGCTTTCACACGCCTATTTTTTTGAATTGCATACATTCCTTTATCTTTTTCAATACCTTTTTTCCTTTCCAGTTTTCCTTCTGAATAAAACAAACCCTCTTTCCATGATTACATTTCTTTGCCCTAAACCCTGTTGCAACTGAGATCTTTACATCTATAGTCCTACCAATATTTTTATAAACTCACATTGACTGATGTGGGATACCTTACGACCCACCTTTCAACAGTCTTGCCCCATCGACCTTGACACCTTATCTGAGATATAGACCAGAGTTCCTTTTTGAGTACCTTGAGGCTTGCATGCCTTAATGGCAAGTTCTCTTGCTTATGATCATCAAAATAAATCAATGTTCCTTGATCGTTAGATCTTGCAAGTGGCTCGACATCAGCCCACCTATTCACACTTCGCAAGATGTACTCGGGTGCCTTGACACTCATTGACATCATTGGTGAGTTTGTCTCGCATTGGTTAATGACATTCATCAATGGCCGGTAATCCAATGATTTCTATTCATGCTCGACATCGACAGATTCATTCGCATGATGAGAATTGTACCATCAGTTTTGTAGCAAGTGAAGACTATACACTTGTTCATGATCCCCTCAATAGTTGCAACAGTTTGATTTCGGATCTATGAGAGAACCATAGTTCCATATTCTCTACCTTCCACATTTCTCATGATTCAACAGTAGCAGTTCAGATTCCTTCACTTCCTATGATCTAGTTACAACAGCAGCAACATCAACAGTTCCATTTTCCTGATCTTGCATTAGTGACACCTTCCATCTTCCATCAGTTACAGTCATACATTCTTTTCTCCGACAGTTACAATAGTTGCAGCTAGAGCATCAGTCACATTTTCTTGATCCAGCAGCCACAACAACTACATCTACTTTTTGGGTAAGTGAAGGTATGTTCTTTTCTAAGCTTTAATCACACAATTCCTTATATGTCGACTTGAATATTTTGGAAAATTTCCTCGCCATGCTCTCTTTCCTTCCATGATCTACACTAATTTTCATGAGGGCATGCAACCGATTAAGTTGGGGGGTGGGGGGAATATATTCACTACCTATTCACTACCAGTATTCCATTTTTCCATTATTATCACTCCATTTTTCCTTCTCATTTACTGTTTACCGAATTCCTTTTCTAACGACACTTTGTTTCATTTCGATTGATACACATATTGGCATGATTCATAAAGATAAAGAAAAGGCTTTCTTATACACAGTGATGCTCCCTTATGCACATTGATAGCTTATTATTTTCAGTGAAGTACATGGCTAAATTATTGCAGCAAGAAAATCAATAAGTGAAATGAATGTGGTTAACACAAGAACCAACATCTCTTGTATTCATGGTTGTCACATAAGAACCAACCATAAGAAAATTTCACATGCTGTTACTCTTGTATCACATACCTTGGAAACATTCCTTGTTAAAAGAACATCATCAATCAAAACCATAGTTTGAATGCCAAAAGTTCTTAAGAATATCCATGCATGGTTGCATGAGGACATGCAACAAGTTGAGTTGGGGGCCATGTTGGGCCTCAGAAATGTCACATTTATATCCTCTTTTTCCTTCACTATTCCTTACATTTCATCGTCCCATTAACCTTCCATCATACCATTTCCATAATGATACTTGGGTTTCTCCTTATTATTTTCCATTGTATTCATTTCAGTATTATAATTGAATTTATGATTAAATATTAGAAAAATGACATATTTTCATTATATATCAAAGTGGGATGAGTTTGATGATGTGTGCAGGCATATTTGAAGATTCCAACAAAGTCAAATTTCACCACCTATCCTCAAATTCGAATTACATCTTCAAACATTGAAGATTTGAAAGAGATTTGAAGATAATCATTTAAGCTAACTTCAAGGAGAAGATCATGGAGATCTAGATAGGATATCTTATCCAAGATATGTGTGGAGGATTTGAAGGAATAAGTTGAGAGAATAGTGGATCTGTCATTATGATACTCATGTATATAAGAGAGTGTTCTCTATTCATTTGGGGGGAATTCATAAGAGAATCATATCATTCGGGGGGTGAGACATCATGTAATGGATAATTTGGGAAGTTGGAGTTAGAGATAAGAGATTAGACTTAGATCAACTTGAAGTCTTAGAAGGGGATTCCTAGCTTTGTTATTCTTTCATGCTTTTTCATTTGAATCTTGTAATATAATTTGAGATTGATATATTGTGTGAGCTCACATACGTCTTTTGTCGTTCAATTCTTCACATGTTGTATTGTTTTTCCCTTATGCAATTTCTTGCTTTCCTAGTTAGTCTTTCAATGCTTTCCTAGATTAGTTTCATTTCAACAATTTAGATTAGATTACTTCTACTCCAGTCCTGCATATATAGTGCACGTGCTTCGTAAGCCTACGAACCTCAGATTGAAAAATTAAATGGTTGGGAAAATACTACAATGGAATTGAACGACAATATTTCCGCCTAACACTCAGATCACAGGAAAGAAGGCAAGAAAGCTCAGTAATAAGAAAGCAAAGTTACAAAAACTATAGGAAGCTACAGAGAACAGAAAGAAGACTTCATAGGAGACAAGTCCGTAGGACTTGAACATCACCGAAATAGTAGAACCACGCAGAATGGGACTTCGCCACGACAAAGCTATATGACCCTTGGAGGCATCTCGACCGTTAGAATAACATCCCAAAACGGCTAGAAAATGCAGTTATGAGAAAATGGACCGTTGAGACCATGCCATAAAAAATTGATTCGAATTGATGGACGCATTCCTGCCCGTTGGAGGAATCCATTACGACGCTTGCTTATTTAACCCGTTGGATGCTGCGCCGGGATCACTTTTTTCCACCCGTGATTATCCAAGCTAAAATAGAATTGATTTCATATCACACTGTGATTTCTATACCTCGCCATATGTGTGATTACCTCTCTTATCTATTCGCCTACCCGATCTATTTGGTTACAAGTGTGAATGTCGGGCGAACCCAACGCGTTAGAGAAGTCTGTGGAGGATATTCTCATGGAACTCATGGCTGAGAGAGTTATGTCTATAGGAATACAGGCATCGTCAATGGGGGGACTGCAAGCATCCCCTTCGACTGCACGTTTTTCTAGCCAAACCGTGACTGAGAAGCAAAGCAAGCACCACGAAGATCTGGCTAACACGAAGCAGATCCCATCGGTCTTGCCAGATTATATACCGCCTTTGGCTGGTACAGTTAGCTGTGACAGTATCCCACGTGACTTTGACTATACATTGATCACTGCATACATCTCAAAGGGGATACATGTAGTTGGATCCCAGTTAGGACAGATCCCAGCCTTGAAGAATAATGACTTTAACCTCAGAGATAGGAAGAACTATGCGATGCTCGCACCACATCAGTATTTGATGAATATGACTCAGAAGAGGGCATGCATAGTCTCCCAACCATGGATTAAGGAGCTTGTACAATCAACGATACTGAACATGATGAAGATCCCTCACTTTTTCCGACATTAGGAGGTTAAAACCTATGTTAAACTCCTCCTGTCATGCTATCACGGAGGATATCTATGGCTCGAAAGGTGCATCACTATGGATCTAGTATTGATCCACCTGATCATAGGACTGAGCATGCAGGGACCGAGCCCTCAATAGTTCTACCCAGGGAAGACTTCATATCGCTCCTTGGCACAACACATAAAGGAAGATTATGGCGATGTTGAAAAGGGAAAGCGAGGCTACAAGGTAGCCTCCATCCAGGATGGCACAATGCGCCTATCTTGTCAAGTTATAGCTGGCAAGCTCGTTAGAAAGAACTGTCCCATGCAAGTCACAGGATTCATAGTAGACCTTGCAGGAAAGTGTGTGGAGGGAATGCAAATGAACTGGGTGAGTTACCTTGTCAACAAGCTCGAGAAATACTACTGCGAAGCACATGATCAGGGGTATGAATTTCATTTAAGTTGGTTACTTATACTGATTGCATTTGTCACTTGGAAGATGCCGGAAGGAGCGACGTTTCCAAAAGTTGAGCCATCAGAGCCGTTGGCCACAAGGTTTTCCACCTTGTGGTATACGAATGACATGTTGAAGTAGTGGCATTCGAACACTGTCTTCCATGCCTACTACCAGCATTTGAAGAATGATATTGAGGCATTTCCACAAATGACACCTAACACATTGCACCAGTACAGATTGCTGGCAAAGTTTCATGCAGATCGACACTTTATCTACATCACTGTGCACAGGGATGAGAGTAAGGAGGAGTTGCAGTCCTATTATAAGCTGACTGACGAAGATATGGAGGAGATCACCAAATAATGGCCAACAAAGTTCCTTGTACTGGTGGAAGATGCATAACTTTCTGACCCCGACATCATCGGAAGTCCCTTGGTCACCCAGGTTGAGTATGATGGACAGACTAGCGTGAAGAAAAAGAAGAAAAAGGAGGAAGTGTAGAACATATAAACTGATGAGGAGGACATCGCCTCAGAGGAAAGTAGGCCTGCCTCATCCACAGGAGGAGGAGGAGGGTATGAAGTGAACCAAGAAGAAGGAGGGGAAGAAGGAGAAAAGTAAGATAAAGGTGAAGTTACACCACCGAAAGATTCCCCTACCAAGGCCGAAACATCAAAGAAGAGGAAGGTTTCTCCATAGAAACCCTCATCAAGAAAGAAGACCCATGCCAATAAACCCTAGTCGAAGAATGTGCTCATAGAGGATGATGTCGGTCTAATCATCGCAACAGTGGAGGATGATTTAGAGGATATCTTACAGAGACATGGAGCAAAGCAGGAGACACTGTATGAATGAATCGAGAAAGAACTAAAAGACCTACAACAAGATATTTACTCAAGCCGCGTAGTATCCACTGCGCCCTCTTCATCGAAGATTGCAGAATTGGGGGATGAGCCCGCCCAATTACGAAGGCTAGTAGATGAAACAGAGGATTGACTTTATCGAGTCCATGAAGAGAAGGAGAAGGTTACAGAAGCCTTGAGGCAAGAAAATAAGGAGGTCTTAGAGAAACTACGAGTTGCGCAGTCTTGCGGAACCGCCTACGAGAAGGAGAAAGATGAAATTCGGGCGATGTTCGAGGAGGAAAAAGTAAAGATACAGAAAAAAATACCAGCTTCTCATAGAGAAGACTGCGATCAAAGAGGCAATGACTAAAGCACTTCGCTCTGTGCCGGGCTTGGCATAGGAGGGAGAAGAGTCAGCCGATATTCAAGTGGGGAATCTTGCTGAGGTCATTCAACATCTTTAAGCAAGAGTAATGTAGGTATAGCTCCAAGAAGTGCCAAGCACTATGCAAGAAGTGCGCAATCAGAGGGAAGAAATCACCAAGAGTGCAGTTGGAAGGATCAGGACCCTCACCTTAGAATGTAAGAAGTCGAGTGATCGAAGTGCGCAAACCTATGAACGCCTCAAAAAATATCTAGAGCTGAGGAAACTGGAAGCACAACTACAAGAGGTGAAGCAGAAGGTATCCACCGTGTAGGCACAGATGAAGTCACTCACTGCAGTCGAGAAAATGAATTGTCACAGGAACAACGCACAGTCGAGCAACATAGTACTTCCATACAAAGTAGAGTCATGGAAGTGACACAGGGACTATTGTCGGTGCAAGATGAAGCCTACATGATTTTTGAAGAGATTGAAGGACAAGGCACACATCTAGACCAAGTGGTTGCAACAATGGAACAACGCTTGGAAGGGCCTATTACAAAGCAAGTGATTCAGGATTTCGTCGAGTAGGAGGCTTTAGCGAAGCAGCAAGTCGAGGCAACTCGAGATAAGCTGGAGGCCTTTGAAGTAACACTGCCCAGATCTAAGTGACTCGGGATGAGTCAAAGGTGAGTGTTGGGGGCCTGTTGGCCCTCGACCAAGTTTTGAGGAAGCAATGATCGTGTTTGACCACTTTTGGGACTTCGACAGGATGGTCGAAGATGGAGTGCCCAGGCGGAGCTGAGATCACAGAATCTCACTTGTTTTGCGGGCTTGTGGACCGAGCAAAGGGTTTACTAGGGTTTATGTAATGGGTTAAGGGATGTCGACCCATGGGTTTACCCATGATTAGGTCTTTTTGTAAATGTATAAATAAGTAGCTAAACGATGTAAGAAGGTGTGTGTTGTTGGATATGTGCACAATATGTTGTAAGTGTTAATGTTGGCTCAGTGCAAGAGATTGTAAGTTTCTTTGTGCGATCTGGCTGTGTGAAGTAAATCTTTGTGCCTTGACCTGATTTGGGAAGGAGGATCTGGTGCCCATTTCTTAGATATCCTGTCCTCTACGGAGTTGGGCTCTGTGGCTTTGTGCACAGAAGCAGATGAATGTAAGAAGACTAAAGACTAATAAAGAAGAAGAATAAGTTGGTGGATGTAGCCCCACACTGGGGTGTCCCAGCCTGGTTGTAGACACCTGAATTCTACAACCCCCCCTGCCTCTACCTTGGGTGAGACTTCATATGCTTTGCAGGTGTTGCTGAAAGGGCCTGTAGTTAGGGTTTTGTTGGTGTGCTATTGAAGCATTGAACCTTGGGTCTGCCCCTATGCCAACACATCCACAATACCAAAATTTTGCAAGGTACTAATATTTTTACCCTAATGGTTATTTATTCTTGAGATTGATGTTTGTATGCATATGCCAAAATGAATTTGATGCATAATCTACTAGTTTCTACTCAAATCCATCATAATAGACTCTTTCTGCGATTTTCCCCAACTGCTTTGGAACCTATTTGAAATTGAAACCACCTACATCTACTTGGCCCCTCACCTCCTTACTCTTATGATGTCAATTAATATTGTCGGCTCTTAGCTCTCGACATCCCGATTTTCTCAAGTGTAAAAGTACCGATGATGACGCCTTAACAATTTCATCGTCGACATATTGCTTTAGGAGCTTGTTCATTGTGTGTTAAGTTTGATCCTGATGATGATATCAGTGACATGGTTGTTTACGCTAATGTCACCGGGGGGGTTATTCCTAGTCTGGTACGAACACAAGCTGGGCCCCACTTCTCCCCATTACCTTAATGCATTCTAAGACCATTTCAACTATACAACCTCCTAGTCATGTCCATATGATCTCGATCACAGATCATTGGCGCTTGAAATATGACTCTTCACTATTTTCAAATCTAAAGTTCCGATGACGAAGCCCTTACAACGTCGTCGACAAAGAATCATTGTGGAAATAAATTCTTCGTGTGTTGTTTGTAAAAGCCGATGACGATATTTGTATTTTAAGAGCTGTGTCATTACACATGTGGTTAACAATGATTAGTTTCGAATTTACTCGGGTTAAAATATGTGCTATGTTCTAGCTTGGCCCCATCCTTTCATTGTCCCACATTATGAAACTTATATAAATTTCATGGGATTTTATGATAACACATGGTGATTTTCCTTTGGCTCACACATTTTGCCGAAATCTTTTGTCATCGGAGAACAACATGAGTTTACCCCTATTCTCTCTATGAAAATTGTTGATGACAATATTTCTCAAAAAAAATCACTGACAATATAAAATTAGAACCATTAGAGGACCCATATCAATCTAGCACCAAACCACTACATCTCAACCATTAAAATTTACGTCTTTCTATGACCTTACACACAAAATGAAAGAGAAAGGTTTTTCCTAAATGGTCCAATTGTAGAGCTTGTAATCTCATCGAAATCCTTCAACACTCTCTTCAAAAACATTCAATAATGCTAGTGTAACGTCGTCGGAAAATTACCTTGCCACCCTTACTAAATAAGCCTTGTGTTATTTTTCATCAATGACAATATCAACACTCCCTTCTACTTACTAACTCCAACTCACCGATGACACAACAACAACCATAACTACTGAGTTGTATATGAGAAAATATTTATGGTTCATCGTACAAATCTAACTAAGCCAGAGTTGTGACATGTTTTTCATTAATTGCATACGGTTTGGGTAAATTCGGGAATATTATAACCCTGTTTAGAAGTAATCAAACTTAATTGACTGTAATACCGTGAGAAACACACCAACGACATTGCTGCAAAAGTCGGGTGATTTGTGATTTTGGTTATAGTCTTCAGAGTAGCAGGTAAATATTTTGTAGATTATTATTAGGTATCACTACTATCTGTAATAGTTTGATACTCAATTAATTTCATTTAATTTCATGAATTGAAAAAGTAACAAAATGTCTTGGATGTATACCAAGAAGGGTAAAGCCCAAATAAATGTTGTTCCCGCTTATGTTCATGGACTAGACTCTCTCAAAATTTCTGATATGAATAGCAATGATGGAAGAGAGTATCACCTCAAATACTATAAAATTCACAAAATGTTCGAGAATGAGGATTTCCCATCCGATGATGAAGACATCGACGAGTACTGAAATATCCACAAGAGTGACATTCACATAGTGGTTGCTCTCCCAGAAATTCCCCCCTACAATGATGATGGAAAATGGTGTTTTTCACATTTAAAAAAGGATATAGGGTTGATAGTAAATGCTTCAGATGTTCTGTTTGCATCTCTCAATACGAAAGACATCAAGGTTCGTTATAAAACCCTAGAACCCACTGTTGCATTGGATGAATCGTTCTTGGAAAAATTTGGGGTCGATCACAATGAATTTGAAACTCTAATGGGAGATTGGTTCGTTAATGAAGAATGACCATTGAAGAAAGTCAAGAGATACGTCTTGACGTAGTATCTGAAAGACCCATCCAATATATTAAATGAAATGATATGAAAACTCTATGGTGAGGAGACAAGCACCCACTTAAGAATGGAATGGTTCTTGATGGCCTACACATTGGCCAAAACTGAAAAAACATTAAATTCGGATGGTATCCTATCATTCAGAATCAAAAAACAAGTTTATGATCCTTAAGGTATGAAAAATCCTGGTTTTTATATGTCGACCTACCTTATATATGTAATTTGCGTAGCCAACAAATTTCCTGCCTTTAATTGGGCCTGGAACCCAAATCAGAGCCCAATCCATATTTATTGTTTTCAATTGTGGGAAGTTAATTACAAAGAATATTTCTACGACCGATGTGACTACTTCCTCGCTCCCCTGCACAAATCCTTCTTCGGTGTTCACCCACATAGAATATCACCAGGGGTTATCAAAACCCTAAGGGAAATAGGGGATTTCTATATGAAAAAATACTATACCTTCATAAGGGTATTTGGGGCCACATGACGATCACATTTGTTACCTAAATACGTCCCTAATAAATTGTTGGCAAGAGAGATAACATACTAGACAGTAGAAAAGGGGCCACTACCTACTTATTAGAGAAAAACAAAAGATGTTGTCCAAATTTTCCTCTTCACGTAGGCTAATTTTCTCTACAGAATAAAAAACGGGTTGAAAAGGAGGCTGAAACCCTTAAGGAATTATGTCTATGTGTTACAAACCAGAAAGGGCATGACCCTCAAAATATGGTGTATGACCATATGAGGGCTATCAAGTTAGAACCACATGTAATGCATGAAGTCAATTTTGCAAAATATGTCTTCAGGGGAGCCTTGTATTTTGAAGAGGTGATAGAAAAGCTTACTATTGAAACAACCCGAGAAAAGATTCAAAAAGAGGAAGAAGAATAAATGATCTTGAGGATAGAACAGTTCAAATCCCTGCTTCAGAAAGACAAAGAAATATTGGAGGCTCAAGAATGTGAAAAGAAAAGTTGAGGAAGCTGAAAAGAGATATCAACAGAGAAATAAGGTCAAGGCCGAGAAAAAACATAATTAGTTATAAAAGAACAAATATGAAAATCCATCTTCTGAAAGAAATAATGGGGAATCGTTAGTTGATGTAGAACTTAACAAGAAAGAAGCAGCAGGTAAAACACAAGCAGAGTGTTGGGCCCGAGATATGATCGATTTTATGACGTTAATTAGATCCTTTTTCCCGAATGTGTATATGCATTTTCATGTTTTGAAGAAGTTTTTGAAAGCTTTTGTGTCAAAATGCTATGATCCACACCAGGTATGCATAATTCATGTTTTGCAATGATTTTCAATTATAATTCAGCATGATTTAATGATTTCAAAGAGCTAATCCACGATCTGTGTGTCACAGGGAAAAATTGCAAGGTGTTTTTGCATCTGGCACTTCGTCCGGTATTCCATCCGACACTATTACAAGCAACTAACTTAAATCTTAAATTGTGGGAGCATGAAGTGGAATATGAAAAATACGTCACATGGGTTTTGTGCGTAATATGCCCAATTAGGTCTCTAGTAGGCTGTTTCCTAAAATTCTGAATGGGTTAAGAGCAATTTGTGGTTTTCAATTCTGCATCCGCTACCCGGTCTGACACTCCATTCGACACTATGTCCTGCACAAAAGTGATGGGTGATTTGGTGGTTATGGTATTGGTGGCTAGTGATGGGTGAATCGAGAACATGGGTTTTGCTCGTGCTTCCCCCCTCCAGCTACTGAACTCTTGACAACTCGTTTTGGGTTGTTGAGCAGGGTGATTATTGGCTCACTCCATTTCAATAGTTAGGGCACCATTAATGTAATTTGTTGCTTTTAGAAGTAGTTCGACCCTCCAGTGGTCGACCGCTTGGTCTGTAAAGCTTATAAATACCACCGTGGTGGTCATATAATAGGAAAGGAAGTGAATAAGTTGTGTGTTATAGGATAAAGACAATTTCCCTATGTTCTGCCATTTTCATTTTGCCAGAATTGTGTAAAACCTGCGTTTTCAGTTTTAATGGTGAATTTGTGTTGCTGAAGTTCGTGGTGTTCCTTTGAAGAGTAACCACGACTGTTGGGGGGCCCACCAATAGTTTGGGTAACTATTCTATGAATTTTCTTGTAGATTGAGTAGCATAAATGTTTTTTTATTTTATTTCTTGTACATGAAATGTTATTTTACTTCTTTGTTATTTAATTTGTTGTTTATGATTTAATTGTTTTAATTTAGCTTTGCAGGTTATTATGAGGAATCTTGTTAATATGCAATGAATTTGTAGATAGTATAAGCAAGCTTGCAAGCTTAGGCACTAACCCCCTTGTGTGATTAAATGATAGATTAGGCTTTCTTTATGTTGAAATAGAGTTTAAAATAGAAGTTTAAAACATAGTTTTAGAACAGATTTTTAATTCGTGATTTCTTTGACAGGGCTTCGATGGATGGATAATGTTGGTTTTAGTTTTCAATTTTAGATTGATTATCTAATTGTTGTTTACGTTTTGCTCATTTAATTTTCCATTTAGTTTGCTCAATTGCTTACTTACCTTATGCTGGAATAGTATTTAAATTTATGTTTTGTGAGTATTTTCCCTCTTTTTGCAATTTGAATTATTAAATAGAACTAGTTTAGTTTCCTTCATGCAATTTCTTTCTTAGATCTAGGTTGAAATTTCAATTTGTAGTTAATGATTGAATTTAGTTATGAGTTTTCTTATATTAGTATAGAATGCATTTGAATTTTATAGATTAGAAGATAGTTTGCTTGCTTTCATAGATTAGAAGATAGTTTCCTTGCTTTCATAGATTAGAAGATAGTTTTATTGCTGTTGTAGGATAGATAGTCTTCTTTATTTGGTAGATTAAAGGATAGTTTGCTTATCATAGATATTAGTTGTTAATTTCTTTTATCATCATAATGCTTTCAATTCGGTAGATTTCCTTTTATGAATTAGAAATAGTTGTGAAGATTAGTTTGAGAATAGAGTTCACTTGTTTCTTAGTTTAATTAGTTGCTTATTGATTAGTTTAGAAGTTATCCTAGGTTAGTTAGTTGTTTACTTGCTTTAATAGGTTAGCTAGTTGTTTTGCTTACTTGTTTACTTGCTTTAATAGAATAATTGCTTGCCTTTTTATTTACTTGCTTTCATAGGATAGTTGCTTATTGAATTTAAGTAGGCTAGTTGAAGTAGTTTGTTGTTGTTATTTACTTATTAGATGAATAGTTTGCCTTTGCTTATTGTTATGCTTAAATAGTTTGCTTTTGATTATTGTTGAAATAGTTTTCTTTAGGTAGGGTTTTCATTTGTTTTCCTAGAACTATGCATCGATCCTTCGTTCAAAGGTTGCTTAGGGTACACAGTTTGAGTTGCTTAGTAGAGTTTGATCATTAGTAGTCTTTGCTTGAGTAGATTACCCCTTAGATAGCCACTTCCTTAGTTAAACTACACTACTACCAATCCTTCTACCTTGGCATATATTTTTCTACAACTCTAAGTTTACTTACCCCGGGTTGACAATTTAATTGAGGGTTTTTAGTGTGTTTTTAGTGCATATAGAACACCCATCACAGAGGAAGAAGGAAAAAAGAAAGAATACGAGGAGAAAACAAATGCTTCCAAATCCTAGGAGAAAGGACTAGAGAAATATAGCACAATTATGACAATAGACCCTGACACAAGTATACTCAATTTTCCACTAGAAGAGTGCACTCCCTTGGTAGCCATCCCAAGAAGTCTTTCTGTCACATCTGCAGGTCTTGGAATTGAAGGTGTAGTTGTTGTTGTAGGTGACTATTACTATAGCCACAAGACCAAGGCTATTAAAAAAAGGACAACCTAAAGGAAGAGGGAAGGAAATGATACAAGTCATGGAGCAACTGAACGAGTTATCAAATGGAAATTAGGATTAGATCCCAAAGATAACACAATACAAACAACCTTAATAAAAACAATTTCCTTTATTGAATGCGGTTATAATATTGTTGTATTCGATAACAACTAATTGTTATTGTATTCTTAATGATATTATTGTGCTTACATACCATTTGAATTCATGAACTATTTCCAATTAAAAAGGCTATCATTCCTAACTGTATTCAATATCCTCTAGTTTGCTCATGATCAAGATAAGATCAATGTAGTTTAGGATTGCATGTTAGAATATCTAGAGGTAGCATCATTCTATTTTGTTTTAGATTTTAATTCAACTGAGAATATTTGGTTCTCAAATTCATATTTAGATAGTAGATTTAGTTTGGAAACTAGGCCAATATACTGGTAGGAAACACCATCCCAAACAAGAGTGAGTCTAATTGAGAATTTACATCGGGTGTTCTCCCTTCCTTGATTGAATGATCCTTTTTGACCCATCAACTAAAATAGCGCTAGAAGGAGGGCCATCGAATTGAATGGATGCAAAGGAAGCTCAAATCCCTACCCGTTCTATCTTTCCCATTAACACAACTCAGCCTGATGATTCTCATCAACCTCAGCTTGAGCATGATTCAAATACCATGTCCTACTCTATGAACAAACCCACTCAAGATACCTCTCAGCATGTTCCCTTCCATTTTGAATCCATATTTTCTTCACCAAAACCTCGCATGTTTACCATTCCGGAGCTTGACACCATAATCAGACAATCCCATGAATGCACTGAAAGTGTTCTAACTAGACAACGGAGTAGACAGACCAGAAAACCCCCTATCATTTATTCATTATCTCAAGGTTTTTATAGTACCCTAAACGAAGATCCGCCCCTCTCACAGTCTTTCACCTTCCAAGAACACCCAACCATCAGAACCCTAGAATATCATTTACCTTAAGCTCTGCTGATCTGAAAATAGAAGGCTGACTTGTTATGCTATGCAAGCACGCTCTACTTCATTAAAATAAACTTTACAGGACCTTGCTTCATGTGTTAAAAGATGCAACATAAACTTATGTGTTAAGTTCATGTATCTTCTTGTAAATGATTATGTGTGAGGAATTGTTCCTTTAGATGGTTAAATATGTAACTTAAGAAAATACACAGCAACACAAATTGCAGCAAATAAACCATCAAACTCACAACAAGAACAAGATGATAAAGGAGTTCACCCCCCTCCGGGCTACATCTCCTTGAGCCTCCATCAATGTGCTCTCTGGGATTAATTAGTCAAAAGTTATTTTACAAGATGCTGCTCAACTTTAATGGAAAAATAGACTGTACCATTGAGATCAGAACACATAAAAACCCCAAAAATGACTAATAGAACTTTGAAAACGGATCATCGCTCATCTGGGCATGACCTCTTCTACATGTGGCCATAAACTTTTCTGAGCTTCTCTTTGGAAAAAACACCTGTAAAAGTCCTCAACAGCCTCTGAAACCTGTCCCAATGTGTTCAGAGCATATTAATTAGCCAAAAATGATTATTCAATCATAGAAAACAAACATAGGCTCACCAAACCATGTCCTCGATCAATGAGGGCTCCAAGCTCCCTGGAGCTTGCTGAAACTTCAATGGTAAAAAACTTGCAAAATAAGTCTTCAAATGGCCTTGAAAACAACACCAATGGATCCAGCACGTCCAAAAACCCCTAGCTGGGATTTTACGGCACCTCAATCGGCCAAAAGATGAAGAAGTTAGGCCTCCTCCATTTTCCTCCTTCAAGCTTTTTGAAACTGGTTCGCCAAAACGCACTCTGTGTGCATGAACCAAGAACACGCTCCAAAATGTGCGTTAAAACCTGGCACTGGGTGCAACCGTGCCAATGGTGCAAATCGTAGAACGGTTAGGGCACCTCCAGCCCTAACCGCCTCGACACCTAGGCACATGAGCCATCCATATGACCGCACACTCTAACAAAAGGGCTCCGTTCATGAGGGTGAATGAAACAGTGACAAGTGTCTAACCATCGGTTGGTTGTAACCATCCAAACCAAATTTAAAAAGTCCGCGCGCATAATACCGTGGGTAATGGTTCTAAACCCCACACGATTTATGTTAATACAAATATACATTTTATATGAAACATAGACCCCGCGCGTTTTCATTTGGTGACTATATAATATGGTCATATTATAATCCCCCCACCATGTATGCTATAATGTAAATTTAAAATAAATCAAATACATATCCATGTTAAGAAACACATGGCAGCGCATTGGCTAGCAGAGGTTTGTAAAGGCTTTGGCAACAGGGGAAGTCACTGGTTCGAATCCGGTTGGCTCCATAACATTTTAAACAACAAACCAATAAACCATTAGCCAATAAAGGGGTGCCACGTGGCAGCCCATGATTGGGCCCCGTGGCACCTCACCATTCGCCAAAATCATGCCATGTGTTGCAATATAACTCGCCCAACTGTCAGCCAATCACAAACCACCACGTCATCATACGGTCGCCACGTAAAATGCTGACGTCATCTGTGCCACGTGTCACCCTTCCAGTGGTGACACATGTCACCTCCAAATTGGTCCAACCGTACACCCAAAAATCCAAATCTGCCTGACACGTGTCATCATCTGGAGCCACCACGTGTCCTATACGTACCTTCCATGTGTCCTGTACGGACTATACAGACAGGTACAATCAGCATCAAAATTTTTCCTGTTTGCCTTGGCGAACAGATCGCGATATCTTCTCCATACGGACTCCATTTGAGAAAGTAAATATACTGCCAGAATCAGGAAGATGAGACGAACGCAATGGTACTATTTTCATCGCATTTCGAACACTTTGAAATTTGGGCAAAATTTGACCCCTGGTCCAGATTTTGATCACACCTTCCCACTGAAAGGCTTTTGGACCCATAAAAGCTTATCTGTCTGATTTCAAGTCATATCAAAATATTTTCGACAATCACCTGAATACTTTGACATGCCCTGCACTGCAACTGACTATGTCCTTCAACCACTGCTCTCTGGCTGCTGCTGACCCACTGCTCTCTCTATGCTTGGAAGACTGCCAACCTTCCCACTGAGAATCAAGTCCCTCTTTCGAACTCTTTAACGTCAACAAAATCAGCTCTCCAATGTCTGCAAAAATCTTCCTGCGACATCTTGTCACAAGCCAAGAAAACCATCAATCTTGAAAACAAATCATACAAGATTAACAATGATGCCAACAAAANAAACACCATCGACTAAACACAAGTCGAACAACACGATCGACACAACATAGTCGTCAGAAAATCATCAACACCAGTCGAGACTCATTCAAACATCAACCTTCCCAAACTGACAAGTCGACAAACATGATACATAATCATGTAACAATCATGAATCACTCATGATGAACCATCACCAGGTTCACTGCTTACACATACATAAAAACAAATGCATGTTCATGACTCTTCAATTCTCCTTCTAGTACAAACATAAGTACAAAACCCAAAACATATGGGTACGTAAGAGTTGAATACAAAAAAATTATAAATGGCTGCAACTTATCATGCTTCCCATAAATGCACACATAACACTGAAAAGTGCATTTACAATAGACAAACGCAAGCCTCACTTGCTCAAGAAATCCAACCATTTCTTACCAAGCCAACTCAACGGTGACTTTTTCTGCTGGACATCGTCCTCTTGTGAATCATCTGGACTCACATTAATGATGGAATCTCCTCTTCCATTCTTGTCAAACTCTTTATCCAACTGCTTCTTGTGTTGTGGATGAGTAGTTGGATGCAACGTCCAACATTGGTCAACAAGATGACCCCGCTTCTGACAGTGGGTGCAAATCTTTTGCATCCTCTTTTCACGCTGTCTTTGCTTGGACAATTTCCTGAAAGCAGTTAATCTTTTCCAACACTTTGAAACATGATGGTTATACAAACCACAATATGTACAAGGATTCTTTCTTCCAAATTTATCATTCTTAACATAATCAAATGCAACTGAATGATAAGCGGAATTATACCTTGAACATTCACCTTTATCGCCTCTTTGAGGAGGTGAATCTGAAGAGTTACAGGCTCTCCTTTGAAGACCAACAACAGTGTCCTTGTCCTCATCACTGTCACAACTCTCACATTTGCATTCATCCTGAACACAAACCTTGCATGCTGAAGGGATTGAACTTTCAACAAAAGTTCTTGAACTTTCACCTTTAAAGCCTTCTTGAGGAGGTGAACTCGAAACAAAGTTTATCCTTGGAACTTTTTCCCTTGTCTCCTTGACTTTGGAATATGCTCCATCTTGCCGTTCATATCCAAGACCACAATACCTGGGTCTTTCTTCAACAACAATAGGCTCAACAATGCCTTGTGCATGCTTACCCAAACCTTTACCTTCATAGCCCATTTTAAACAATAACTTGGACCCTATTCCTCTTGTGTGACTCTCAAAACCACCAAAACATTCATCTTTAGAGGAATTAGAAGATAAACTAGCACTGCATACCTTATGTTCATGCATGTACTTGGTAAGGGTTTCCTTTGCCTCATGGAGTTGAATCTCCATCTCATGCAACCTTGCAAGAAACTGTTCTTTCTCCTGCTTCATGGCCATCAACTGCTCTTCAAGGGCAATGTTCTTATTCCTGTCTTTACACATTTCTTTCATCAAATCTCTCATAGTTATGAACTCTTCTTTAGATAATGAAAATGTATGAGAACTATCAATACTTGAAGCTTCCTCCATCCTGGGAAGATATCCAACTTCAACACAAAACATGCACAAAAACCAATAGCTAAATCTCAAGCTATCAATGGCAAACACATGAGCAAAACAAACTATGCTCTGATACCACTTGATCTAAAAATAGAAGGCTGACTTGTTATGCTATGCAAGCACCCTCTACTTCATTAAAATAAACTTTACAGGACCTTGCTTCATGTGTTAAAATATGCAAAATAAACTTATGTGTTAAGTTCATGTATCTTCTTGTAAATGATTATGTGTGAGGAATTGTTCCTTTAGATGGTTAAATATGTAACTTAAGCAAATACACAGCAACACAAATTGCATCAAATAAACCATCAAACTCACAACAAGAACAAGCTGATAAAGGAGTTCACCCCCCTTCGGGCTACATCTCCTTGAGCCTCCATTAATGGACTTGGCTCTCTGGGATTAATTAGTCAAAAGTTATTTTACAAGATGCTGCTCAACTTCAATGGAAAAACAGACTGTACCATTGAGATCAGAACACATAAAAACCCCAAAAATGACTAATAGAACTCTGAAAACGGATCATGGCTCATCCGGGCATGACCTCTTCTACATGTGGCCATAAGCTTCCCTGAGCTTCTCTTTGGAAAAAACACCTGTAAAAGTCTTCAACAGCCTCTGAAACCTGTCCCAATGTGTTCAGAGCATATTAATTAGCCAAAAATGATTATTCAATCACAGAAAACAAACTTAGGCTCACCAAACCATGTCCTCGATCAATGAGGGCTCCAAGCTCCCTGGAGCTTGCTGAAACTTCAATGGTGAAAAACTTGTAGAAGAAGTCTTCAAATGGCCTTGAAAACAGCACCAATGGATCCAGCACGTCCAAAAACCCCTAGTTGGGCTTTTATGACACCTCAATCGGCCAAAAGATGAAGAAGTTAGGCCTCCTCCATTTTCCTCCTTCGAGCTTTCTGAAACTGGTTCGCCAAAATGCACTCTGTGTGCATGAACCAAGAACACGCTCCAAAATGTGCATTAAAACCTGGCACCAGGCGCAACCGTGCCAACGGTACAAACCGTAGAATGGTTAGGGCGCCTCCAACCTCTAACCGCCTTGGCACATGGGCACATGAGCCATCCATATGACTGCACACTCTAACAAAAAGGCTCCGTTCATGAGGGCGAATGAAACAGTGACAAGTGTCTAACCACCGGTTGGTTGTAACCGTCCAAACCAAATTTAAAAAGTTTGCGTGCATAATACCGTGGGTAATGGTTCTAAACCCCACGCGATTTATGTTAATACAAATATACATTTTATATGAAACATAGACCCCGTGCGTTTTCATTTGGTGACTATATAATATGGTCATATTATAATGCCAACGACCACGGGTCGGGGCTAAGCCCCGACCCGACCCCCCACCATGTATGCTATAATGTAAATTTAAAATAAATCAAATACATATCCATGTTAAGAAACACATGGCAGCTCATTGGCTAGCGGAGGTTTGTAAAGGCTTTGGCAACAGAGGAAGTCACCGGTTCGAATCCGGTCGGCTCCATAACATTTTAAACAACAAACCAATAAACCATTAGCCAATAAAGGGGTGCCATGTGGCAGCCCATGATTGGGCCCCGTGGCACCTCACCATTCTCCAAAATCATTCCACATGTCACAATATAACTCGCCCAACTGTCAGCCAATCACAAACCGCCACGTCATCATATGGTCGCCACGTAAAATGCTGACGTCATCTGTGCCACGTGTCACTCTTCCAGTGGTGACACGTGTCACCTCCGAATTGGTCCAACCATACACCCAAAAAGACAAATCTGCCTGACACATGTCATCATCTGGAGCCACCACGTGTCCTGTACAGACCTGCCACGTGTCTTGTACAGACTGTACGGACAGGTACAGTCAGCATCAAATTTTTTCTTGTTTGCCTTGGCAAACAGATCGCGATATCTTCTCCATACAGACTCCGTTTGAGAAAGTAAATATACCGCCGGAATCAGGAAGACGAGATGGATGCAATGGTACTATTTTCGTCGCATTCCGAACACTTTGAAATTTGGGCAAAATTTGACCCCTGGTCCAGATTTTGATCATCTGCACAATTTCTCGGAACCCTCCAACTTCGAACTTAAAATTTTCTTTCTTTCTAGTGGTGGTGGTATTCCTCCCTCACCACCAAACTCTCCACCTCTCACACCTAGGAGTGAACCTGACGAAAATTCAGAAGAGGAGGAAAACTCTCAAAGTGAGTTGGAAGAAGAAGAGCATCTTCAGCTAGTTCTAGATAACCCTCAAGTCATGGCTGGAAACAACCAAAACCCCCAACCTTATGAACCTTGGTTGTTCCCAGATGAATTTTTCGTACTTGAAAAACTCCAAGACATGCCAAAAAATCTCGAAAAAGTTCTCCCCAAATTCGATCTTGATAGAAAAGACTCGGTCGAAGACCATGTGAAGAAGTTCCTATCGACCATCAGGCTCCAAAAATTTCGACATGAAGATGTTGTATGTCAGTTGTTCCCTCGTACGTTTGAGAATAAATCCACTACCTAGTTCTACTCTTTGGAAGAAGCCTTTATTACTAGATGGAGATTATTTGGGACTATTTTACTTAAGAAATTCAAGGAATACAAAACTCCAACTACTTCGGTCTTAGATATTTCAAGAATCAAAATGGATACCAATGAAATAGGTAAATATTTCAATCAATTTTTCATTTCCTTACTTAAATGGATTCCTTGACCTTCCAAACCTACTAAAGATGTCACCATTGAATTTTATACTTCAACTCTTCCCATGTCCATGGTGATGTTTGTTAAAAACACAAAGAAAGCTACCTTGGAAGCGACCTTTCAAGAGGCCCTAAAGACTGAAAATAATATGCTAAGTTTGAAGGGGAATCTAAGAGTCGAGTCCTAAAAGGATAAAACTAAAAGTAAGACCAAAACCACCATTACCAAGTCCTCAGAAGAAAAGAAAGATAATGATTCTATGGACATGGAATCCCTCCAGAGAATTGTCAAGAAATTATCTAATGAGTTGATTGATTTGAAGAAGCACAATGGAGAAGACTCTTCTAATACCAATATTTTTTTTAAATTCCAATCTAAGAAAGATAAGAGCACTCCTCCAGTAAAAAAAATGAATCCTTCACCATTGAAAGGGATTAACATGGAAGACATTTCCCAAGCCCTATAACATTGGGCCACTGAAAATTTGATTGAGTCTAAAGATGGAAAAGAACATGAAAATGAACAAACAAAACAAACCCAAGAAGCAGATGAATTACCTGAGCAACAAGTTAATTACTTTTGGGACATCTCATATGGAATGGAAGAAGTGGAAGAAATATAAGAAATACATATGTCCCAGAATGTTATGACCACTAGACGTACAAGCAATAAGGCTTCCTCCGACACCCCTACTCCTTCCAAACCTCCTAAAAATGCTCCTCACACACAAAAGATGTCATATACTCCTTCTAAAATAACAGTTCCTTCTAATGTTGTCACAAAGTTGGAATATGATTTCTTGGAAGACTTAAAAAGAACTAAGGAAAATATTTATTTGTTTGAACTTATGAAGTTTCCACAGATTCAAGAGAATTTTATTAAAACACTTCAAGGTAAAACCACCAAAAAATACAAAGAGATTAACATGGGAACAAAGAAAGGAACAAGTAAAACTACCCCATCTAACAATGTCCATGCACCTTATAAGAGATAGGTGGTTGAAACACTCTCCTATATTGGAAAATATCAAGATCAACCACTACACCATTTTAGGTTACTTTTGAGATTTTCAACAGGAATGTGCATAATTGTATGATGGATTCAGGTGCCTCTTCGATTGTGATGCCCCTTAAATTTTGTGAGAAACTTAATGTCAAGCCTGAACAATCTGATATCTAAATCATACAACTTGACAGGACCATACTTATAGTGATAAAGTAGTTGATTCTTTTTTTTGACAAGGATGTACTCTAATCCTAAAATACATAAAACTATTGACATCATAGTTGTGGATATACCTAATACTTATGGAATGATCTTAAGTAGAGATTAGTATGCTACACTTAAAGGGTACTTTGCCACCGACTGGTCACACCTTTGGCTACCCTATAATGACAAGCCCAATCAAATCAGGTTTGATAGAGAACAATACATGAAGCATGTGGTAACAGATTTGAATGACCCAAATGAGTTTGTGATGTTTAATCACTATGTTCTGGGAAATTATTCATGTGATTCATTTTTTGGAAATTATTGTGCTGAGATATCATCTTATGTAGAATCAAACACACAATTTGAAATCCTTCATTGCACTCAGATCATTCAACCCCATTGTAACATAACTTATTTAAATAGTCATGACATTGTATAGTCTAACATAGTATTTAGAGATAAGTTAGAAGTTTTTTCCAACTTCACTAACCATACTAATATAGAAACAAAAGAAAATCCCAAGTCCATGCATAATATTAAAAGAGACCCTTATATGTGGACTTTGTTTTTTGATGGGTCAAAATCTCTTGAAGGTGAAGGTGTTGGTTGCATACTAAAGGACCTTGATGGTAAGAAATTCATGATGACATGCATGCTTGAATTCCAATGCACAAATAATATTGTTGAATATGAAGCTCTGTTGCAAGGACTAAGAAAATCAATTGACTTGAAAGAAAACAAGATGAAGGTATTTGGTGATTCTGAGATTTTCATAAGGAAGGTAAGAAAAAACATACATTGTCTCTCTAGTCACCTTAAACATTATCAACAAGAGGTATGGGAATTGATTAGGTCATTTGATGCATTTAATATCAATCATATTCCTTTCTCTTTGAACTCTGATGCAGACTTACAAGCTAATGTAGCTTCCAAGATTATTCCTTCTGAAAATTTATAGCTTGATAATTTTTCTATGGAACTACTCTAGAGACCTTCTATACCAGATCATGTGACCAACTAGAGGGTCTTTGATGACGATGAGCAGATTATCAGTTTCCTACACCTGGAAGGTACCTTCAAAGACTCTATAATTGATGAAGATCAACATGATAGATAAATGAATGTAGATGTTCCTGGATCAATCAATCAATCAATAGAGAAAAAAAAAACCATACCAATAAATAACATCCCTAAAAGTGTGATAAGGATAGAAAATATCTATGACCTTCAGGAAAAGTTTAAGAAGGTGATGAATGTTGATGATTACAACTGCATGAGACATTATCCAGGACACAAACCTGAGAGAGAGAGACCCTGAGAGGGGTGTGTGGTTCCTATCCGAGATAGAGATGGAACATAGAGATGACCTCCTCCTTACAGAGAGTTGAGAAGAACTCCAAATGATTCTGATGTGTAACACAGTGAGAAAGGAGATCTGCAGAGTTGGATGTGCCTGTGGATGAGCAGAAGGTGAACGTGTGAATTCCCATAGAGATGGGTGCATCGTCATGAGACAGAGATGAAGGTGATGTATTAATCTCCTCTAGGCAGAGAGTTGAGATGATTAAATCCAGATGACTCTCCTTTGTAATGCAATGGGAAAGAAGATCTGTTGAGTGGACATGCCTGTGGACGAGCACAGGTGAACGTGATCCTAGTGGTTGAGCACTAGTGAGGGTGGTTCTCTTGTGTAATGCAGTGAGATAGAGATATGGACATCCCTATGGATGTGCCCCTAATGGGTGTATGAGATCCCTTGTTATATTTTTGAAGAGTCAGACATGCATGTAACCCTAATTGTAATGTAAAGGGTACAAGTCGGCCGCACCTTAATGAAATTGTTAATTAATGTAAAAGATAATTAATCTGGTTATCATTAATTATATTATGAGTTAGAGAGGTCAGCCCTGTTGTGCCAATAGACACTTCTGTTGACATGAAAAGTCTAATATAAGTAAAGGTAGATTCCCCATTGAGGAATCATATCTCTTTTGTGAGTTTGGAAATTTCAGCAAGCACATCTTCTTGGAAAAAGTGCACACCTCTCTTGGGTGCTAGTATTCTAGCGTTTGCAAGAACCCTCTTGTGTGCTAGGTTTTCTTGGTGGTGAAGGTATTTCTCTTGAAGAATATAACAAAGGATTTGGCTGGGTTTTCTTCCCTTGTTGAGAAGGGTTTCCCAAGATACTTCTTGTGTTCTTGTGCATGGTGTTTCTTCTTGTGATCTTGGTTGCTGCAACACAATTAGTTATGGTTTAAGTAAAATGTTAAGATGGGATGGACTTCATGATTAAACCTTGTCTATTGAAAAATAAACATGGTTTCAGAGCATAGGTATTGAATAACCCCTGCACAAGCACTCAAAAGACTAAACCGTCCTCCTTCTGCAGTTCTGTACGACCTCTGGGGTTTTTACAGAAATTTGTATGACCCTCACTTAATCAGCCTTTTCAGCACTTTACAAGTGTACGTTGAAGCTAAAACCTGGAAAGAGTTGTATGAACTTCCTTAGTGCATCTCCAGAGACCTTCAAATTAAATTTCTGAATATTTTGAGTTTTTGGCCCTCGAGTTTCTAGGGTGCCGAGATTTTCTGCAGAATCCTGATCTTAGGGTTTCTACAACTTCTTGAAGAAACATTTCCAACTCAACAAGCATTCCTGTGACACTCTCAAAGTTGATTGTTGGCAGTCATAAGCCCAACAAAATCTAAGGTCACTAGTCCAAACTAATCATTAGGTTTCTAAATCCAGTTGGCGACAGTTGGAAATGAAATCTGAACAAATGAAAAATATAACTTTAGTAGAAGATAGGCTTGATGGAGCAAGCAAATTCAACTCCTGGAAATCAAGGATTCAGGTCACCCTTGAAGAAGATGACCTTTTGGATGTGGTAACTAAAACTTCAACATATACAACTATCAATGAAGAGAAGAATATAAGAAAGGAAGAAGATGTCAAAGAAAGAAAAATAATCATCTACTCAGTAAGAGATCATCTCTTACCTTGTATTGCCAACCTGAAGACAACTTATGAAATTTATGAAGCATTAAAAGAAATTTTTGAAAGTAACAACACTCTCAGAGATCTTACCTTGAAGATCCAACGTCAAAGTACCAAGATGACGAAGGGTGATACAGTTGCTATATTCTTTTTGAAGATATCAGAGATTAAAGAACAACTATAAGCCATTAGAGAAATCATGTCCAACAAATAACTTGTCTTATCCACTCTCAACAACCTTCCAAAACATTGGGAGCCTTTTATTCAAAGTGTTAGTGGAAGAGAAAGTCTACCAACTTTTGATCGTCTATGGACAGACTGTACTCAAGAAGAACTTAGACTTAGAAATAGAGGAGTGGAAGACTCCCTTGATGAAAATCATGCTCTTTCACTTCATACAAAGAAAGGAAGAAGATTCAAAAGAAACTTCAGAAAAAAATTCAGAGATGAGAAGTCTTCATCAACCTCAGGTCATAATCAAAGAAGAGATGTTTCAGAAATTCAGTGCTTCAGATGTGAAAAATATGGACACTATGCAAGAAATTGTCCAACCAGGAAGAAGGGAAGACAATATACTTCCACCACTGACATTGATCCATATCCACCTCAAAAGAATGAAGATAAGAGAGAGGAGAAGTACTTCCTCTAAGAACAAACTCAAAACTAAACATTACTACAAACCCAGGTAAAATCGTTTGATTTCTAATTTTATAGTTGATTGCATTCTTAATAGATGAAGGGTATTATCCCTAGTATGGGAGCCCTCAAGACTTGGACCATTATCCCTGGTACAGGAGTCCAAATCTTATTTGATTGATTATTATGCTGGTCAAGAAGACATAAAAGATCTAACAATCAATAAAATAAGATTCCATTCCTTCAGACTTCAGAGAGAGTTACTTGAATCAGAGGGAGTCAAAACAAAATAAAAATAAGAAAGAGATAATACCTTCAATAGTTCAAAGGAAGACATAAAATACTCCAACAAATTCAGCTACTCAATTTGATATGACCAAAGATATTATAGTAGGGAATAAAAGGCATGCCTAGGGTCAAAAAAACCCTACTAGAAGGCAGAGAAACATACAATTCCCCCAAGGGACACCTTGAGAAAGAAAAATAGTTTTTCAAAGCTATCCTTCAGTCATGATCCACTTCATTGATTCTAAACTTCCTTGCCATGAAGAAACAACAAGATAATAGGTATGGCAAGATGCCATAACAAAAGAATACCAATATATCTTAAAGAATGATGTATAAGATACTGTTCAGAGACCAGAAGGGAAGTTTGTGGTCACTTCCAAGTGGATCCATAAGATCAAGCATGTAGCTGATGGAAGTGTCAAGAAATACAAAGAAAGATCTATAGCTAGAGGATTATCACAAACAAAGGGAGTTGTCTATAATGAGACACTTGATCTAGTAATCCCGATACACTTCCATCCATACTACCATCCATGAGTTGGAAACTATATCAGATGGATGGGTTCTTGATGAAGTTTGGGTTTCAACAAGAGTGTTGTTGATCCAAACCTATATTATTACAGTGTTGGTGACGAGAGCCTAATTTTGATGACTTATTCAGAAAGCCTTAAATTATGATTTCAAGATGAAGGATATGAGTATCATGCACTACTTCTTGGAAGTATGACAGGGAAATAATAAGATTTTCCCGAGACAAGGAAAATATACAAACGGAATATTAAAGAAGTTCAATATAACAGAATTCACAACCACCGTGATGGATTTAAAGAAAATGAATGATGATGATTCAGACGAGATTGATCCACATCTGATTGGATCATTGATGTATCTAGTTAACACCAGACCTGATTCATACTATGCAGTGAATATGCTTAGTCAATCCATGAGCCAGCCGAGACAGACTCACTAGATAACACTAAAGCATGTATTGAGATATACACGAGGCACAGTTAGATATGGCCTAAGATATGCCTCCAAGTGTGAAATTGATTTTGTAGGGATATGCCTATACATATTGAGCAGAGAGTACAGTGGACCGGAAGAGCACATCCGGTTGTTGTCTTACCGTGAATTTTTCCATGGTTTCTTGATGCAGCAGGAAACAAAACTATGTGTCCTTGAGTACCACAGAAGCAGAGTATATAGCATTGAGTGTGCGAAGAAATGTGGCTTCACAAGCTTCTGACATATTTACTTGATCATGAGATGGATTCTATGATGATAACAAAAGTTGTGTGTAAAGCTCCTTGATAACCTAGTGTTTCATAATAGATCGAAACACGTTGAGATAAAATATATTTATATCAGAGACATGATGTAGAGGAAAATAATACACATGCATTACCTTCCTACACATGAGAAGATTGCAGACATCTTCACCAAAATAGCTTGGTGAAGAATACCTACCTAGTTGAGAGGGAGTGTTGATGACTACAATCAAGGCAAAGTTCAAAGTACATCCATGTGAGACTTGGAATGATGAAGAATGCCTCCCTAGATGAGAGGGAGTATTGATGATTACAGTTGCGTGAGACATTCTCCAGGACGCAAACCTGAGAGAGATCCCCTGAGAGGGGTGTGTGGCTCCTATCTGAGACAGAGATGAAACATAGAGATGGCCTCATCCTTACAGAGAGTTGAGAATAAATCCAAATGATTCTCTTGTGTAACACAGTGATAAAGGAGATCTGCAGAGTTGGATGTGCCTGTGGCTGAGCATAAGGTGAACGTGTGAATTCCCATAGAGCTGGGTGCATCATCATGAGACAGAGACGGAGATGATGTATTAACCTCCTCTGAGAAGAGAGTTGAGATGATGAACTCTATATGACTCTGTTGTGTAATGTAGTGGGAAATAAGATCTTTTGAGTGGACGTGCCTGTGGACGAGCACAGGTGAACGTGATCCTAGTGGCTGAGTAGTAGTGAGAGTGGTTCTCCTGTGTAATGTAGTGAGATAGAGATATGGGCATCCCTATGGATGTGACCCTAGTGGTTGAGCACTAGTGGGTGTATGAGATCCCTTTCTATATTGTTCAAGAGTCAGACATGCGTGTAACCCTAATTGTAATGTAAAGGGTATAGGTTTTAAAAACCAAATATCAATATAGCATAGAAAAACCTCAGAAAAAGTACTCAACGCCTTGAAAAAGAGATAATTTCAGATAATAAGCCTCTTCGATGGGACAACCTCCTTTTACCCCACTTAAATGTTCAAGTACAAGATGATTCCAAATGAAAATGTCTCCTTGGTATATCTAGGAGACTAGGAGGTATAATTACAACTAATGGAATAAAGCCGACATAAATAAAATAACATTACTAATGTAATATGCCCCAATTAAGGGGTAATGAGCCAATATTAGGGATTAACATGCCCCTCCCCTCGAGACAAGTGTTGTCCGCAACTCTTGAGTAACTATGGATGCTTCTGTATAAAATACTCATCTTCCCAAGTGGAATCTTCATCCGGTAGTTTCCTCCATTTAATGAGATACTCTGAAATGGATCTATTCCTCAGCTGGTGAATTCTTGTGTCAGTGATGGAT
>JASDQU010101621.1:588965-615190 GCA_032191745.1 Picea mariana | reverse complement strand
GAGAAACCCAAGTATCATTATGGAAATGGTATGATGGAAGGTTAATGGGACGATGAAATGTAAGGAATAGTGAAGGAAAAAGAGGATATAAATGTGACATTTCTGAGGCCCAACATGCCCCCCAACTCAACTTGTTGCATGTCCTCATGCAACCATGCATGGATCTTCTTAAGAAATTTTGGCATTCAAACTATGGCTTTGATTGATGATGTTCTTTTAACAAGAAATGTTTCCAGGGTATGCGATACAAGAGTAACAGCATGTGAAATTTTCTTATGGTTGGTTCTTGTGTGAAAACCATGAATACAAGAGATGTTGGTTCTTGTGTTAAAAACATTCATTTCACTTATTGATTTTCTTGCTGCAATAATTTATCCATGTGCTTCACTGAAAATAATAAGCTATCAATGTGCATAATAGAGCATCACTGTCTATAAGAAATCATTTTCTTTATCTTTATGAATCATTCCAATATGTGTATCAATTGAAATGCAACAAAGTGTCGTTAGAAAAGGAATTTGGTAAACAGTAAATGAGAAGGAAAAATGGAGTGATAATAATGGGAAAATAGAATACTTGTAGTGAATAGGTAGTTNCCCCCCCCCAAACTTAATTGATTGCATGCCCTCGTGCAACTTAGTGTAGGTCATGGAAGGAAAGAGAGCATGGCGAGGAAATTTTCGAAAATATTCAAGTCGGCATATAAGGAATTGTGTGATTAAAGCTTAGAAAAGAACATACCTTCACTTACCCAAAAAGTAGATGTAGTTGTTGCGGCTGTTGGATCAAGAAAATGTGACTGATGCTCTAGCTGCAACTGTTGTAACTGTCGGAGAAAATAATTTCTGACTGTAACTGATGGAATATGGAAGGTGTCACTGCTGCAAGATCAGGAAAATGGAACTGTTGATGTTGCTGCTGCTGTAATTGGATCATGGGAAGTGAAGGAATCGAAATTGCTACTGTTGAATCATGAGAAATGTGGAAGGCAGAGAATATGGAACTGTGGTACTCTCATAGATCTGAAATCAAACTACTGCAACTGCTGAGGGGATCATGAACAAGTGTATAGTCTTCACCTGCTACAAAACCGATGGTACTATTCTCATCATGCGAATGAATCTTTCGATGTCAACCATGAAGATAAATCATTGGATTACCGACCATTGATGAATGTCGTTAACCAATGAGAGACAAACTCACCAGTGATGTCAATGAGTGTCAAGGAACCCGAGTACATCTTGCGAAGTGCGAATAGATGGGTTGATGTTGAGCCACTTGCAAGATCTAACGATCAAGGAACATTGATGTATTCCCATGATCATCAGCAAGAGAACTTTCCATTAAGGCATGCAAGCCTCAAGGTTCTCAAAAATGAACTCTAGTCTATATCCCAGATAAGGTGTCGAGGTCGATGGGGCAAGACTGTTGAAAGGTGGGTCGGAAGGAATCCCACATCAGTCAACGCGAGTTTATAAAAAGATTGGTAGGACTATAGATGTAAAGATCTCATTTGCAACAGGGTTTAGAGCAAAGAAATGTAATCATGGAAAGAGGGTTTGCTTTATTCGGAAGGAAAATTGGAAAGGCAAAAAGGTACTGAAAAAGATAAAGGAATGTATGCAATTCAGAAAAATAGGCGTGTGAAAGCATGAAGGTTAAGGCAATGGAAGATGGCTTCAACACAGGGATGACCAATCGGCTTTGAAAGAGAAATGGGACAGTGTTACAGCATGAAATTGGGCAAAATGTGGAAGTATGGGTATCGCAGCATGGTGTATCAGCATGGTCGTTATGTAGCAAAAAACACGAAGATGCGCAAAAATTTTCTGTGTAGCAGCAAAATGTTGTTGTGTATCAGCAAAATGTTGTTGTGTAGCAGCAAAATCATGATGTTTCTGATGAGTAACAACTCCTTTAAGATCTTCCCTCTTTTCTTCAGATCAGGTTTCTTTCTTAGCACAGACCTTCATAAGTCAAATAGAATACTGCACACTACAAAAACAAATCTACGCACAGATATTTCTCTTCTTTTCAGTTCCCAACAATCACAGTTTTCGGTCCCGGCAACGGAACCATTTGTTAGCACAGGGGAAGACCCAGGGTTCAACGCTTCAACAATGCACCAACAAAACCCTAACTACCGGCCCTTTCGGCAACACCTGTGAAGCAGTTGAAGTCTCACCCGAGGTAGAGGCAAGGGGGTTGTAAAACTCAGGTGTCTACAACCAGGCTGGGACACAGATCTGTGATTACAACACTTAATAGAACACTTAGAAAATTATATGCATTAGTTCTTGAATCTCACTCACATCGTAGATTAAACCCTTATTACAGATCAACACAGTAACAATAAATATCAAGCACTTCCAATAATTTAGAACATAGCATTAGCTCGGATCTAGAATTTATTTACCTTAATACTATTAAGCACTAAGCAACAACATCAAATCCATTCATCATACATTATAGCAACAGCACTAAGAAGATAAACCCATAAACAACATCGCACAAAGCACATCAAGACACAGGATATACGTGGTTCACCCCAGTGTGGGGCTACGTCCACCAACTTCTTCTTCTTCTTTATTAGTATTTAGTCTTCTTACATTCATTTGCTCCTGTGAACAAAGCCATAGAGCACAACTCCACAGAGGAAAGGATATCTGCGCACTTCGCACCAGATCCTCCTTCCCAAATAAGGTCAAGGAACAGAACCTTACTTCACATAGCTAGATCGCACAAAGCAACTTACAATCTCTTCCACTAAGCCAACATTAACACTTACAACATATTGTGCACATAGCCAACAACACACACCTTCTTACATCGTTTAGCTACTTATTTATACATTTACAAAAAGGCCTAATCATGGGTAAACCCATGGGCCGACATCCCTTAACCCATTACATAAACCCTAGTAAACCCTTTGCTCGATCCACAAGCCCACAAAACAAGCGAGATTCTGTGATATCAGCTCCTCCTGGGTGCTCCATCTTCGACCTGCCTGTCAAAGTCCCAAAAGTGGTCAAACATGACCAATGTTTCCTCAAAACTTGGTTGAGGGACAACAAGGTGTCAATGTTTCATCGAAACCTACACAGGAGATCTAGCTAAAGCAAGTACAAACAAATCTTATCAAGAAATGAAGAGAGATTCAATATGGAAGAATGAGAAAATATATTTACACTACTGCAATGAGTTGATCAATGAATGAATGATTGATATGATGATGATCAATATGATACAATGAATGACTAGAATACACTCATATATAGTAAAGAACATTCCATAATTAAGAAAAGCAATCAAGAAGTTAGCTTTCCTTAGGAATGCATGCATGCATAATACTGATGGTCTAAATAGAAAGTCTAAAATAGAACTAGTCAGTTAACTCCCACTGAACTAGTGTGTCGAAAATAGAAATTTCTCCAACACCCCCCCTGAGCATCACTATGGAGTGAAAATGAGTCCCGACAACTTGGCCATATTAGGTACTCATGTACAATGCAACCAATGAACACCTAATAAAAATGAGGAAATAAGGAAAACCATGTGGGAAAAAAAAAACCCCTCAAAAAAAAATGCATCAAAAGAAGAAAAGGCAATTGCTAGGTAACTATGTTCTTCACTCCAAGACGATCTCGCAAAGTATAAAACTTTTGCTCGCTGAAATTATTCATGAAGATGTAGAAATATTTATGGATCTGATGAAGTCCTTTGGAAACTAGTCTTTCCTTGTACCTCTTAATCCTGTGGACCCATTTGCACCTAAAAATATTCATTTCTGGTGGAAGTGAAACCAGATCCCAAGTTTGATTCTTTGGGAGTGAGTCATACTCCTCCTACATGGTTGCTTGCCATAATGGATTGCCCACAACCTTACTTTAGGTATGTGGATCGGAAGATTGAACCATATAGAAATGCATGGGCATTGTTGGTTCATAAGTTGAAAGTACATGAGAAGGCTCATCATGCTTAGATTGAGTCCTCGTCGAATCCAATGGATTCCCTGCAAGGACACCTGCTTCTTGAAGTGTGAATTATACCCTCTTGGGCATTTGCTAAAGCTTCGACGTTGGCTTCTTATCTGGTTGTACTACCTTCTCATTTCCATGTACAAAATATGAGTGTATGGAATCATCTCTGATGTCTGGAATTGATGGAAGCACAAGAGTATCTGCATGTTGCAATAGAGGTGCATGCAAAGTACTCTCCTTATGTGTAAGTAGAAAAGAGGATTAATTGTTAGAAAACTTAGTGAATTTATACAACCTTGACTTGTGATCCACCTCACCAATTGAAATAATGGAATTGTCACACATGTCAAGTACATAAATTGAATCTGATGCAAATTCAACCTTTTTACCTTTCTGAGTGATCTGATAAACTGAGAGTAGATTCATAGAAATATTTGGAACATGTAAAAAATTCTTAAAACTGCCATTATGGAGTTCCACTCTTCCCTCTCTTGCTACTACTACTGGAGTATCATCCCCCATTAGAATAGGGGGTCTTGAGCATGAACTCAAAGAAGTAAAAACTTCATCTTTCGTTGCCATATGATGTTGTTGGATTACTGAGAGGGGGGGTGAATCAGTAATAGAGAAATTTAATCATTTTTAACCATATAATGCAAGTGTCATATCAGTGTAGCATTATCATCCAATAATTTCAGAGTAAATAAACAATAAACAAATGAGAAATCATACACATACACAGAACACCAGTGTTTTTACGTGGAAACTTAAAGCAGGAGAAAACCATGTAATGATTTTTCTTATATGTCTTGAAGAATTACATTCATTGGAAGCACCAACTTCCTTTCTTTTTGAGTTGCAACTGGAAGGAGGCTCCAACCCCCTAGTTTCTCAGGATACAACCTGAGGGAATCTCCAACTCCTCAATTCTCTAGATACAAATAGAAGGAGGCTACAACCCCCTAAGTTCTCTGGCTACAACCAGAAGGTGGCTACAACTACCTATCCTTGCCCCGTCCGACCGCCCTAACGTAGAAATAGAATGATGGAACCGTTGTCACACTATCACTGTGAGATATACTGTTGTAAAATTGTACCAATCAACCTGCACCAAACAACATGTACCAATAACTCGAACCATGCATCAACCATGAATCAACTTATACCTCAACCTGTACCATAAACAAGTGCATCAACCATGCACCAACCTATACCAAACAACTTGTAATCAGCATGTACCATAAACAAGTGCATCCAACCATGTACCAAGTATGTACCAATCATGTATCATCTACTCATCAACTATGACTCATCAAGATGTACCAACATCATCAACTATACACCTCATCTATGTGCCAACTCATCAACTACTTGTCTCAACCATGTACCCAACATGTACCTCAACAAAAATCCCTCAACAATTTCATCATCCAAATATGATTTGTAACTCTATAATAGACCTAGTGTATAAGATCACATACCTGCAAACCTTCCTTAAATTTAACAACAAGAGACTAGCATTTTCATCAAACTTTACTTTAGTCTCACATGGCTAATTTTGGATTAGTCAAACACCCTAACTTGCAATAATCATAACTATGTACCTGTAGTGAATAAAGATTTAAAAATGGTACACAATGTTCTTCAGTGTCTTTTATGCAATTCCTCAATACGTCACTACTTGGAACCTCTCAGAAAATGAGTTATAGCAAAAATGGCATACCTTGTTGAATTTTGGCTTATTCTAGAGAGCGAACTTGTAGAGCGTGTCCCGCACATAATATTTGTTGTATGGATCTGAAAATTGTACAAAGAATAATACAGACTATAATCTAACCAATACATTTGGTCTTGCTGAATTTGGATCTGTTATGAATAAGTTATGACATTTTTACCCGAAACACTTGTTTTAGACTAGTTTCAGGACTAGCCACAAACCCTATTTTCCACAGTGTGTAACTCCAAAAATACAACGAACCACAAGATGAAATTTGTATCATAGCTACTTGGATATGTTTCCTCAATGGCCTCCCAATTTCACGGTCTGAATCATTCTAGAAAAAAGTTATTGTGAAAATGGTGAGATGACATGTAAATAACATACCTTAGAAAGCATCATCAAAAGAATTTATCCTCCCTTGAATTTCGCCCTTCTTTTCTTCACCTTCCCTCTAAAATTCGGCTTAGATATCCTTTGGTTACCTCAGTCACCTATAGATATTTAATATTCTCTAGTGTGATTAAAATTAGAGAGCCTTGCCTCTTATTTATACTTTCATGTAGCTTCCTCAAGGGGTTAGCTTTTAACCATCTTAACCCACTTTCCTTATTTTAAGGTTAACCCACTTCTAACCACTTGTCAACTTAGTAATTTATCCATTAACTCTATTATTTAAACAATTTCTTTTGTATTTGCTTTGAATTATAGTACACTCATCACTTCACTTTATTATTTACCTTCTAAAATCTCTTAAACCACTTTGACTACTTTGACCTTTTGGGGCTTCTAGATGACTCATGAGGGTTCTCCAACTTCACATGGCCATAACTCTCTAACCATGAGGAGTTATGTGACGTTCCACATACCAATGGAAATGGAATGACATGTACTATCCATATAGAATATTCTTACTTGCAAATATATCAAAATGCATACCACTATCCATCAAACAAACTTGGGCCCATTACCCAAACCTTTCTTCAACTTCACATGGCCATAACTCTCTAACCGTGGGGAGTTATGCGACATTCCACAAACCATCGGAAATGGCATGACATGTACTATCCATATGGAATAATATTACCTGCAAATATATCAAAACTGATACAATTATCCATCAAACAAACTTGGGTCCATTACCCAAACCTTTGTGCTACCAGACTTTCTTCAAGGGTTGACATCAATGACAACCAACCCAAATAATCAACAATCTCCCCCTTTGGCATTGATAAAAACACTCTAATGCAATATTGAAGTCATATCACTCGTGTTCCCCCTATGACCGTCGCTCCCCCTGGAACCATGCCTCTGTGCTCTTTCTCCAAGCATTTACCTTTGCATATGATAAATGTCTCCCCCTTTGTCATCAATGAAAAAGGTATATTTTAATCTGGGGCTGCTTCCCCTAACTGAATTTTCCTTGGGGATACTCCCCCTGAATGAACTCTTCCTTCCAACCTGAAATGTCATCTTTATAGTGCTTTCTCGCGTAAACCTAAGACATATAACATAAGCATTCAAAAGAATTCATTTTGGAGTAGAAATTACTTCGAGTCTCTGGCGTAGATACTCAAAGGCTTCCCATGGAAGTGGTTTTGTAAATATGTCTACCACTTGTTCTTTTGTGCCCACATATTCAACTCTGATGTTTTTCTATGTAACCTATTCCCGTAGAAAGTGATACTTTATTGGAATGTACTTTGTCTTGGAGTGCATCACCGGGTTCTTTGAGATACCGATGGCACTTGTATTATCACAATATATTGGAATGGGCTCATCATACTCAACTTGTATATATGTCAAAGTTTGTTTCATCCAAAGAACCTGTGTACAACATGATGTTACTGCAATATACTATGGCTCGGTTGTAGATAAGGATACTGATGATTGTTTCTTTCTTAACCATGATACTAAACACTCACCCAAGTAGAATGCTACTCTACCAGTGCTTCATCGGTCATCAATGCAAGCTGCCCAATCTACATTTGTGTAGGCAATAAGTGATAGATCCTTTCTTTTTGGATACCATAATCTAAACTCTTATGTTCCTTTGATATATCTGAAAATCCTCTTCACTGCTAATGCATGTGATTCCTTTGGTGCTTCTTGAAATCGTGTCACCTCTCCAACTGTCTGCATTACATTTGTTCTAGATGTTGTCTCATATAGTAAGATACCAATCATTGACATGTATTGCCTCTGGTCTATAGACTTTGAATCATCATCTTTGCTCAACTTGAAATTGGTTTGCATAGGAGTGGTAACTGATTTGCAATCTTTCATTCCGAACCTATTTAGCATTTCACTGATATACTTAGTTTGAGAAATAAAAATTTTGTGGTTACTTTGACGTATCTGCAGACCCAGAAAGAAGGATAGTTCTCCAAGTAATGACATTTCAAATTCACTCTGCATATCCTTTGAAAATTTCTGGCTTAACCTGTCATCAGTACTTCCAAAAATAATATCATCAACATAAACTTCATTGAATAAAATACTATCTTGAGTTACCTTGATGCAGAGGTTTTTATCTACACTTCCTCTTATAAACCCTGTATGTTGTAGATATTTATCCAGTCTAGAGTACCATGCTCTAGGAGCCTATTTTAGACCATACAAGGCCTTCTTCAATTTACACACATAATCTGTGTTCTCTGACAACTGAAATCCTTTTGGTTATTCAATGTAGACTTCTTCTTCAAGTTCCCCATTTAGAAAAGTTGATTTCACATCCATCTGATACACTTTAATATTCTTGGAGCATGCATAAGCTAGGAACAATCGGATTGCTTCCATTCTAGAAACTGGAGAAAATGTCTCTTCAAAGTCGATTCCTTCAACCTGTGTGTATCATTTACATACCAATCTAGCTTTGTTCCTTGTAACGTGTCCATCTTCACTCAATTTATTTATGAATACCCACTTTGTGCCAATCACATTCTTATTATTTGGTCTTGGAACCAATTCCCAAGTGTCATTCTTCTCTATTTGATCCAATTCTTCATCCATAGCCTTATTCCAAAATTCATCCTTGCTGGCCTCTTCAAAACTGTTTGGTTCAATTGTAGATGAGAGTGCTAGGTGTGTTTGTTCTGGTGAACAGATTCTTCTTCTAGTCTCAAATCCTACATCTTTGTTTCTGATAATCTGATCTGAAGGATGATTCTTTTGTACTCATTTTCTAGGTGTCTTTGGAGGCACTTGTTGAACTTGTTCTTCTACTTCTGTATTATCCTCTTCATCTTCCCCTTCTACTTATTCTTCATCTTCTGCTTCTTCTTCGTAAAGTTGTTCCATTGATTCATTTTCTTCTTCCTTTAATTTGCGTCCACATGTTTAATCAATTGTTACATTGATTCTTTCCACAACTTTGTTCAACCTCAAATTGTAACACTTGTATGCTTTCCTTGTACTTGAGTAACCAACAAGTACTCCTTTGTCCACACAAGAGTCAAACTTTCCCATTCTTCCATATTCTCTTTTTATGTAGCATTTTCTTCCAAATACTTTGAAGTGTTTCACATTTGTTGGTCTTCCTTTCCATAGCTCATAGGGAGTTTTTTCAGTGTTGTTTCTGAGCATTGCTCTGTTTTGAATGTGAATTGTTGTATGTACTGCATGTGTCCAAAATATATATGTCAATTTGAAATCCATTAACATTGTTTGAGCCATTTCATGTATTGTCATGTTCTTTCTTTCAACAACTCCATTATGTTGAGGTGTCCTAGCAACGGAGAATTGCCTTTTTATTCCATGCATGTTGCAATAATTCATAAGTTCCTTTGAAGTGAACTCTCATCCATTATCAGATCTCAAACATTTTATTTTTGAATCCATTTCATTTTCAACCATTTCCTTGTAGACCTTAAAGTTTTCAAAAGCTTTCGACTTATTCCTGAGAAAGAAAACTGCAGTCATTCTTGTATTATCATCAACTAATAACATAAAGTATTTCTCACCTTTTTAACCCTTTGTTGTAATTAGTCCAACTAGATCAGTATGCACAATTTCCAATGGTCTTGTCGTTGAATATTCTTTTGATTTAAACATGGTCTTTGTTTGCTTTCCTTGTTGACAATGCTTGCATAAAGTGTTGGTTGGTTTCGTAATCTGGGGCATTTCTCTAATTGTTTCATTTTTGTTGACTTTGACAAGGTTATCAAAGTGTATGTGACCCATTCTTTTGTGCCACAGCCAACTTTCATCTTCTTTTCCTAGACAACACATTTCATTTCCAATTTCACTTAGTACATATATGTTGCTTGAAGTTCCTACAGTTGTTGCAATCAATTTTCCTAAACCTTCTTTTCTTATCTCACACTTTTGTGAATCGAAAGTAACTTTATGACCTTGGTCACAGATTTGACTCACACTTAGAATATTATGTTTCATATCTTCTACTAGTAGAACATTTTTTGCCTTGGTATTCTTGTTTCCAATTCTGATTGTGCATTTTCCAATGATTTTAGCTGAATCATCATTTCCGAAGGATATTGATCCACCTCTTTCCTTTCTTAATGTAAGAAACTTGTCTTTATCACTTGTCATTTGTTTTGAACAACCATTGTTAACATACCAACCACGTTTCTTCTTCTTAGCTTGTAGAGCGAGTGTGCATTATTCATTGTTATATTGATTCTGCTTTCTTATCCATGTTCTCTTCTGAGGTTCTTGTATGTGACTGTTGTTGTTTTGTTGTGGTTCTCTAGGAGGAACTGTCATTCTGCAATCTTTGGCCATGTGTCCAAAGTTGTTACACTCGTAGCATTCCACTTCAGTGCTCAATGATTCAAACCTGGTGTAAATTCTTCTCTGTGTTTCACTAGGCCTTCTTGGATAAACCTTTTGTGTATGACTTTCAAAGTTGTTTATGTTTCTGTTGTTAGCTCTGCAATTCATAGCTTTATGTCCAAAATTATTACATTCATAACATAAACCAAAAAAGATATTTTGGCACCTAGGAGTTGAAGATCTTCTGAAAGGATTTGATCTTATGAATCCTTCTTCTTCCCGAGGCATATTTGTCAGTTGTTGATTCTGAAATCTGAATCTTCTCGGTGGAGGAGTGTCCCTATAATATGCCTTGTAGATATTCCTATCCCCTTTGATTGTTTAAGCATAGATTTTTGGATATGTTTCTTGCTCTGTTGTTTTGGAGCTTGATACCTTTTCTATCTGATTGTATCCAAGTCTAGACTTTTCATGATGAGGTTTTTTACTGTTGATAATGTCATCCAAAACTTTTGAGTTGTTCTGCATATTTTTCTTTTGAAGATCCTTTCTTAATGTGACAATCTTTGCTTCCAAATTTCCAATGATCCTGTCTCTTTCTTCTAGTTGTTCTTTGAGTGCTTCTTCAACTCTTTTATCTTCTTCTATTTGAACCTTCAAATTTGTGATCATTTGTTCTAGTTCTTGAGTGTCTTCTTTCTTGTCTAGTTCATCTTGTAGCTTCTTGTTTTTCTTCTTTTCTCTTCTTATAACTTATATGGCACACAACGATTCTTTTCGGTAGTCAACTTTTGCCTCTTCATATTCTTCTTCGGCCTCTTTATATTCTTATTCGATGTCTTCTTTGTCAGATTCCTCTACTGCCGTGAATAGAACTCTTTATGTCTCACTATCACTAAATTCATCTTCATCTGATGATGAGATGTCTTCTTTGGTGCATAAGTTTTTCTTGAAAACTTTCTTTGTGGTTCTTTTGCCTTTATATGTTTGTTTGTTATTTTAGTAATCTTCATCTTTCCTCTTCTTTTTATTATGAGGACATTTGTTAGCAAAATGACCAATACCATCACAATTAAAACAATCAAAGGAAACTTACCTTTATATCTGTCGTTGGTTCCCTTGTTCAATCTTCTGACAAAATTGGTCATTTCTTCATCTTCTTCCGAGATGTCACTGTGCGGATATGTTCTTTTCCCTTTTGCTTTGACATTTTGGATGCTTTGAAAGTTTCTTCTTTTATATCTGGATTTTACTGTTCAATTCTCATTTCATATGCTATGAATATTCCATGTAGTTCGTCCATGCTTATTGAGTCTAGATCTGCTCTTTCTTCTGGTGTTGATATCTTAGGATCAAATATCATAGGGAGAGTTCTTGGTACCTTTTGAACAATTACAGATTCTTTAATTTCTTCTCTCAATCCTATGATTGCATTTACTGTTTCATTGACTCATAAGAAGTAAGCTGCAATATTCACATCTTCCTTTATCTTTAGTTGTTCGAACTGACCTCTATAAGTTGAAGCTTTGATGCTTTGACTTTTGAATCTCCTTCATAAATATTTTGAAGCTTATCCCAAATCTCTTTAGCAGATTTACAATGTATAAATTTGGTGTAAACTGATTCACAAAGACCATTCAAAAGTGCATTTGTGGCTTTGGAATTCTTTTTCCTGAGTTTTATTGCTCTTTCATTTGTCGGCGGAACTGTTGGTTCTTTGTATCCATCTACAATTGATTGTCAAATTTCAAATCCATGTGTCTGTATATATGTTTTCATCCTCCTACTCCAAAATTCATACTTATGTCCATCAAACTATGGTATTCCATTTTTATACATGTTCTTGCTCTCCATGATCTACCTTTCAGTGGTTAAACTGATTTTTGAAGTAACCTACTCTGATACCAATTGTTGGATTACAGATAGGGGGGGTGAATCAGTAATAGAGCAATTTAATCATTTTTAACCATATAATGCAAGTGTTATATCAATGTAGCATTATCATCAAATAATTGCAAAGTAAATAAACAATGAAAAAATGAGAAATCATACACATACACAGTACACCAATGTTTTTACGTGGAAACCCAAAGCGGGAGAAAACCACATAATTATTTTTCTTATATGTCTTGAAGAATTGCATTCATTGGAAGAATCAACTTCCTTTGTTTTCCAACTACAACTAGAAGAAGGCTCCAACCCCTTAATTTCTCAGGCTACAACCTAAGGGAAGCTCCAACTCCCCAATTCTCTGGCTACAACCAGAAGGAGGATACACCCCCCTAAGTTCTTCGGCTCAACCGAAAGGTGGCTACAACCACCTATTTTTTCCTTGTCTGACCGCCCGCGTCGAAGTAGAATGATGGAACCACTATCACACTATCATTGTGAGATATATTGATGTAAAACTGTACCAATCAACCTACACCAAACAACCTGTACCAATAAATTGAACCATGCATCAAACATGCATCAACATGTACCTCAACCTGTAATTAACCTGTACCATAAACAAGTGAATCAACCATGCACCAACTTGTACCAAACAACCTGTAATCAGCCTATACCATAAAAAGTGCATCCAACCATGTACCAAGTATGTACCAATCATGTTCAACTACTCATCAACTATGACTCATCAAGATGTACCAACATCATCAACTATACACCTCATGTATGTGCTAACTCATCAACTATTTGTCTCAACCATGTACCCAACATGTACCTCAACCAAAATCCCTCAACAATTTCATCATCCAAATCTGATTTGTAACTCTGTAATAGACCTGGTTTATAAGATCACATACCTGCAAACCTTCCTTAACTTTAACAACAAGAGACTAGCATTTTCATCAAATTTTACATTAGTCTCACGTGACTAATTTTGGATTAGTCAAAAACCCTAACTTGCAATAATCATAACTATGTACCTGTAATGAATAAAGATATTAAAATCAAGGATGATTTTAAGGATGGAAATTTATTTTAAAATGTAGAAACATTGGCAAATCTTACTAATCCTTCATATGCCAACTATAAATGTTTGGGGATATTTTTGTAAAACTATTCAAATTTCTAAGGATTTTATATAGTTTTTATAAAATTTTGGCGATTTTTAAGGTAAAATAATTTTATCCTATAGAATTTGGGCGAATCATTTTTAAAATAGCGAATCTCGTTTTTGGAAAAACCATGGAAAATTAGCCCCTGAGCGAAATTTAGCCCCTAAAATCATCCATGATTAAAATGGTACACAATTTATTCAGTGTCTTGTATTCAATTCCTCCAGACTTCAGTACTTGAAACCTCTCAGAAAAAGAGTTATAGCAAAAATGTCATACCTTGTTGAATTACGGCTTATTCTAGAGAGTGAACTTATAGAGCGTGCACCGCACAGAATATTTGCTATATGGATCTGAAAATTGTAAACATAATACTACAGACTGTACTCTAACCAATAAATTTGGTCTTACGAAATTTGGATCTATTATGAATAATTTATGACGTTTTTACCCGAAACACATGTTTTAGACTAGTTTCGGGACTATCCACAAACCCTATTTTCCACGGCATGTAACTCCAAAAATACAACAAACCACAAGACGAAATTTGTATCACAGCTACTTATATATGTTTCCTCAATGGCCTCCCAATTTCACGGTCTAAATCATTCTCGAAAAAATTTATTGCGAAAATGGTGAGATGACCTATAAATAACATACCTTAGAAAGCATCATCAAAAGAATTTATCCTCCCTTGAATTTCGCCCTTCTTTTCTTCACCTTCCCTCTGAAATTCAGCTTAGATATCCTTTGGTTACCTCAGTCACCTGTAGATATTCAATATTCTCAAGTGTGATTAAAATGAGAGAGCCTTGCCTCTTATTTATACTTTCATGTAGCTTCCTCAAGGGGTTACCTTTTAACCATCTTAACCCACTTTCCTTATTTTAAGGTTAACCCAGTTCTAACCACTTGTCAACTTAGTAATTTATCCATTAACTTTATTATTTATATAATTTTTTTTGTATTCGCTTTGAATTATAGTACACTCATCACTTCACTTTATTATTTACCTTCTAAAATCTCTTAAACCATTTTGACTACTTTGACCTTTTGGGGCTTCTAGATGACTCATGAGGGTTCTCCAACTTCACATGGCCATAATTCTCTAACCATGAGGAGTTATGTGACGTTCCACATACCACTGAAAATGGAATGACATGTACTACCCATATAGAATATTCTTACCTACAAATATATCAAAACTCATACTATTATCCATCAAACAAGCTTGGGTCCATTACCCAAACCTTTCTCCAACTTCACATGGCCATAACTCTCTAACCTTGAGGAGTTATGTGACGTTCCACATACCACCGGAAATAGCATGACATGTACTATCCATATGGAATAGTCTTACCTTCAAATATATCAAAACTCATACAATTATCCATCAATATATTACCCAAACCTTTGTGCTACCGGACTTTCTTCAAGGGTTGACATCAATGACAACCAACCCAAATAATCAACAAATGTGATGAGCCAGAATCTATAATCCATGAATCAGATGAGGAATTAACTGCAACAAGAGCATGATGAGCATGATGATTACCTTTCTTAGGAGCATGATCTTCTTCCTTCTACTTCTTGACTCCTTCTGGAATGAATTTTTCAAGGTTGTTCTGCTGAAGTGCCAGTGCCATAAGATCGATTTGCTTCTTCATGTGTGTAGATTCTTCATGATTTGGTTTATTGCAGTAAGTGCACTGCTTTCCCTTCTTCTTCTTCTTGGAATCTGAAGATTCTTTGGCACCTGAAGAATCATTGAAGGGTTTGGAATATCCCTCCTCATTCTGTTTCTCCTTTTCGTTATGTTTGGATGATCATTTTCCATCATGCATGGTGAGCGCATGTGCTTTGGGATCCTTGATTAGGCCCATCTGAATGAGTTTCCCTGCTCATGTGTGAGAGAATCAATGAATTGATCCATGGTAGGAATCTTCCAATTTGTTCCCATGAGATACCTTCCAGAATGGAAAGTGGAAACATAGACAACATATTTTGGTCCTAGCTTGGACAAGATTGTTAGAATAAGTTGGTCCACTTATTTAGATTTATCAAATACCAAAATATGCCAAGCTCAATATCAAATATTTAAACTTGTTAAAGAAATATTGAATATTATCAAAACTTTTAGGATCCAAGGTATTCAACTCTACCTCAAGCATATGACCTCTCATCTTATCATGTTTTCCAGACAAATTTTCCAAGGTGGTCCATATCGCATTTGGAGTCTTTCATGGGGAAACATGAAACCATAAATAAGATGAAATAAACTCAAGAACAATTCTTGTGGAATCATCCTTTCGGTTCACCCATATGGTCTTCTCAATTGTTGATGTAGGTTTTGTTTCTTTCCCCGTCATCAAATTGTACAGTCATTTCCTTCTGAGTTGGAATTCAGCCTTGGGCCTCCAATCAAAATAATTATATGGTGTGAGTATTACAACCAAGTTTGACTATAGAATAGGTGTCGTATCCATCTCTCCCACTATTTCTGAGAACCCCTAAAATTTACTCTCAATATGCAAGTGGAAAAGTTGTGAAATCACTGCAAAAAGGGCACATCAAATGGAAAATTTGTATCAGTTTCAGGAGGTGATCTTCTAACTTCCTTTCTGAGCAAACAATAAGGAATTTCTCCAAATGGTTGAAAACCCACTTGCAGAATGGATCAATTTACTTCTTACATGGGTCGATTTACTTCTCACATGGGTTGTTTCCTCATAAAGTTAATATTTTGGGAGAAATCACTGCAAAAAAAAGGCACTTTAAGAGGTTGTCGCACATGTCCTTCATACAAAGAGCGACAAGCTCCTAGTTGTCACACTCTGTAGTGTAGTAGGGTGTGACATGGCTAGGATTGAAAACATTGTAAGGCTAGGGTGTGACCATCACACCTTACAACAGAGAAAATCTGCGACAATGTCTGTTACATGGATTTTGCTCACTGAAACTCTGATTTTTCTTATTCTCTGGCTTGTCTGGATTTCTCCAAGCAGCGTAACTCTGATATCATGTCAATTTTTCATTGAAACCTGCATAGGAGATCTAGCTTCCTACTTCTTGGATTAGTTGTTGAGTGGATTTTTGGCCCCTTCGATTTTCTTCCTTCGGTGTCTTACGAGGATCTTTGGTTGGATTCTGGTATTTGTGCAATCCCTTACCTGAATGCGAGGTGGCTCCAACCATAGAGTTCATGTAATTTTTTTGGACTTTTCTGAGCTGATCTGGAGAGATAAAAGATAATTCCTTTCTACGGTATGCTTCCTTGAGACTGACCAAGTCAATCTCTAATAAGTCTTTCTCATCCAGTTCTATATCCATATCCCCAACCTCGTTTTCTCCTAGATCTTCCCTGGACGGATTTGAAATGGGATTGGGTGAGATTTTCTCTATGATTGGCTCAGGGATAGATTTAGTTTTTCCTTTCATAGATCTTGTGCCTGAACTAGCTTTGATACCTTATGTCTCTAGTTCTTCTGAGATTTTATTCAAGATTTCAAAGGAGTGGTTGGTAGATGGGGCTTTGGAGGGGCATGTTGCATATTTATTTTGAATTTGTCTTCTCTTTCCCTGAACCTGCATGAAACCCTCTTTGTCCTTGTCCATAGGTGAGGATTTAGTTTTGCGGGGTGCATTGAGCAAACAGTCCCTGAATAAATGTCCATGCTCATGAAATTTCTTGCATCTGAACATAATGTGCTCGTAATATATAGTTTGGGTCCATTCTTCGACATGGTATTATAGGAAAATGGATCCTGGGAGAGGCTTATCAATGTTCATATAAACACAGATTCTAGTGTATGAGGTGTAGCGTCGCTGGTGAGTAGCTTCATAGGATTTGACATAGATTCCAAGTGTATTTCCTATACCAGCTAAAATCCCCCCAACCAGAATTCCTGGGGGGGTGAATAGAGTCTTATCCATACAGGGGTGTGGGTAAAGTCCTCCTTTTTCCAGTTGAACTATTCATACCAGAATCAAAGATATAGCTCGAATGAGTTAAAAAAATAGGGGTCATTTTTTAAAATGTGATCTTTGTCCTTCGGGTTATGAAAGATGGTTGTGAAGAATCCTTTGGATCCTAGCTAAAGATCAAAGTGACCATTGGGTTTCCACCAGGTATTAATCCATTTAATCAGATCATGTTCAGATGGTCAAAGCCCTAGAAATTTTCCAATAAGCGCATGGTCGCGCATGTATTGGATATGCTCTCCTACTATTTATGAACTAATGACATACTTTGGTGTGGTTTAGGCCTGAGGGATGAATTTCCCTAGTTCCCACGCTCGAGCCACCTTTGGATGGGAAGATTTTTCTTCTATCTCCATGTCTTGGTCTTTGTTCCGGTTCACCAAGTGATCAAGGTTGTGGAATTACGACGACAAACCAAAATGGGGACGAGATCCTTTGGCTTCGATTGGATCATTGGCTGCTGCATTTTTGTAGGAGGGGGCTCTTTCCCCTCGCTCACTTGAGACATAGCTCGGATCAATGTTTCCCTACGATGAAGACATTGGAAGGAGCTACGAAGTGGATTGGGTTAGGCAATTCTCAATATTAATGGTAATGATGTTACTAAGGAGAGGCCTCACTCACAAATTGTATTGAAGTGTTGTCATACTTTATATGAAATCTTTACATTCATTTTGTATCTACCCAATTTAATATAATACATTCCAAGAATTTTTGGTAAAGGTGGAATATATATATATATATATATATATATATATATATATTGTTGGTTTAAAGGTTAAAATCCTAAGCCAACGTTAGAGGCGGAAACCCTAAGTTAGCATATGATTGATTCTTGGAATAAAAGGATGAAAGGCAATATGTGTAATTCTATGTAAATTGGTTTAATCTCCTCAAATGTTGAGAGGCATTCATTCTAAACTTTTGTTGTCCCAATTCATTCAAAGCTAGCATTGAGTGAGTTTCTCACAGGAATGCCAAGAGGCATTCTTCTTCAACCTGTGTTAGCACGATTTATTCAAAGCCAACCTATGCTGATCGAATCTTTAACCTGAATGTCGTGAGGAATTTTGTTGTAATTCTCTGTAGAATTGATTTAATAAATCTCAAATTGCAGAGAGGCAATTTTTTCAATTTTGTTGTAATTCTGGGTGGAATTGATTTGATAATCCCAAATTGAGAAGAGGCAATCCATTTCAAATCTATGTTGGATTTTATTATTAACACCAATGCCGAGAGGCATTTCATTTTAGTCTTGTGTTTGATTAATCCATCAATATTTTTTTGAGTCCTGTGAATGATCGATACATTCAATCCATCGCTCCAGTGAATCCATACTCCAAATGTCGAGAGAGGCATTTTGTTCCTACTCAATAAATATTTGGTATGTTAACCAGAATATTGAGAGGTATATCATATAAATCCAGCGTTGAATTGGTTCATTAACCTTAATGTCGAGAGACATGTTGTCTTAACTCTATGTTTGATAAATTTGCATATCCAAAATGTCGAGAAGCATTTATTTTGAATGAAAAGTATATATTCTCACCTTGGGACCATTGACTCTTCCTTATTTAATATGATGATGATGATGTTTAACATTCACTAAGACCGAATTTATCTATCAGGCCTTAAGAGGGTAAGTGATTACTTGTGATTATTTAGAATTTTGGTTCTGTGCTCGAAAAGCATTTAGAGAAGCTTTCCAAGATCACCATACTTTTGTTGAGTTAAGAGGTTAGGAAGGTTGGTAATGTGACAAATATTTTGAAAATGTGATCTAATATGGGTATAGGCCGGACAATATAAGAGAAAGTACTTTTCATATTCAACCTTCTTAGTGTCACAAAGGTGACACACTCTTTCATCCCATGGCATTTTAGGAATTGACCAACGCCCAGTTTCACTATGGAGCTCATGAGAATTTGTTCTTATCTTAGCAATGCCTATTTTTTTTTTACACTTGGAAAAACAGATAGATAATTTTGATCTTCTAGATTATGATTGATTACATCTTTATAATACCTTAATTTTATTTTTCCCTCTAACTCTTTATCACACCACATTTTCTCCTTAAATTTTGATTTGACATTTTTTTTAATAGTATCTTTATTCTGCAAAATGATGTCTTCCATGATTCCCCAATAGTTTACCCAAGACCGGGCATCTTTATGCCATCCTCGCTTGAGTCGATGGTGGTTATGACTCGATTTTGAAGTAATTTTAGGAAGTCTCTTGTCTTCCATGTTGTTTATCTTGTTCTTATGCGTTAGGTATCTAGTCATAGCCATGCTCTCAATGGGGGAGAGGCTTGTTTCTAAGAGGAGGATGGGATATATATAGTTTTGGAATATATATTAATGGATTGATATTTTTTTTCTTTTAACTGAAACTGAATTTGTATTTATGAAAAAAGGTTGTGTCGAAGCAACATCTTATTACATAGTGCTAATTTTCAGCAAGCTTGAGTATTTATCTGATGTTACAAAAAGGGTCATATAGCACATTGAAAGGTTGATGGAGGGTGTAACATAACTAACTGCATTCCAGAATTTCTTGTATGATAATATTTTGACAAATTGTTTACATAATAAGATACAAAAAAAAATACATTTCTAGATTGGATTACGATTTTGGCTTCTTGTCACCACTGACTGTGTCCTTGAAGAAGATTTTTTCTTCTTTACCACTGTATTCCAAGCTTCCTTTCTTTTTGATGACTTCAGTGCCTCTCCCTCCAATTCTAGCATGCCTTGATCTGGAGGTTTATGTTGTTCAAGGGTCTCCCCTTCTTGTTCTTAGTTCGCCCAATTCACCTTTCAGGCCAGATCTGAGGGAGTAGAATAATCATTTTCCATACAAACTTGTGGTGCCACATGATGATTTTTGGATGCTTCCTGGACTAGATCTAGGGGGACTTCCTCTTCCACGGGATCAAGTGGATCCACATCTTGATTTTTGGCAGGGGTGTCTCTAATTTCTTTTGATTTTGAGTCGGGCTTTTCCATGGGAAGATATGTGGCATCTTGCTCAACCTTGCTAATCATTTGGTGTTCTTCCTTGGAACCAACCCACCAAGTTGAATTACAGTGGTGTTTCCTGGCTTGCCTTGGTATTTTTGGGAAATCAACTACCATATGTCTTGTTTCTAAACAAACTTTGCATAGAAAAGATACATTTTCATAATCTACCTTTTCAGACCAAGAGGAGTTTTCACTCGTCGGGATTATTTCAGTTGGGAACACTTTGTTGAATTCCATTTCCATGCATATATGAGCATATGGGGAGATACTATAATTTTCCATTTCTTCACTTCTGTAATAGAATTTCCCAAGAGCATCTCCGATGGCACAAAGAGAGGGTAAACCCAAAAAGTGCAGAGGAAAATTTGGGAGTTGTACCCAAATCGGAGATGAGAATAAGGTATATGTCATTAGAACAAAGGAAAAGGTCCATGGTTTCATGCATAAACCAGATTTTCCCCATAACCATGGACCTGACTTTAAAATCAAATCCATGTCTTCAAAATTATCAAACATCATAATGAAAAACCATTTTCATATAGGAAAATAAAGCCTCTCCCTTGATCTTTGGCTACCAAAATTCCGAAATCCATTTGTGCAGGTTAGAAAGACACAACAGCAAGCCAATGAACCAAAAAACCATGGCAGTGGAGCTATAGATCGTTTACTTGGAAACAACATCTTTTACCATCGGAATAGGGACTGCCACATCAAAGAATATATATGGCCATGCTAGGCTTGGACGCCAAGCACCCATGGCCACCTACGTGCACGGTCAAGGGCCTGGACTATGCACGGCTAGGGTTCTAATAGATTGATATTGTTACTAAAAGGTTTGTATTGTATTGCTAAAGGATAATATAACAAGTAATATAAAACAGTTATATTATATACTATTAACATTACTATATGGTATTATTATATCATTAATATATTAAGGTTTGTTATATTGTATTATTGGTATGAGGGATTTATATTATATAACATCGTGATATAGTATCATATGGTTATGTTAAAAAAATAAATTCAATTATTAAATTTGTATTTAATTAAGTTATTGTAAAAAGGAAAGGAAAAAAAGAAAAGTGTACAACCCAGTGATCATTAAAGATGATAGAGTGTAACTACCTAATTAATATATTTAAAAAAAAAAACCTCACTTGCACAACCTTACACATTTTGCGAAGATTGATTAAGAATGTCAACAAATATAATTTTAGTTTGATTGCATATTTTGCTAATCCTCTATTTGAAAGGCTAACACTAAGAAGGGTGTTATTCCTTGGAAACAAAACTTATTATTCTAGAAATTTGAGGCAGTTTGTAGTGTTGATGCATATTAGAACAAGGTTGCATGGCAGTGCAATTCCTGCCAACAAGGTTAGAAAGAAAATTGTGGAAAATGGGGTGGAATTGTAAATGAAACGAAGTGTTCGGTGCAAAATGTATATCACGGAAATGTTGTGTGCAACATGTATATCACAGAAGATGGGGCAAAAGTAAATGAGGGTTGGCAGGCAGAGCACCATCTATTTTTTGAAAGTATATAGCAAAACTATTTTTTTTTTTAAGTATATAACAAAGTAGAAAAAATGTTTACAGTGCAAGAATAAATTTGGAAATTTAAATGAATTTTCTATATGGACTGGTGAAAGATAAAAATATATGATGACACAAAATTAATAGGAGATAAGAAATATAAAAAAATTAAATGCATTTGTGAACATGGGGTATAAGTAAATGACGGTTAGCCCCCGGGGGGCAGCTCAATTGGCAAGTGTTGTGATATAGCGTGTTATGTACGATGAGGTTTCAAGTTCAAATCCCCCCGACTTACCCGTGCCTGCGGAAGGGGCATACGTATGGCACCTGGAGGTTATAGTGGTAGCGGTCGGAATCGACCCCGTGTCACACGAGTACGAGACCGGCCCAGTTGCCGATTCCGCCAGCATAAAAAAAAAAATAATAATAAATAAATGACGGTTGCATTGTTGAGCACCATTTATTTTGAAATATATATAAAAAAGAAAATTATGTAACATATAAAAGAGTAAATGTGTTTTCCATATAGACTGGTGAAGGATAAGAATAAAATTTTGTAACATATTAAAAATTAAATGCATTTTTTATACAGAGTGGTGAAAGATAAGAATAGAGTTTGTAACATATAAAAATTCAAATGCATTTTTATTTCAAATCTATCAAAAAATAAAAGTTTGTTACATACTGCTGGAAATTTTGAAATATACAAAAAAAATAAAGTTTGTTACATATAAACCGGAATTTCAATGCGTTTGTCATGTAGACTGGGATTGGGGCTCCCGCGGACCATTAGAGAAATATGTACAAGAAACAGGACTGTGGAAAGAAGATAGAGTGCAATAGATGCAAAAGAAAATAAATGGAAAGGTATAATTGTTTGCCTATACATCTGTATTTAAGAAACTAGAATAACTGGGTTGACAAACAAAGAAGGATGCGACGAGTAAACTTACAATGACGGTACATATGAGCCCTTTGGCTATTTGCTTGTGGCTTATGTTTAATTGATGTCACTGATGACTGCGGTTTCAAGGATGTCCTCCACGGCTGCCGGAATGCTGGAAACTTCCTGTTACCTTTTGTCGGCGGCCTGTTTCAATTGCCTTTCGAGCCATTCTTCAATGCAGCCTCTCATCGGAGTGACGTTGATCTCATTCCATATTTTTATGTTGAAAAGATCGTTTTCTAATTCTCGAAAGTCGATAGAAAGATTAGAGAGAGCCTGATGAATTCCCTCATTCTGTATTGCATATTTGACTAGCCAGTCGTGGATGTGAGCTTGATCAAATTGAAGGATGTTGTAAAACTTTTGCAAAGGGAAGGTCTTAAACATAACAATTTGTTTATCAAACTCTTGCCTAGTTAAGGGCAAGGAGTTTGCGATTAAGTGGAGGTCTTGGAAGTCGTAGGTTTTCCCAGCTAAGTCTATATTTGACAGCTTTGTGAATAATATATCTTTCTTCGATATGGCTTGTTCACATGACTGAACAATGAGATGTAGGTTCTTTACTTTTTCTTTCCAACATGCATTCAATTTGTTGATGCAGTTTTTTGAAGGAAGATCTTCTTCTCTTCTTTTTGTTTCTGTCATATTATTGACAATCTTGCCAAAAGGGATGACCGTTTTTAAAAATAAATTTTCTTCATCTTTTAATTCGACCTGCAAAAGCTCGAGCAAGCTATGTGCCCTGCTTCCAAGGGAAGTGATGGTTTGTGATATTTTCCACGCCTCGGTAACCAGTTCCACTCTTTTTTTGATATTGTTCTCCACATATCCTTTACAGGATGCGAGCAGGGTGGAGTATGCTTTTACATTGGGTGCAGGGGTTCTAGGCATGGCTATTGCCAAAGGATCGACCAATAATGGCATAGGAATGAAAGCGTCTTCCAATTCCTTGATTCAGCCTTCAGTATGGCATTCTCGGTCTTGATGCCTCCAATGGAATCATGAAGGGCTTCTCTGGTCGTGGTGTGAAGTCGACAGATTTGGGACGGCCGCATGTTGGCAACGTCAACCTCTGAACAAGATTTGCCTTTCTTATTTTTAACATTTTTTTCTCTAAATTATCAATTTTTTGTTCCGGCTATCAAAAACAGTCCTCTGGAACACGAAGGATTCATCTTTGTCAAAAAAATTGGTAACAGACATGTCCATTGGATGGCTATGGTGGATTGCGTCTCCGGGATGAACAAGGAAGTGGATCATGGTATCCAAATCAGTGTCAAGTTCCATGTTCTCACTCTGAATTTCCGGCTCTTCTGTCTGGCCCACATTTTTTTTTCTCTTCTTCTCTACTGGAAGCTTGTGAGAACTATCAATTTTAGATTGAGGAGGGTCATTATCTCCTCCTCTGTTTGAAGAACTCAGGGTTTCTTTGTTGCTATGATGGGTTGTTGGAGAGATGCTCTGAGATGTAGTACTTTTTGGAGTGGTATTTGTGGATTGAACACTCTTGTCACTGGGGCCTTTCCCCTGTTGCGTGTACAATTTAGTGCAGCTTTGCACTATTTGTACCTCGTCGGCATCAGAGGCAGCACCATTGTTGCCACTGTCTCTGTTTTTGGGCAGGTGTTTATTTACAAAACAATCGTCGAGGCTAAGTGTTTGTAAATGTTGTCTAAAAATATCATAGGGGTCGAATCCTCTTATGTCTTCAGAATATCACAGGTTGGAGATGCTAGAATGTGCTGCGAAATCGTCAATTTTGTTGACGTTTTTCAACAAGAACTCCCCTATTTTCCAAGGTAGAGGAATGAATTGTTTTTTTTCTTCCTTTTGCAAAAAAAATTATGTCCATAATGTGACATGGAAGGAGAGCAGGCTATTCCATGGAGCCAAAAATTCTTATGATAGTGTAATTATCCAAATGTTGTAATGTCCCCTTCTTGTCCAAAAAACTAGTTACATGTTCAGATATGCAGGGAGCATCTTCTCCTAACAAGAAAACTTTGAAAATACACAGGAAGCCATTAAAAACCTCATAAAAACAGTGGGAAGCCTTGTGCTTCCACAAGGCCTGGTACCAGAACATTACTGGGTGGAATTCGTAGTTGACATTCTTGGACAGAGACAGTTGCAAAAACCGACAGGAATGTGCTATTGCAAAAACTAAATAGGATGACATATAAAATTTATTTTCCCTTTTGTAGCTTGACAATTGGGAAGAGATTTCATGGGAAATTAACCTACCCCAATCAAAAATGGCTTGTTCATTGACTATGAAATACAAAATATAAAGAGCCATGCGGGAAACAGTAGTTGTGGACTCTTGTCTCGTTATTCTTGTAAACAACCAGGCAATTCGCAAAATGGATTTCTATATGAACTAATCTGCATGCTTGTAATATCTTCAGGAACTAAATTCAGTTTTTCCAGAAAAAGGGGCAAGAGGTCCAATCTGTTATTATGCTTTGATAGGAACTGTTTGCAATATTCTCCTCTGAACGTCAATGTTGGCTCCGGCAATTTCATCATCTGGCAGAAGACTTGAGGTGACAAAGAAATAGAAGAGTGGTCCTGCAGTGGAATAATTCTTTTCTCTGCAATAAATTTATCGGTGCACCAAGAGACCAGGTCCTTACAGTCAAAAACATCAGGGACACAATGTGCATGAGCAATCCCGGAGGTCCAAATTACTTGGTTCTCTGCGGTAGAATTTGAGTAATAAGAAAATGCCCTGGACCAGTGGAAGTTCTGGTCCTCGCACCCGAAGATGTTCATTGTATCTCCACAGAACTACTGTCGAGCTGATACCATAGGTTTATGAGAAGTTTTCTTTGCTGCAGATGATGGTTTAAATGAATAGTTAGACTCGATAATGTAACTTTTCAGTAAATCTTGGTTAAATGCTTATGAATGGAAAATCTCCTCGAGCCTTTCGTTGATTAATGAAAATCTGTAATGGTGGTGCATGATGAATTGTTAGCAGTAAAGTTTATTTATTGCATATTTAGAAATGCGAAGGTGGCGGGTACGACGAAGAGAAATTAAGGAATGGAGGTTTCGTGAACATGTGAAGGCCACACTATCTGAATGGGATTTCATGATTTTGAAATGAACACTCAGAAGGGATAATATAATCCCCCCACAAATTTTGGTTTAATGCGCATCAATTCGATATTTCCTCGAGCCTTTCACCCATCCATGACAATCTATACGGTTTCTGCATGATGACCCGTTAGAATT
>JASDQU010101621.1:565913-577685 GCA_032191745.1 Picea mariana | reverse complement strand
AGGCAAGTGCAAAGGTGATGGAAACGGAGGAAAGAAAGGAAAGAATGGAAAGCTCTAAAAAGCAGTCGAACGGGATTCAAAAAAGGGTTACAGGGATAGTCAGGACAACTGAGTGTTGCACAGTCAAGTTTCATGTTTCGGAATTTTTGAGTGCAAAATGTGTAAAACGGAAGAGATCACAATGGGGAAGTTCAGCGGTCGGTTTGTATATTTGTGGAATTATGGTAAAGTGGCTAAGTATGGAATAGGGAAATTGCTAATTGCATGCGTAGCAATAAGATCTTATATATAATTTCCAGCTGCTAATTGCAAAGGGGCGCGGGCACAAGAAACAACAACTATGAACTGAATATTTCTTCAACCCGCCAAACCTACGATCTGCCAAAGAAATTTGAACAAATGGAAAAGTATGGAAAGCGGATGGACAAGCTTCAAAATCGAGTGACAATAGTTTCACTAAATATGTGAGGACCCCACGGTTAAATTGTATTTCTTGGAAATTTTCAGTGCAAAAATGTGCACCACAGAAGAGGGCATGATAGGTGGACCGTAATACGGAAGAGGGTATGATCTAAGAATGGTCGCAAATTTGCATATCATGGAAGTGATGGTACTGTTTGCAGACCATGGAACAATAGAAGTCCAATGTAGAGACCGCCTAGCGGGAATTCGCGGTTGGAGAAGTTTCTGGGTATGGAATGGGGAAGCATTCGGTCGATGTCACGATAAAAGAGAACGAGTGCAGCTGTGAACCCGCAAGACCGCCCACATGCTAAGCAATGTTGAACTGACCAGCGTGCAAGCCCATCTATCAATTTGTATATCACAGAACTTTGGGTGCCAGTTGCGGGACAGGGAACCATAGAGGGTCAATTTAAAGAAAGGGGAACCGGTTGTTGGAAATGCATGAATCCACAAAGCTACGGAGCAAGGAATTTTTGGGAGAAAAACGATTAAGTAACCAGGAAGAGAAACTAAACGGAATAAAAGAGTGGGAAAATAGAAAGGAGGAAGGCGGTTTTCGTAAGCACGAATTGGTTTCAAAGAAGCCCCATTGTTGCAAAACCATGATGTTCTACTAATTGTTAGCAAATGCGTTGTTGAAGATTAGATTTTATTGCAACATGTGTGTGTAACTATGTTCTTGATACATTCTTCCATGACTGTAACATATTAACTTAACTACTAAACTTCATTTTCTACTAATTGTCAGCAAATGCTTTGTTAAAGATTAGATTTTATTGGAACGTGTGAGTGTAACTGCGTTTTTCATACACTCTTCTATGAGTGCAACATATTAATTCAAGTATTAAACTTCTTGCATTATGGGTTGTTAGAATTAAAACTTAATAATTGCATGTCTAGAAACAAGAATAATGTTTTGTTGCAACATTGTACATTGGTATTGCTATGTTCTATCTGCATTACGAATAGAATTGAACGTTGGTTTGAAATTATGTAATCCATTTTTTGTTTGCATAAAAAGATGGTGGATTCACACAGTACATTGGCATATAATTGTTAGATGTTCCATCTTAGAAAATATAAGCTAAGTAAACCCAATATCAAATAAGTACGAGAGCACCGAACCATGCCAATTAGAACATGCGTTAAACCCAGAAAAGAGGCAGCAACGAAGAGTCAAAGGAAAATATTTTTTAATAGAAAATGCATTTAAAAAAATAAGAAAAACATTGAGTGTTGTACATCTATCCTTAGAAATTGGACCCAGTTCTTCAGGCCAAAACATTGAAGGTATCTGTGACAAACACAAGCATGGGATCCGCAATATGCAAGATCTTTGCAGTTTTCTCCTCGATGAATCATCATGTGCTGAAATTGATATTTTTCACAAGCTTCCCCTGAGGAAGAAGACGAAAATGGTTGTAGGGAAAGTGGAATATCCCTTAACTAAAACCGCCTCTACATAGTCCAAAAAAATTCAGTAGCACAGCTTGCACGTGCAATTCCAAAGGCCCAAATTAGTCCATTCTAGGTAGAAGGAGATGACTAGTAGGAAAATGCCTTGCAGCAGCGACAGTTTTGGACCTGATTCCCGAAGATGTTAATCAATAATTTTTTGGCTTGAAATATATCTCTAGGAGCATCAACATATCATTGCTTTATAGTGAAACTTTTCCGCCCAGAATAGACTAATTTGGAACTCTGGAATTCCTACTTTCACGTTGCAAAGTGGTTGTTGCGTTCACCGTCGGTTTCTTTTCTAAAACTCCTTTTGGTGTTGTCATCACTGCCATCACTGAGCCGGGAAGTTCCATTCGTTATGGTTGATTTCAATTTGGGCACAAGAGTGGGAAGATTCTCTGCATTTCCATCATCCATTGTCGTATCATCGTCCATTAGATCATCTTCTTCTGGCTCGAAATTCATGGCATCAACTTCTGCGACAGCCATGAATGCAAGTGGGAAGGTTCTTTGAGCAGCTAGGGTTTCCATGGAATTTTTTGGCTTGAAATATATCTCTCGGTGTACCAAGAGACCATCTCCTTGTTTTCTCCTGGGCGGAGGGAGATGAATAGTAATAATATGCCTTGGAATAGTGGAACCTCTGGCTATTATTCCCCAATGTGTTTACTATGTGTGGAGAGAACTGATGCCAGAAGTTATTAAGAATTTTTGTTTGCTCGAGATGATGTTTGAAATGAAAATCGGGGAGGGATAATATAACCCTCCACAAATTATGGTTTAATGTGTATCAATGGAATATGTCCTCGAGCCTTTCGCTGATCAATGAAAGTTTCCAGGGTTCATGTGGAATGAGTTGTCACCATCACAGCTCACTAATTGCGCAATTAGAAAAAAGTGTGAAGGTGGCAGTGACGACGAAAAGAGATTAAGAATTAGAAATTTCTTAGAAGGACCAACCCGTTCGCACACAAAAAAAAAGATTGCATCGCCCTTCAAATGAATACTTGGAAAGGATAACATACTGGTGCACAAATCTTAGTTTAATTTGTAGTAATGGCAAATCTTCTCTAGATTTCCAGACATTAATAACAATCTTAACGGTTCCTGTAGGATGGCTACTAGCATTAAGGATTAATTATTGCATATATGGAAACAAGTACGAAGGCAGGAGTGATGGCGAAACTGATTCCAAGAAATACCAAAGTATGGAAAGTGGTCAGGCGGGTTACAAAAGAAAAATGGCAGAAGATATACCCAGGAGACGTGAAGGGCCGATGGTCATATTGCATCTCAGTGACAAATATCGGTCGTCAATTTGTATGTTGCGGAATTTGTAAATTGACAAGAGGACCTGCAGGCTGGCTAGTTCAACATTGCACTTTCATTGTTCTGTGTCCTCCAAATAGCACTCGGAGTTCCACGATATATAGATCGACAGATGGAATCGAGGGCTGGCGGGTTCAAGATTGCCATTGTTTAGGGATGGCAATTTCTATCAACTATCTAACATATCTAAAAACATTATTTTCAATACTAAATTATCAATATTACATATTGATCTTGCAGAATTTTATTAGACGAGAAAGTTTGTACAATCTAGTCGGGCAAGTTATTTAAAAGTTTTGCGACAAACGAACAATACATAGTAGACATGTACTTTTATAAAGTATGGACATGAGATTTTATAGAACATATGCGGATCCCTCATTCCATACTTAGGCACTTTTTCGATTGTGGTTTCTCGACCTGGCGGGCTGAAAATTGAGTCTCTATTGTTCTGTGTCCTACAAATAGCACCCACACTTCCACGATATACAAATAGACAGGCGGACTTGCGGGTTGGTTGGTTGAATGTTGCACTTTTATTGTCCCGTAGCGATTCTGTATTAATTCCATATTTAGCCTGTTTTTTGGATCGGGGGCTCTCGGGATGGCTGGAAAAAAATTAGCCCTCTATTGTTCCGCGCTTTACAAATAGCACCCACAATTATGTGATATACAAATTTAGAAGCGAACCTGTGGTAAATTATTACTGTTAAATATTGATATTGCAAAATTTAATTAGACGAGAAAGTTTGTACAATCTGGTTGGCCGAGTGATATAAAAGTATTCCGACAAATGAGAAATACATAGTAAACATGTACTTTTATAAAGTATGGACATGAGATTTTATAGAACATATGTGAATCCCCCATTCCATACTTGGGCAGTTTTTGGATTGCGGGTTCACGGCCTGGCGAGCTGAAAATTGAGTATCTATTGTTCTATGTCCTACAAATAGCACCTACACTTTCACGATATACAAATTGTCAGACGGACTTGCGGAGATGACTCTCTATATAAAGTATGGACATGAGATTTTATAGAGCATATGCGGATCCCTCATTCCATACTTAGGCACTTTTTGGATCGTGGGTTCGCGACCTGGTGGGCTGAAAATAAAGTCTCTATTGTTATGTGTCCTACAAATAGCACCCAGACTTCCACAATATACAAATTGACAGGAGGACCTATGGCCTGCTTGGTTGAACATTACATTTTTATTGTTCTAGAACATATGCGGATCCCTCATTCCATACTTGGGCACTTTTTGGATCGTGGGTTCGCGATGTGGTAGGCTGAAAATTGAGTATCTATTGTTCTGTGTCCTACAAATAGAACCTAGAGTTCCGTGATATACAAATTGATAGGAGGACTTGCGGGCTACTTTGCTGAACATTGCGTTTTTATTGTTCTGTAGCGATATCGTATTAATTCAATATTTAGCCACTTTTTTTGATTGGGAGCTCTCAGTATGGCTGGCTAAACATTGCACTTTCATTGTTCTGTGTCCTCCAAATAGCACTCGGACTTCCGCGATATGAACATTCACAGATGAACTCGAGGGCTAGTGGGTTCAAATTTGCCATTGTTTATGGATGGCAATCCCTATCAACTATCCAACATATAAAAAAACATTATTTTCAATACTAAATTATTAATATTACATATTGATATTGTAGAATTTAAGTAGAGGAAAAAGTTTGTCCATTTTGGTGGACCAACTGATATAAAAGTTTTCGGACAAATGAGCAATACATAGTAAACATGTACAAGTATGGACATGAGATTTTATACAGCATATGCGCATTCCTTATTCCATACTTAGGCACTTTTTGGATCGCAGGTTCGCGGCCTGGCAGGCTGAAAATTGAGGTTTTATTGTTCCGTGCCCTACAAATAGCAACCAGACTTTTGCGATATACAAATTGACAGGCGGACTCAGGCTGGTTGGTTGAACATTACACTTTTATTGTCCCATAGCGATCCAGTATGAATTCCATATTTAGCCTTTTTTTTTTTTATCAAGGGCTTTGGGCCTGGCAGGTTGAAAATTGGGCCTCTATTGTTCCGTGCTATGAAAATACCACTCACAATTCCATGATATACAAATTGACAAGCGGACCTGCAAGCTGGCTGGCTCAACATTGCAGTTTCATTGTTTCATGTCCTCCAAATAGCACTCGGAGTTCCGCGATATACAGATTGAGAGATGGACTTGAGGGCTGGCGGGTTCAATTTTTCCATTATTTACAGATGCTAATCCCTATCAACTATCTAACATATCTAAAAACATTATTTTCAATACTAAATTATTAATAATAAATTTTGATATTGCAGAATTTAATTAGACGAGAAAGTTTGTACAATCTGGTCGGGTGACTGATATAAAAGTTTTTCGACAAACGACGAATACATAGTAAACATGTACTTTTAGAAAGTATGGACGACATTTTATAGAGCATATGCGGATCCCTCGTTCCATACTTGGGCACTTTTTGGATCGCGGGTTCTCAGCCTAGCGGGACTGAAATTTGAGCTTCTTTTGTTCCGTGTTCTGCAAATATCATGCAGACTTCCACGATATACAAATTGACAAGCGGATTTGCGTACTCCACGTCTGGCGGTTTCAAGATTGCAATTGTTTAGGGATGTTCATCCTAAATAAACTTTATCTAAAAACATTATTTTCAAATACTAAATTATTGATATTGTGCAAGTGAATTACATTAAATTATTAAAGGATGTTAAATAGCTTATTTTTTAAAAAATGAAGCAAACAAAAGAAAGTTTTTTTTAAATTCTATCACCGCAAGCATAACAAGGACCAATTTGAATTTTAAGGCCCTCTTGTTCATATGATAGCACAATTGCACTCTTGTTCATATGATAGCACAATTGCACTCCACATAGTATATATTCGTTGATTTCAAATTATTCCAAGATATTAATTTTGCCAAGTTCATCGAATAAGCAAAAATGCCAAAACAACGACCAATTTGAATTTTAAGAGCCTCTTGTTGCTATGATAGGAAAGTTGCACTTTGCACACTATATATTCATTGATTTTAAATTATTTCAGAACAATAATTTGGCCAAGTTCATCGATCAAGGAAATCTGCTAAAGCAAGCCACATATTACATTTGTGTCACAACGCCATAGAAATTATCAGGCGAATCTGTGGACCAGCTGGCTAAAAAATTCAATTATATTGTTCTGTGTCCTCCAAAGAAAAGTTGGAGTTCCATGGTATACAAATTGACAGACAAAGAAGATAACCAAGAACCAACCATACTTTAAATAGGCCTCAAGCAAGTTCCCATAAGGTTCCATAGAGCAGAACCCATCGACCTTTGCACCAAACAATTATATATACAAATAAAAGACGTCGTCGCATTCATTTTCTCTTGCATCTAGTATATGTTGCCAGTAGAAAATAACTGGGAACATGCGATATATGGGGATTACAAAGATATGGGCCAAGTCCAACGAACATTCATCTGGATGTTGAACAAATGTTACAGAGACAGATGAGGTATTTTCGTTTCCTTTCAAAGTTTGATACATTTTTTTTGTTTCCCCTTCTTCAGCCGATATGCAAAATTGCATTGTCCTCATTCAAGGTGAATTTTTTGCGTATGCGAAGCTGTCGCAGCATGTAGACACTGCTTGCCTTTTTCTGTAGATATGTTTCATATGACAACTCTGCCAACTCAGGAAGCACATTTTATAACAGAGGTTGCCTAACCGTATAATGCACGGTTGTGTTTCCCACGATTCGGATAACAACATTCACGCAATGTCCATATACATATGGACATTTTTCACCACATCGCAAACAATCAATGGTATCATCACTTATCAAAGTGGAGGCAAAAGCAGCGGAGTTGCATCTTGCACATACAGACTCAAAGGGGGTAGAGTACACATTGGCTGCAACTAAAATACCTTCAACCTGGGAACGCGAGCAAAGGGATTAATACATTTAACAACATAATACACAACTGCACCCAGCCCCTCCCCTTTAAAAAAAAAAAATAATAAGCAAGTGGAGAAATTTGTTGAAGGCTATTTCTATAAGCAAAGTGAGAATGCTTTTGTGGATGTATACGCACAACAGTTGTAGAGCTAGCTAGTTTCTTCAGATCCTCTACTATATCTACTCACAACTGTGTTACAAACATTGCTTGGGTTGTCCAAAAGATCCTTTCTCTAACATCCCTCTTCTTTGTAATATTTTTGAACAGCGTAAGTGGAATCTGCCCTCTATGCAATTGATGTTCCATTAACGAAAACAAATCTGAATACGTATCGAACAATTGTAGCTGCAACATGGAATAGTGCAATATTTGTGTAACTTATCCGACATACATGCACATGCAAAAGTAAAGGACAAAACTAAATATGAAAAGTGGTACCATTTCCTTGTCGCTGTCGGACTCTCCATCCTTTATATGGAGAATGTGTTGCGAGCCAAATTTTCTCTCCAGTGTGACATCATCCCCAATCGTTTTGATTGGGTAAATATCAGTGCTATGTGCAAGTTGGTTGATAGTTGAGTCCAGGACGAAATGATATTCTGAACAAACAACAGGAATTTTTTCCACAATGCTTGTTTCGTTGAGTGAAATAATTCGATCGCAATCACCACAGTCATATATTGTTTTGGGCAATATATTAAAATATGTAATGGATATCCCATTACGCGGCAATATCTTTTCTTCATGTTTTTGGACAAGTTGTGGAGGAACAGTGAGTGTCACTATCATCGTGGCGTCCTTGTTTGTCATGTCAGCATGCATAATGGATCTACTTTTGTTTGCCTTGTACAAGTAGGTGCTATAGACAACCATTATGTCCCCGACGAACACTTGTCCAGTTTGGCGTCTATTCAAGCCCTCTATTGATAGTACTTTGGATGTCACAACTCTAGACCTGATAACATTTTTTTGAACAGGAAAACGAAATTGAACGGTAGTGTGCTACAAGTACGCGCATATTTTCGATGAACTATGGAGCCAGAGTTTCCCAACCACACCTCTTAGTCTGTGGAACATGCAACACATTCAGCGTCTCTCTTTTACTTGTTGATACTTCTTGCGAGCTGCAAACCACGTATTTCACATGACATCATCATATCCACCATGCCATAGATGAATATATAGCCCAACAAATTTGTTTAGTAAACATAGTAAGAGCAGAGCGTATGCATCTTTACCTTTAGCCTTGTCAGTCTGTCGATGTCTAGGATGACTGGCTTCTCATGCTTGTGTCACTAGCCCAACTTTTTCTGATGCAAGCATGTGCAGATGAACATCGGGACTAAACAAGCATATGCACTGTATATTGTCCTTCAGAAGGACCAAATAACCGTAAAATTGTATGCATATGAATTTTTTAACTGGAGAAATGTTTAACAATAAACAGGGTGTGAGCGCAGGGCACCATGGCCAATCTGTATATCACAGACCCCCGGAAGCCAGGGGAGAAATATTCAACCTGCCAGCTTGGCACCCACAATCGAGAAAGTGGGTAACTATGGAAAAAGTTAGAAGCATGACCACATATGTGAATCTATTAGTCCACCAACCGTCGCACAAAGGAATTTTCAGAAAGCACACTAGGCAGATGAATGTGGGAACACACAAAATTCAATGAACATCAATGGAAGCTAGTATTCACCGGAGAACAAGAAATATGTACACACAGTAAAACTGATTGAACGAATAGTCTAGAAAGGCAGAAACATGAACCTTTGTGCTTCTCTATCCATGGTTGTAAACGCGTAGATTTTTTTTCCCTGGCCAAAATATATTACAAGGCACAAAATATCACGCAATTGCATAGCCACGGCTAAACGATTTTTGGTTTTCCCTGGCATTTTATCCAGATATGCCCTTTAACCATGTTCTTTATCCTCTACACAGACTGTTGTTCCCATGATACAAGTTCTCAGTTTTCCATGGCAAACCACCCAGACATGCTTCCAGACATCAAAATATAATCTTGCAGAATCTTTGTTGCACATATCATATCTCAAACACAACAAAAATTCTATCGTGTGCACACCAGTCTATGTAGAGGAGAAAGAACATGTAATGTCATATCCGCACATCTGACCATACATGGTTTATAAATGTAGCATGCATACATATGCTTTATTCCAACAAAAAAACAACAGATATTGTAACTTCACATGTAATCCTCCAACAATTTTGCATGCAACTATTTTCTTTCATGGCAGGACTAGAGCACCAACAAAATCTCACAGAATAACAGATATCGGCCTTGGAAGACATGGAAAATAACACAACTACATGTCGACTCATGGGTGCAGGGGCTGAACACCGTAAAGCACCCCAAAAAAACAATAATAATCCAAAAAAAAAGAAAAAAAAAACTCCAACCACCACCATTGCACCCCAACCCTACAAGGTTGAATCAAACAAAAGAAAATAGCAAGGACCAAAGCATCCAAAAATCATGAACAGACTGAACTGCACCCCTAGGAACCCAAAGTGCAAACCCCAACCAAACAAACAGAACCAGCAACCCACGAACCAGCAAGAACCATCGATCCAGTGAACAACATATGTATCTCCAACGATTATGAAACTGCAGCCCAAGCACAGAAGGAACCAGAAACATACAAGGAACATGCGACTACAAATAAGCAAACATTCTTACTTGCAAACTGCAAACATTGAACAACAAACAAGGAATACAAAATGAAACTATGGAATCTAAACTTACTCTGAAACGATGAAATGCCAAGTGAAACAACAACAAGCACCAACTGACACACCAGCGAAGAAGAAGCACTCACTGAACCAGTAAACAATGTATGTAGCTTCAACAATTATGAGGATGAAACATACAATGGCAGCAACCGACAAACCAGCGAAGAAGAAGCACTCACCAAACCAACAAACAATGTATGTAGCTTCAATGGAAGAACAAAGATGAAACATACAATGTTTTTCAAACTGGCGGTGGACAAACAAGACTGTGCAAATTCATTGTAACTGTATACAAAATTTTGAGGAAAAATGTACTCCGAGAAGCGTATTTACATAAACATTTAAGACTGCCAGTTCATCTAAGGACCTCGCGGTATGCAAACATTTAATTTGTCAGGAGTGTTGGAGGACATCGCGTCATGTAAACATTTACGTTGTCAGGCCTATTGAGGCATCTCGGAATAAGTGTCAATACATTTCAACAAATATACATCCGTCAAAGACGCCATAAACTTTGGAATTCTCAATCACTACAAAGCTTGGATATTAAAACATTTCAATATGCTTAGTACATATGAAAACTTGCGGATATATTTGCCTAGCAGAAAATGCTAATACAAACATTCCAACTAATGCTAGCATTAATCGACCTTCAAGAAATATAGAGGAAAAATATAGGATTAAAAAATACTGTCTACGAGAAAAACTTTGGATATGTTGTCATATAGTGCATTCGGAATAGCGAAGCCGACAATAAGACCTCCAATCTCTTATCCAATTAGATCAGTACATATATGTTGTTTTTTATTATATAAAAATATATGTTTTTAATTCCATAGCTCCAACAATAGGGATTGTGCAAATATTTTGGGTCAAAGAACAAACTAATATGTAGTCAACGCATTATCGATCGCTATAGTCCCTATATGCCTACGGCAGGGACTAATAATAGAAAATTAGTTTGAAGGAAAATTTTAGTGATTAGTTTGCAAGAAAATAATTTTGATTGATCCTTGAGATGAGTGAATCAAAATAGAATCAAGTTTTCAAATATACCCATCATTTGTTACATAATCAGATAGCTACAAAACTCAATATGAAAATTGGGTGTGGTGAAATAACTATTACCTTTCAACAAGCACATATTAAATCATTAATGAACACACAAGTATGTTGGGTAACTACCACTGAACTAAAACCATGATATCAAATTATAATCATGCTATGGAATAATTTCATTAGTGAGTCTTGGGAATTTCTTTGGGTTTATGTACATGGGTGGAAAACAAATTTATAATTGTGATCATATACAACTAAATGAGTTTAGCTTAAATCAAGTTAAATTATTCATATCCAATGCTAGTCATAAATGAGATAACCTAATGTTAACATATTCAAGTATTATATTGATGTCAAACATCATTTTTTTAGTATGGTATCAATTTCCTTAAAGCCTTACTATGATTAGAACTCATTTAGCTTAAATCAAGTTAAATTATTCATATTCAATGCTAGTCATAAATGAAATAACCTAATGCTAACATATTCAAGTATTATATTGATGTCAAACATCATTTTTTCAGTATGGTATCAATTTCCTTAAATTCTTACTATGATTAGAATTTGTAATGTTGTGAAATCCACCCACACTTCAAGATTGAATCAACTAGCCAACTTTTAACTCTCTTAAAGTCATATCTCAACAATATTAGAAATTCCCACTCCATGAATTTTTTGAGGTTGTATTCACTTTAGAAATATATGCTTAATATACAATTCTA
>JASDQU010101621.1:518061-540223 GCA_032191745.1 Picea mariana | reverse complement strand
TCATTATCAAATGAAAGTGTGCACAAGTTTAGGTGTACACACTACATTTCTCCCTTTAGTACAATAAATTCACACATGGGGAATGCGGCTCTATGAAGTAGCAAGTAAGTGTCATACAAGGTAAAAATTTAATGCAATGTAATGCAAAATATAAGATCAAATTCCAAGAATCATGCAACTCAAACCCCTAATAGATGGGGATACATAAAAATCTAGTGGTTGTACCCTTGGTCAAGTTCCCATGACAACTCTTATGTATGGTCTCTTTATTTCTCAATGATGTGTGTAGGTGTATATTTATGTGATAAGGGATACAAGATGTATGATTTGATGGAAATGTTATAAGAACCATCAAATCAAACCAAACTCCCCTGTTCCAAGTGGTTCACAAAAATAAATTGAGAACTGGTTGATGAACTAGAACTAAAGGTTGGTTTGGATGTTCAATTGGTTGGTTTGGGACAAAAATGGTTGAATTGACTACTTCAACTAGTTTGAATTTATTCTAACACTCAAAAAAAATTAGGCTCGATTGTGCACCATCATGCATGAAAACCTAGGTATTCAACCTAATTTTTCGACTAATTTAGTTTATGATAACTCTGCTTGAGTAATGGTATATTTCAAGTGAAAAGGTCACCATTTTTTGGTTAGGAATGCAAATGGTATTTGGAATAATGGAAATATTGAGTTCTCAAGTCGATCTTCTCTATTTATCCTTTTTTTAATAATGATTGTAATGTATCCAACCACCCTTGTGCTTGCTGGGATGGTGGGGCGATGAAAAGTTCCACCAAATTTCCTTCACTTCACCATACCATACATCTCTGACACCATATACTTGTTCCGCCTTGTAATATAATGCAATTCGATGTGCATAGTAACTTGCATACTCATGCTCATTCATTTAAACATATAGAAATATAACATGCAAAACTAATCTTGAAGCATATAGAAATTAAACAATAATAATACACAGAATTAACATTAATTAAGACACATATAACATAACACTTATCTTTAAATAAATATTATGTTGATTGGCTATGGACGTGGGACGTTCCTCCCAACTGTAGACAATGTTGCACCGATTATTTTTTCAATAGGCCACCTTCAATATGGGGATATGAGTCCACAAAGACTACCAAACATTCTCTCAACTCAATTTCCCATCATTTACATAACCTTCTCGCTCACCTATCCATCCCAACTCGCCAACTCTCTTTCCCCCTTCAGTGTACACAACCCAGATAAGTGGACCCCCTTCTTTGATAGGTAGTCCCTCGGGCTATCACACTTATTTCCTGGGATCTAGCATAGACTGGAAAGGAAAATCTCAATGTTGGTATCTATAGGGATTCACAATGGTAATTTTATGACAGAATTACATGCAAGCAATTCCATCCTTTAGTTATAGACTTAGGTCTCTCCCTTGCATCTCATACCATGCTCCCATGTTGCTTTGAATGAATGACATAACCCATGGTAATAATCCCAAAACTAGGGAATAATTATGCATGGCTCCAACTAGCCACTTGGCACTCCAAGAACTCTACCTAACTACCTTGGAACACATCCCAAAGCTGATTTGTCCTTTTGCATAAGCTAAGGTAAAGGACTTTACATTACAACAAAATATTAGATTTTTTTCTTTGGCCGCTTTGGGCCCCCTTGGCCCCCTCGCATTCCTCTCTCGTGGAGTCATACCCCCCATCGATTATACCCCCCTTGTCTCACAACCAACAATGTATTTTTATTAATAAATTTTAATGTACATGATTTACATTACTTGGTGCTTGGCTATATTGTTCAGCTGACAACCTAATTCACATATTTACATTACATTACATCTTTGGGGATCAAAACCAGGGTGTTACATTCCCCTCCCCCTTATTTTTGCATCATCCCCAGTGCACATCATTATGTATATGCACAATAAATTTTTTACATCCAATTATGTTTACATCAATTTTTAAACACAATGTGGGTATTCCTTCCACATTGCATCTTCTAGCTCCATTGGACCTTTACTTGTCTCATGCCTTTGTTCCTAAGCATGGTTTCCTTCTTGTTGTCTAATATACTTGTTGGTTGTAGCTAGCATTGCATTATTTTTCACTGTAATAAAACCATCTTTAGTGTTTTCCTTCCAGGAACTTGACTCATGTCTTCATTATTCAGTTGTTCCTATAACAAATATCAAGAAAAGAATACATGTTATAGTGATTATCATTTAACAATTATCCATTTCACATGAGTTCCAAACTCCACAATGTAAGAAGGTATTTAAAAATAAATATACACTTCCAATGAAATTTTTAACTCAATGTTTATCTATATGGTTACTTCCCTACTTCATGAGGTTTCCATGGGAAAGAATACTTCTCATCGTTCTTACAGACATGCCTTTTTCTTATTTCAACCATCATGCCACATACATTTTCTACAACAATTTCATTTATGCAATTTGCCTCTTCCTTGTTGCACTTACCCTTCCAGGCTTAAGCATCCCCTTCACTACTAAGCATTCCCTCGGGAAATCCATCTTGTCAATGTTTTCATGTGCAAGGAGAGTGCTAACTTACTACCAAGCATCCCTTGCCAATTTCTAATCAATAATGTTTGGGAACCAAAGGGCTCCAACAACCTTCTTTTTGAGCTTTATTTCTTCCAGCCACCATCATTTTCCATAACTTTGTTCTCTTGACAAAGATTTCATGTAGTCCATCTACATATGACTACTCTAGCATGCAATTCTTTTACTGCATCAACAACAACTCCTGAAATGATCTTGAATTCATGAGTTAGTAGCCACTACTACATATGGTGTTTAATTTCGACGAGGAGTTTCAATGGTACGGATAAAATCAACCTTACCATCGAAAATTACTTACTAATTCTCAAAATTTTGTTATATTTTTTTCTTGGTGCCACGATGTTCATCATAATTAAGATGAAGGTTGTTAGTAATTGGAATTATGACTCCCCTTTGACGGTTTGTAATAAAACAACCTTTTTTGTGACCCACTCAGCTACGACTAAAACCGCCTGTATCCATAAAAGACCGTCGATGCCACTACGTTGACATCACCATCGTGACCCCACCACTTCCCTGTGGCACTGCCATGTCAGCAAAGTATTCATATCATGGGTGAATTTGGCACCTTGGGCCTTAATTATGCCAGCTAGGGGGGGTAAAAATATCCATCGTGAGCTTATTATGCCCGCTAAGGTGTAACAAGTTGTCTCAAGATGTCAATTAAACGTAACTCGATGAGAGATATTGGAAGGGACAAGGCTTAATGAATGAACATAGTGCAGGTTAACAGTTTGCATGATGTGGGAAAGATGGACAGTACCTGACATAGATCAGTTGTGCCGCAATATATGCTATGAGAGAATCTCAAGTAAATAATTAGTTAATGTGACCAGTGATGTCGTATGATGGTTGATCCTAACTGGTACTACCATGTCCCATAGTTACCCCTTTGTATAATGAAGAGAAACTATTTCATGGCATTATAATTAGGGTCCTCCACCAATACATCACCACATCAACTTGTTGAAGTGAGACTAGCACCAAGTAACTAGTGTGTTATAGTGGGAAGGAGTGTTAGTGCCAATTGGTTGAGACCAAGCATATCATGTTGACCATGGGGGAAACTTGGGAAGGATTTAGGTGGTCGGATCAGAGGTCAAAATAATTCACTTGTATGCGGATGGTGCCACCAGCCAATAAGAACCAAATTGCATCAACGTCAACAGTCCAGGAGGCCCCAAGATAGAGAAAGGGGGATTCTCTAGCAACAATGGGACGACCAAAGGAAAAGGAGCAAATATTGAGGGGAGGAATAGATGATGCCAACACTAATGAGGGACTGGGATAGTAGAAGGAGATGAGAGACAAGTAATTCATGAGAAGGAACATGTCTATATTGGTCAGGCCAAATGGGGGTTGAAGGTGTTTGATCCAAGTATAAGATATTGTGGTTCTTGCCTCGCAACAAGATCATACCACACTTTGTATATTCCATTACACCCTTCGATGCAATGCCAAGTTTGGAACCCATTCGCACTACAAGTTGCTTCAGTAGAACCCCACAATGTAAATTCAGTGACTAGATAAAAAAAACTTATGAGTATCAACTGCGGCAGAGGATGGGGAGTTTCGACAATACTGATAAAATCGACCTTATCGTCAGAAATTACTAACTAATTCTCAAAATTTTGTTATATTTTTTCTTGGTGCCCCAGTGTTTGTCGATATACTTACAACAAAGGCCATTATTCATCATACTTCTGACTCCCCTTCTATGGTTTGCAATAAAACAACCTTTTCTATGACCCACTCAACTACCACTAAAACTACATGTATCTCGGCAAGAATGGCGATGTCACCACACTGACATCACCATCATGACTCGACCATCGCCTCGTGGCCTGCCACTGTGGCACTACCATGTTAGCAAAGTATTCATCTCATGGGTGTTTTTGGGGCCTTGGACCTTAATTATGCTAGCTAGAGGGGCTAAAAATGTCAATCATGGGCTTATTATGCTCTCTCAGGTGTAATAGGTTGTCTCGAGATGTCAATTAAATGTGACTAGACGAGAGATATCGGAAGAGACAAGGATTAATGAATGAATAAAGTGCAAATTAAAATTTCGCATGATATGGGCAAGTTGGATAGTACCTAACATAGACCCTTTGTGTTGCCAGATAGGCTATGAGTGAATCTCAAGTCAAAAGTTATTTAATGTGACCAGTGATGTCGTATGTTGGCCAATATTGATCGATACTTCCATGTCCTAGAGTTATCCCTTTGTATAATGAAGGGACACTGGTTAATGGAATTATAATTAGGGTCTTCCATCAATCCACCACTGCATCAACTTGTTGAAGTGAGACTAGCACCAAGCAACTAGTGCATTGTAGTGGGCATGAGTGTTAGTGTCAATTGGTTGATACCTATCACAATATGTCAACCATGGGGGAAACTTGGGAAGGATTCAGGTGGCCAAATCAGAGGTCACAGTATTGCACCTGTATGTGGATGGTGCCACCAGTCAAGAAGAACCACACTGCATCAACGTCGACAGTCAAGGAGGCCCGAAGAAAGAGAAAGGGGGATTATCCAATAGTAGTGGTTAAACCAAAGGAAAAGGAGCACATTTTGAGGGGAGGAATCGATGATTCCAACGCCGATGAGGGACTGCGATAGTACAAGGAAAGAAGAGACAAAGTAGTTTTTGAGAAGGAGCATGTTCAACAAATTGGTCAGGCCAAATGGGGGTTGAAGGTATTTGACACAAGTATATCCATACCACACTTCCATATCCAAACCACACTTTGTATCTTCCATTGGACCCTTGTTGACGCTTGAATCCGTTAGGACTGAAACAACAACCTCACGAGGATATAAATCCCCTTGCATTTTTATAGAGGTGGTAGGCCTCTTTAGATTTTCTTATGATTTCTATATATTCAAATGTGGGACTTGATAGAAGTTCGTCGCAGTAATTCAAAGAAACATAAATATTGTGAGACAATAAAAGGAAAATGTTTTTTTTTTTTTTTTCTTTTTAAAGAGATTTCTTGAGAAAGGACTAGGAATCACACACTTCACACATTAAAGCAAATAATCAAAATTTCCTCACGTCCATCATAGCTTAAGATAAAGATTTATGATCACATAAAAATAAAAAGAAGATGATCCACATGCACAAGAGAAATTTAACAGAGTGGACACATGGGAATCTCAAATAAGGATAATGATATATCAACCTCAAATACTTTATATTCTGAAAACAGGGTTACAAAGCATAGTCGAGATTGTTCCCAAAATAACTCTTTTGAAATTTCTAAAAAATATATAGTTTGTTACATATTCTTTGAAATTGTAAACGCGTTTGTCTTAAAGACTGGGATTGGGGCTCCCACGGACCATAAAGAAAATAAACACAAGAAATAAGATTTAATAAGGAAGACGATGAGCGATAGAAGGATCAGCAAGTTCTAGTAAGAAGAAAAAGAAGTTATCAGTCTTCGGTTAAACCTTTCTAGTGAAAGAGGTGGAATAATTGGATGAAGGAATTGATAAAGAAAAGAAGGATGTGATCAGCATAAACTTACTATGATGGTATCTCGTCTGTTAATTTTCTCGTTGATTTCCTTTTATCATTTTCATCAATGGTTACATGAACCATCTCAACGGCTTCTTCCCCTTCATTTGTCATTTTATTGATAGCCTTCTTGAACCATTCTTTGATGTAACTTTTCATAGGTGCCACGTTGATTTCATGTCAGATTTTAATGTTGAACAACTTGCCCTCCAAGTCTCAGAGATCAATGGAAATGTCATGTAATACTTCTTCAATATCCTAATTTTTTACAGAGTAATCCACTAGCCACTTATCTATGGCATTCTCATCATATACAATTATGCGATAGAATTTTTCAACTGACAAACCTTTAAAAATCTCAACTTGCTCATAGAATTGTTGTTTTGTTAGGAACAACGAGTTGAGGATCAACTTAGGATCTTGGACTTCATTAGTGCTTTTGGCTAGGTCCACCTACGTGAGCCTTTTGAATAGCTCTTCTCTCCTTTTTATGGCTTGGTTTCAGACTTGAACGATGTTGTTCAAGTTCTTTATTTTCTCTTTCCATCGGGCATTCAGCTGCTTGATCCGACTTGGAGAGGGAAGGTCCTCCTCTCTTCTCTTTAGCTTTGACATGTTGGAAACTCTAATACCAAAGGGTACCATGGAATCAAGGTAGAAACCTTCTTCATTTTTTAGGTCGGCCTGTAGATATACAAGGAAGGCATGCACCCTCGAGCCAAAAGAAATCATGCTCTTTAAAATTTCCCAAGCTTTTGTATTTAGTGTCATTCTTTTCTTGATATTATTATCCTCGTATCTTCTGGATTATGTGAGTAAGATTGAGGATCCTTTTATTTTGGCTGTGGGCGTGGTGGGTCCGACAAATGCCAAAGGGCTGGCAAGGAGTGGAAGAGGCATCAAATTATTTTCCAGTTCGTTAATCTTTTCCTTTAATTTTATATTTTCCAATTCAAGACCACCAATGGAATCATCCAATGCATTGCCAGTTGCTTTATGAATTTTGGAAATTTGGGAAGGCCACATATTCTTAGGTTAACCTATGAACGATATTTCCCCTTTTTATTCTTCGTGTCACTCTTCTCAATAATTAATTTCTTATATTCATTGTCAAAGACAACACTCTGAAATAAAAATGATTCCTCTTCATTAAATATCTCATTCTCAACAATTTCCAACAACTGATTCAAGTTGGTCGCACCTCTTGGTTGGTCAATGTTAGGAAACATCTTCTCAATGTCAGCCTCAAGCTCCGTATCTTCGATGGAGAAGATATTGATGTCACTTTCAACACAATGCTCTTCTTCCTCTTGTACAATATTCTTCCTCTCTTTCCTCAGAGGAAGTTTATGGGAGCTTTCATTTTTTCCTAGAGGGGGGTTCTTGTCTCTTCCTCCACCTGAACTACTGTTGATTAATTTTTTAGATGGGTGGGCCACTGGAGCACTACTCTGAGGTGTTGTAGTCTTAGGAGTAATAGTTGGGGATTGGGTACTCTTCTTGTTGGGAACCTTTCCTCTCTGTTTGCATAATTCATTTGTACTGAGTATCGTCTCTAAATCGCCGGTAGTGTGGATAGGATTTCTTGGGTTGTTATCTTCTTCTTCTCCTAGAACAGTGTGGATAAATGAATTGCTAAAACCCATTGCTAACATATGTTCCAAAAAGATTCTATTAGGTTCAAAAGCTCTAATATTTTCAGCATACTTGAGATTCAAGTTGTGGAAGTGAATTGCAAATTCATCAATTTTGTTGATACTTCTGAATACAAAATCCCCAATTTTCAAAGGCAAAGGTATGAATTGATTTTTTTGTTTTTTATGAAAAAAGTGCGGCCAAAAGTTATATTTCCTTGCAACTTTTGTAACAAATATTATGTTGGATATATGGCATGGAAGAAAGGAGGGATTTTCCCTAGAACCGAAAATCCTAATAACATTGTAATTTTCCATTTTCTCCAAAGTCCCCTTTTTATCCAGGAATTTACTAGCCTGAGTGGATATTCTTGGGGTATCTTTTCCAAACAATAATCCTTTAAGAACCGAGACAAAGTCGTTGAAAACTTCATAAAAATGTAGGGAATCTTTGTGCATCCATAACGCTTAGTACCAAAAGGTCACAAGATCAAATTCACAGTTCACTTTCTTGCATATAAACAATTCACAAAATTGAAAACAATGCGCTATCGCAAAAAACAAATAAGAAGACATAAATAATTTATTATCCATTTTATACTATGTAATGTTCCCAAGCTAATTTTTTCGCTTGGAACACTAAACTGCTCATTGTTTAACTGATGTGTGTGTGTTTGCTTGCAGGTTTACTTCTTGAGTTATGTATTAGGGCTTGTAGATTTAGTTAACAACCATATAAACATAGATCTGAAGATATAGCAAGTGGAAATACAAGATATGACAAGCAACACCAGATATGGAACCAAAACAACATAGATCTGACCTTTATTGATATAATATGAAAGAACTTGATACAATAAGGATGCAGAGCTGGAATAACAATAGATAGATCCAATAGATGAGATATGAGTTGCTACAAAATGCTCAAGATAAGAAGAGATAAGCCTCCAAAGGCTGAATACAAGTTGAATACCAATACAAGATGAACTAGGGTCAAGTCCAAACCCCCATGGTTGAAGATACGCCCTCCTGGATAGCTGTGAAGACCCAATATTTTGGCCTAGCTGGTGGAAGCCTCCAAATGGCACCAAACTCTGCAGAATGATAGATTGAGGCAAGTATAATTCCCTCTTGAAGTCTCAAGCCGAAATGTCAAGATCTTCCCCTCCAAATGTTGAATCCTCCAATAAAAATGCGCCCCCTGAATACTGTCAAGGCCCAATAATTCATCCCTGATGAAGGAGACCTACAAATGCCCTGAAACTCTCTAGAAAGATAGATCGGGCCAAGGTAACCTCTAGGTGAAGTCTCAAGATGAGATTTGAATTTTTTTTCCTCTAAACTGAATAGATATGATTCCTAGTAGCGCCCTCCTTTTCTCCAAATTGTGCCAATGTTCTAGGAAATCAACTGGATGGTATAACTCTCTCAAAATGCACTAGAGTTGAAGATCAAGGTCCTGCAAAGAAAACCCAAGTGCTCAAACCTCCAAAAGCCTTCTCAGACCCTTGGATCAAATCCTCCTTCAAACAATGATGTGCCCCCTTGCTGAAAACCCTCAAGGGTATGGCTTATTGATGCCCTGGATGAATGATGGTACTTGTGGCTATTGTAGAATGGTTTGGGTGGAGTATTGTATCCCCGAGACCAAGCTTGGAACAAGAGAGGTGGGATCTTTCACCATCGATTTGTCCTCTAGGGTTTGTATTCTCAAAACCCTCAAAACTGTGTTGTCTAGAGCCCAAAAGAAAAATGCAATAATAATCCAAGATGAGTGAGAGGTGTGCCCTTGCCTTTCCTTTATACCTCCAATATGTTTCTCTGTTGAGTTAGCTAACCCCTAGGGTTAACTCCTAACTCTACCTCATGTGTTCTATTTATTCATTGAGTTACTTTTCCCTTTTCAAATCAACTTAATATTATAACGTTGAGTTTAGCTGACTTTTCCCCATGTTGCATGAGACTATAGTCTAGTGGGGATGACTAGACTACTGAGTCTCTCCAATCCTCTTCATCAAGAGGTGGGGAACATTACAGTTTCCCCTGCTAAAAATTGCTTTCCCACAAGCAATTCTGACCCTGTCTTCTGTATCACCTGTTCACTCTCCCAAGTAGCATCCTCAATAGGTAATTCCTTCCATTTGACTAAGTATTCCTTGATGCTTCTTATCCTTAGATTCTTCTCCCGAACCTCCAATCTCCTCTGGTATCAGTGTCAATTTCCATTCTTCATCTAATGGTGGCATTATCTCAAGTGGAATGATGTGTTGTCCTATGGCCCTCTTCAAGCATGACACATGGAAAACGTTGTGTATCTTGATGTCCTATGGAAGATCAAGCTCATAAGCCACGACCCCTACCTTCCTATTGATCATGTAGGGTCCAAAGAATCGGGGTTGGAGTTTTTCTGCTCCAATTCTTTTGATTGATGCTTGTCTATACGGTTGTATCCTTAGGTAAACCAAGTCACCAACCTCAAATGTGTGCTCTACCCTGTGTTTTTCTGCTTGGACCTTTTGTTGATTCTGTTCTCTTTGTAGATGCTCCTTTAGTTCTCTGAGTATTTCCCGACTCTGTTGAACCCAATCCTGAACCATATGAGCTCTTTTATCACCAAAGATGATCTCTACAAAGGAGAGAGGGTCATAATTGTACAAGGCCATGAATGGAGTCATATCAATAGACATGTGATGAGTGGTGTTGTAACAGTATTCTCCTAAGTGTAGCCACCGAACCCATGATTTTTCTTTCCCTGCTACATAATTTCGTAGGTAGCCTTCCACCCATTTGTTGACTATTTATGTTTTCCTATCAGTCTGAGGATGGTAATTGGTGCTAGGGGTCAAGGCCGTACCAACCAACCTTAATAATTCCTGCCAAAAAGTTCTCATGGATCAGCTGTCCCTATCACTCACAATGGTCTTGGGTAAACCATGTAGCCTGAAGACATCCCTGAAGGACAATTTTGCAACCTGTGTTGCACTGAAGTCTGTGGAAATGGAGAAGGAGTGTGCAAAATTAGTTAACCTGTCCACCACTAAAAAAATGCAATCCTTACCATGTGCTCTTGGAAATCCAGCGATGAAGTCCATAGAGATACTCTCCCATTTGTGTTATGGGATGGGTAGAGGTTGTAACAGTCCTGCTGAATGTGTGTGCTCATCCTTATTTACCTAACAAGTAGTGCATTCCTTGATGTGGCGCATCACATCCTCCTTCAACCATTTCCAAGAAAATATTTCCCTTACCTGTCTGTATGTTTTGACAAATCTGTGATGCCCTACCATCGGTGAGTCATGACATGCTTGTAGTACCTTGTCCTTAAAGGCTGACTCAGGGACCAAAAACATTTGTCCCTTGTAGTAGATGATGTCATCCATGATTTTGAAGTTGTCATATTGTACCTATCCATCCATCAACTGACATGCAAATTGCTTCTTTGAGTATTCTACTAATAGGTGAGCCTTCCAGTCAACTGAGATATTAGTCATAGCATAAACCAAAGGCCTTATGGATAATGTATCTGCTACTACGTTATTCTTCCCTTTGACAGACTCAATGTCAAAATCATAGGCTTGTATCTTGCTAACCCACTTTTTTTTCCTTTCATTTAAGTCCTTTTGTTCCAAAAAGTACTTATGAGTGTTGTGATATGTCCTCACCATAAATCTCGCTCCTACCAAGTATTATCTGAACTTGGCCAATGCATGCATGATGGCCAACATCTCTTTGTCATAGATGGTGTAAAGAAGCTCAGAAGCCCTCAAATTTCGTCTCTCATAGACAAGTGGGTGCCTATTCTACATAATCATTGCCCCAATACCCTCCTCGGAGGCATCACACTCCACTGTGAAGGGTTGGCCGAAATCTAGTATAGCTAAGACTGGGCATGTGCTCATTACTTTTTTCATTTTGTCAAATGTCACCTGTGCTTATGAACTCCATTTGAAGGCTCCTTTATTGGTCAAATTGGTCAAGGGTGCAAAAAGATGTGAGAAACCCTTGACAAATCTCATGTTATAGCAACAAATGCTAAGAAACTCCTCCAATTCTATGAGGGTCTTAGGTTTGGGCCAGTCAACTATAGCTTGGATCTTCTCTTGGTGTACCTGTACCCCCTTGTACCCGCTTTACTCCAATGATGTGTCCCAAATAGAAGACTTCTTTCATTCCAAATTCACATTTGGATTCTCTTGCATACAAGGATTGATCCTCCATGATGGCTAGACTCTGTTCTACATGTTGAATGTGCTCCTCCCAAGTCCTGTTATAGATCAATAAGTCATCAAAAAATACTAATATTTGTTTCCTTAACTTCTTTTTGAAGACATGATTCATGCAATATTGAAACGTGGTTGGTGCATTAGTCAATCCAAATGGAATCACTAGGAATTCATATTGACCGTAATGACATCCGAAAGCAGTCTTGAGGACATCATGCTCCCTCATTTTGATCTGATGATATCCAGAGCACAAGTCAATATTGGTGAAGTAAACAACCCTATGGAGCTCATCCAATAGCTCATCAATCCTTGGAATGGGATACCTGTTCTTAATTGTCTTCTTGTTTAATTCCCTATAATCAATGCACATACGCATGGTTCCATCCTTCTTCTTTACTAGTACCACTGAAGATGCAAAATGACTGGAACTTGGTCTAATGTGACCCATGTCTAGAAATTCTTTGATAGACTTCGTTACCTCATATTTGTACTTCTTTGGGTTTCTATAGGGAGTGGTGATGACAGGTTTCGCTCCCTCTTCCAGTTCTATGATATTCTCAAACCCCCTATCTGGCGGTGCTCCTGGTGGAATGGGTCCAAACACCTTGCTATGTTTGTCAATGATTCTCTGAATCTCTGGTGAGTAGTGAGCCTCTCCCTTCTTRTCCACACGTACTGATATCATAMACTCGCCAGCATATACAATGTCCTCTCTTCTGAAAATGGCCTCCATGCACTTTGTTGTAACCACCCTAGGTGTGTTTCCTAACATGCCCCTGAGAACTACCTTTTTTCAACTTTCCTCTGTGAGAGATGTCTCCATGGTATTATAGTTGGTGGTGATTGGTCCCAACATACTAAGCCACTGAACCCCAAGGATGATATTTGTGTCTAGAAGGTCCATCACATAGAAGTCTTGTGCTAAATTATGTCTGCCCAATGTAAGCTTCATTCCCGGTATATACTTGTTACGGGGCATGGTGCTTCCTCCTGCTACCTCCACCTTGAATCCTTAAAATTCCACCATGGGTATGTGCCTCCTCTATAGTAGTGTTGAGTCAATAAAGTTGTGAGATGCACCCCCATAAATGATAACTAAAACCTTTTGTCCCTGCAATACCCCTCTCATCCTGAAGGTGTTGTATTTGGGTACCCCACTGATGGATGCCAATGTGGCCTTCTTGTATGTTGCAATGTCGTGACCTGTACCTTCCTCTTCTGCAATTTCATTGGTGTCTACTTCTATGTTTTGTAGGTGTCCGAAATCTTTATCCTCCTCATTATCGTAAGTTACCTCAATGTAATGAGCCTTTCCTCTGCCCATACATTTGTAGGATGGATACCAAGGCTCTTTGCATGTATAGCATAGTTGCTTTCTTCTCAATTCTCTTCTAGTGTTCTCATCAATTCTACCTCTTCCTCTATCAAACCCCCTTGGGTCTCTTCCTTCTTGATTCATGGGAGGTCTTTGGTATCTTCCTCTGATATTTATAGGTGGTCTAGGAATGAATTTAGATTTTGCTTCTAGGCCTATATCTCTGGTCCTCCATATAGCATCCTGCAAGTTGGTGGGATTGAAATCCTTTACCCAACCCTTTAAGGGTTCCATCAATCCCTCTGTGAAAAGCATCATGAGTCTTGATTGAGACACATCATGTACCATGAACACTAACCTCTAAAACTCCTCAATATACACCTCTGGTGATCCTGTCTGCCTGAGTTGGGTGAGCTCCCTGAAATGTAGTTGTGGATCCTCCTAGTCAAACCTATCAATAAGCCTCTGTGTAAACTTGGTGTAAGCCACGATCTGATTGTGGCCTAGGGTAGTCAACCCATGGTACCACCAGTCATGAGATTTGCATTCCAAGTACATGGTGGAAAACTTGATGGCATCCATCTCCCTCATTGGGTTAAGATGTAGGTAAGTGTCCAGTTTTTGCACCCAAGCCTGTGCAGTCATCTTGGAAGATCCATCAAAATAGGGGATTTCCATTTTTCCAGCCCTGCGCTCTAACTCATAGTTGTTCTTGTTGTACGGCCTGGTTTTGCCTTTGAGTTTAAATCCACAATACCAATCCAATGTAATTTGTCTTTGGACTAGTATGCTTAGTGAGTTATATTCCCTGACATACTGATCAAAATTGTCCTCAATTTCGTCTTGATAGTTTGGATGTGTCTGTTCATCCAAGAATGAAGGTAGATGGGGCCTATGGATGGTCTTGTTATGTGTCTGTCCTTGTGGTGCACCTCCTCCATGGCTCTGTCCCTCAGTATGATAATAGGGAATATGATCCTGCTGATGTCTATTCCCTCCATGAGATCCACTAGCCTCTATGTTGGCATTAGTTTATGGAGCCTTTCCCCCATGAGTCATCTACATCAGAAGTCGTGATATCATCTCTTGTCTTTCGCTTACCTTTTTCAAGGTCTCTTTCATCTCTGCATGTCCCCTATGTGTTGCCTCCTAGTTTTCCTGCGGGTGATGTACAAGGTTGCTCTGTGACACCTCTATCGAATGTTGTAAGTCCCTAACAATTCCTGCTAGCATTTGTGGCTCACTTTCCTCACATGATCCTTCCATTTTGGCCTTTGCCTCCTTTGTTGGTTTCCTTCTTCTGCCCATATAAATTCCACTGAACTTTTGCATGTGCTAACCCTCACAGGAAGGGAGGATCAACTCTTTGATACCACTGTAATGTTCCCAAGCCATTTTTTTCACTTGGAACACTAATTGCTCATTGTTTAACTAATGTGTGTGTGTTTGCTTGGAGGTTTACTTATTGAGCTATGTCTTAGGGTTTGTAGATTCAGTTAACAAGCATATGAAAATAGATCTGAAGATATAGCAAGCGGAAATACAAGATATGACAAGCAACACCAGATATGGAACCAAAACAGCATAGATCTGACCTTTATTGATATAATATGAAAGAACCTGATACAATAAGGATGCAGATATGGAATAGCATCAAATAGGTCCAATAGATGAGATAAGAGCTGCTACAAAATGCTAAAGATAAGAAGAGATAAGCCTCCAAAGGTTGAATACAAGATGAAGACTAATACAAGATGAACCAAGGTCAAGTCCAAACCCCCCTGGTTGAAGATACACCCTCCTGGATAGCTATGAAGATGCAATATTTCAGCCTAGCTGATGGAAGCCTCCAAATGGCACCAAACTCTGCAAAATGATAGATCGGGGCAAGCAGAATTCCCTCCTGAAGTCTCAAGCCGAAATGTCAATATCTGCCCCTCCAAATGATGAATCATCCAATAAAATTGCGCCCCCTGAATACTGGCAAGGCCCAATAATTCGGCCCTGATGAAGGAGACCTCCAAATGCCCTGAAACTCTCTAGAAATATAGATAGGGCCAAGGTAAACCTCTAGGTGAAGTCTCAAGGTGAGATCTGAATTTTTACTCCTCTAAACTGAATAGATCTGATTCCTAGTAGCGCCCTCCTTCTCTCCAAATTGGGCCAATGATCTAGGAAATCAACTGGATGGTATAACTCTCTCAAAATGCACTAGAGTTGAAGATCAAGGTTCTGCAAAGAAAACCCAAGTGCTCAAATCTCCAAAATCCTTCTCAAACCCTTGGATCGAATCCTCCTTCAAACAATGATGCGCCCCCTTGCTGAAAACCCTCAAGAGTACAGCTTGTTGATGCCCTGGATGAATGATGGTACCTATGGCTATTGTATAATGGTGTGGGTGGAGTATTGATTCCCCGAGACCAAGCTTGGAACAAGAGAGGTGGGATCTTTCAACATCGAGTTGTCCTCTAGGGTTTGTATTCTCAAAACCCTCAAAATTGTGTGCTCTAGAGCCCAAAAGAAAAATACAATAATAATCCAAGATGAGTGAGAGGTGTGCCCTTGCCTTTCCTTTATAACTCCAATCAGTTTCTTTGTTGAGTTAGTTAACCCCTAGGGTTAACTCCTAACTCAACCTCATGTGTTCTATTTCTTCATTGAGTTACTTTTCCATTTTCAAGTCAACTTAATATTATAACGTTGAGTTTAGTTGACTTTNAGATCAGTTTCTTTGTTGAGTTAGTTAACCCCTAGGGTTAACTCCTAACTCAACCTCATGTGTTCTATTTCTTCATTGAGTTACTTTTCCATTTTCAAGTCAACTTAATATTATAACGTTGAGTTTAGTTGACTTTTCCCCATGTTGCATGAGACTATAGTATAGTGGGGATGACTAGACTACCAAGTCTCTCTAATTCTCTTCATCAAGAGGTGGGGGACATTACATATTGAGACAATTGAGAAGAGATTTCAATGGAAATCAATTTCCCCCAATCAAAAATGCCCTGCTCCTTGACAGTAAAATATAAGATGTAAAGAATCATACGGGAAATGATGGAAGTATTTTCTTGGCCCGTAATTCTTGTAAATAACCAGGAAATTTCCCGAAATGGGTTTTTGAACAAGCTGACCTGCAATCTGGTAATATATTCAGGGATGGTCGTGGGATTCTCTAATAATTCAGGTAAGAGATCTAGGTCGTTGTCATGTTTTTTCAAGAAGTCCCTGCAATCTTCACCTTTGAAGGTGAGTGTTGGATCTAGGAGTTTCAACATTTTACAGAACACATGAGGCAAAAGAGAGATGAGACAGTGATCTTGGAGTTGAATCATCCACTAGCTTGGTATATACTTCTCGACGCACCAAGAAACCAGTAACTTGTAGTCAAAAACTTTAGGAACACATCCTGCACGAGCAATTCCAGACGTCCAAATTACTTCCTTCTTAGCAGAAGGAAGTAATAAGAGTAAGCTCTAGACCACTGAAAGTTCTGGTCCTCTCATCCAAAAATGTTCAAAGTATCTTCGCAGAACTGTTGTTGAACTGCTGCTACCATAAGTTGACGAGAGCATTCTTTTGATCCAGATAATATTTGAAATGAGTGCTTGAGAGATATAATATAATCTTCTGCAAATCATGCTTTAATGTGGTTTAATAAGAAATCTCCTCGAGCCCTTCGCCTATTAATGAAAATATTTATTGAACCTACATGATGATTTATTAGCATTAAACCATACTAAGTGTGTATTGGGAAAAGCGCGAAGGTGGCGGGGACGGACAAGAGAAAATAGCATTTGGGACTTTTGTGAACCCAGGAACCCGCCATTGTAGAAGGTTGAGAATTGGCTAAGTGTTGTAATGCGGTCGATCAGACTCAATATAGGAGAGATGAGGTACTTAGGAGCCTGGGGAGTCCAATGGTCAAAATGTAGATCATGGATCATTTGGGTACAAGATGTATGTCACGGAAAAAGGGATATGAAAGATTGAAACCCACCAACCCAAGAACCCGTGATTGTAGAAACGACTAAGTATAGGATAATGTGGTGATCAGTTAGACTCATGATGTGAGAGTGTGAATGGATATGAGGATCCGCGAGTCCGCCAACCCGTGAACCCATTGTTTTGTAAAAAAAGACTAAGTATAGTAACTAGAAAGGGAGAATAGAGGGGGGAAATAAAAGGGGAATTTGGGTAGGTATAGAAGAGGGAAAATAAATGGACAAAATAAGTTGGGAAAATAGAAAATGGGAGGGGAATTTTGAAAGAAGGAATTGATCTCAACAACTAGCTCCAACATTGGGATGATAACCCCTTGTGGGTTGTCAAGAATCCAAATCCTTTTATGACCAGGTGCTTCCACCTATTGGGTTATGGAGTCAAAGTAAGAATATACAAATTGAAAAATAAAATTATGGACAATGAGAATGAGAAAGTCTTAGGAGAACAAACCTTTCAAATGTTTCTCATTGACAGGAAACATTAATATTTTACCCTTCATATCTTGAAGCATATAGGAGTTAAAACCCAAGATCTTCTCGACGACATATGGTACGATCCAGAGTGCTTTGAACTTTGTATTCATGGATGGTTTCTCCTTGGCCTTGTTCCAAAGTAGCACCAACTCTCCCTCCTGGAAATTCTTTATAGTTGTGCTCTGATCAAAATATCTTTTGACGCTCTGCTTCCTCTGAGAAGTTTGATTCAGGGCTTTGCTTCATTCTTCTTCCTACTTCAACAACTAATTGATTCTCCTCTGGATGGGTGAACTATCTTCTATATCTTTGGTATTAACCATAGATATCAACGGATTGAGCTCGAGGCTAATCGACATTGTCACTTATTTCCCATAAACCAATAGATATGGAGACATCTCGGTGCTATCCTTTGGGGTCGTTATGCTTGCCCATAATGCATCTGTTAGCTTCAGATGCCAATTCCTTTGGTTCTTGTTGATGGTTTTCTTTAGTATCTAAACAAGTGTTTTGTTTGTGGATTTAGCAAGGCCATTACCTTGTGGATAATAATTCGATGATTGGCCCATGATGATTCCATATTATCCACAAAACTCTGTAAACTTCAACCCAATGAAAATCGAACCATTGTCTATGATAAATTTATCCGGGACACCAAATCTCGACAGAATATTATCTTTGAGGAATTTAATTAGCTTTCCAACATCAACCTTCTTTAATGCCACAACTTCTGGCCATTTCGTGAAAAAAATTGTAGCCGTGAGAATGTACATATGCCCCTTGCTGGACTTCAGATAAATTGTCTTGACAACATCAAGTCCCCATTGGGAGAATGGTTGTTCCACAATTAAGGGCTGCAAAGGCATCGCAGATTTCTTCAGTTTTTATGAAAACTGCTGGCATGACAAACACTTCCTTATTGTGGCATACAAGTCTCTGAAAATTGATGGCCAATAGAATCCTTCTCTTATTATCTTGTGGGCAGTTGTAGTAGGTGCAAAGTGTCCACCGCATATTCCCTCATGGAATTCTCTTATTAGTTCTTGGGATTGATTTTCATCAACGCATCTCAGTAGTATTGCATCATAATTTCTTCTGAACAGTATATCAACAATCAATACATATTGATTTGCTGTCATATTCAATGTTCTTTTCTCCTTGGGGTTCATCGTGACAGTAAATTGCTCGAACCTTAAGTAGCATATAATATCTTTGTACCATTCTGAATCACCCAATGGTTCTCTGACTGAAATTGAAATCATTACGTCAACTGAATCTCCGTTTGCGATGAGCTTACATAAACCTTTTCCTTTGATATCTTTTAAAGGTTTAATTTCGATATCATATTCTTGTATCTTTGCCAACCAGTTAGCCCATTTTCCTTCTCTCAATTGTTGATTCAGGAGCATCTTCACTGGTGATGAGGGAACATAATCAATAACATGGGAGTTAAATATGTACGTTTGAAAGTGTGCTATTGCTTTTACAAGAGCCAAGGCCTGCTTCTCCAATTCTGAATACCTCAAATCATAGTCATGTAGGTTTTTTCTCATGAAACTTATTGGGAGTTCTTCTCCTTTTATATTGTTCTGAGTAAAAATGGAGGAAACAATTGTCTCTATAGAAAATGAATAGATGATGAAATCTCTTTGAAAGTATGGACTAATGAGGATAGGAGCAGTGGTGATTTTTCCTTTGATATTATTGAACGCCTCTTGAGTATCCGTTGTCCATTCGAACCTCTGCTCATTTTTCAGCAACAACTTTTTCGGCTTCACGATACTTGCATAATCAGGAACAAATCTTCGCACAAAATTGATCTTGCCGAAAAATTATTGGACTCCCTTCTTGGATTTCGGGCGGTTGAGCTCGTTTATTGCATTAATTCTTTCCAGATCTATGTAAATCCCTTCCTTGCATATAATATGGCCCAACAGTTTTCCTTGAGTCACAACGACCAAGTATTTCTTTGGATTCAGAGAGACACCATATAATATACATCTTTCAAAAACCTTTCTTAAATGATGGATATCATCATCCCTTTTCTTTGAATGCATTGTCAAGTCATCTTGATAGTCTTCCATAAACTTTCTTATCAACCCGTTGAATGCATGATCCATGGCCCTTTGGAATGTGGCTCCAACGTTCTTCAAACCAAAGGGAATTATAACATATGCATATGTCTCCCAAGGTGTGATAAATGTTTTATTTTCCCTATCTTCCTCAGCCATCAAGACCTAGTTATATCCAGAAAAACCATCCAACATGGACATGCAGGCGAATCCAATAACTTGTTGGAGAAGGAACTATGTATTAGGTAAAGGAAAGTTATCATTTATGCTTGCTTTGTTAAGGTCCCTGAAGTCAACACACATCCAGATTTCCCTAGTCTTTTTTCTTACAATCACAGGATTTGATAGCCAGTATGAGTGTCTAATGGGATAAATTATTTATGCCTTCTTCAATTTCTCCAATTCAATATTTACTAGAGGTTTCAGCTTGGGATTCATCATCCTTGTTTTTTGATTCACTGGCTTTGCTCCTTCCCTCAAAGGAATGATATGTTGGAATATAGTTTTATCATAATATTTTAAATCATCATAGGTCCAAATGAACACATCGATGTATTCTTTGAACAAGGAAACATATTGATGAACTTCCTCAATGGTGCAATCAACTCCCAAGTTGACATATTTCAGGGAACTGTTAGTTCCAATATTGACTTGTCTCATTTCTTTCCCTTTTCAAACTGAAACTTATTCAAGGAGATTCTTAGCATGATCGTCTTTCGTAAAAAGAGATTCATTTTGTATACAATCTTTAGGGATAGTAGACGAGTGATCGCCTTCATCATCATCATTATTTAACAAAAACATTTACAAGTGTTCATCATTCTCAAACACTTGCAAGTACTCAATGTAATCGAGCACGGACGGTCAGAAATCTCTATCTACTTGGAAAGATGTTTTTCTTTGGATATCATCTGGGTTTGAAAATGAGGCTGGCAAGGCCAGTGAATTTTCCTTGCGATTCTTGTCCCTTGGAATAAATTTTTTTTTTTCAGGAAGTGAAAGATTCCATCAATTCATTAAATCTTTTGAAATACAACTAAGTCTTTCCTTTTTTATTTTACACCTCTAGGTAACCTGATTGATGACCAACTATGAGTCACCATTTACAATTAGATGTTCTATTTTCATTTCATGTGCAAGGATCATCCCCTGAATCAAAGCTTCATACTCTGCCTCCTTATTAGTGCTTGAAAACTCCAGTCTAATAGCATGTGGATGCATAATCTTACTTGGACTCATAAGAACAATTCCAACTTGATTTCCAGAGCTTGAATAGGCTCCATCAAATGACATCCTCCAATACCCTTCAAATGAATATTCTTGATTCTTCGTGTCTTGTGCTTGCTGTGGAATTTTGTTATGCTCTATGTCTAGGATTGCATAGTTTCCAATTCTGGAATTTATATAGTCCTCCATCATTTCATTATCCTTCTTTTTGAAGGAGAAGGGTTTTCTAGGTTCACGAGGCACTTTAATCATCGCTCCTTCTTTGCCTGGAAGACTCATACAACTTCCATCATTCATTATATATCCTCCGATCATAGATGCCCAATCTCTTCCCAGCACAACTCCATATGTCGGAGGAAGGTCTACCACAATAATATTGAAAACTCTAATGATATGGGGGGATTTTTTAATACAAGCATAAAAGTCCTTGATTTCTCCATAAGTTGGCACTTTTCTAGAATCAATTGCCTATATAATTTCACAGGTTTCATAATACTTGGTGCAACTCATGCCCAATGCCTCCATGACCGCCAGTGGCATGATATTTTTTGTCGCGCCAGTGTCAACTAAACAATTATGCAGTGCAACATCATGATTTTCAATAGAAATGTAAAAGGGAGGAATTTTACCTCTCAACTTGGAAGTTGATTGGCTAGGGATTTTTTTTGGATTGGTAACAACAACTTCTACTCTTTCAAATGGATCATCCAACAACTTCAAGATGTTTCCTCTTTGCTGGAGAATCTTTACCACTTTCGTAAAGGGCAGGTTTATCCTTAATTTACTCAAATCCTCTACAACATTATATGTCATTTGAGTGAAGTTTGACGTCATGTGTTGTATTTTACTTCCAACGCTATCTGTCACTTTCTCATTTGTTTTTTCCTTTTCCTTTTCTTTTTGGTTCTCTTTATTAGAATCGCCTTTATTTTTTGGTCTATTTACAAATCCTCTTCTCTAGGCGACATTTTCTTGCGAGTTGGGATCGTTGTCGCCCTCTTCAAATATATACATGTACGTCTCGCATCCGTCCATATGAACAGTTTCAGAGCTCTCATCATGTGAGTAATAATTCTCTTGCTTGATTAATTGCT
>JASDQU010101621.1:485124-499113 GCA_032191745.1 Picea mariana | reverse complement strand
AATCATAATTTCTTCCATATCAGTGGCTTTAGTCATTGCCTCTTCCAAAGTATCCATTTGGGATGTTCTGATAGCATATTACATTTGGGGGCATTGCATTCTTATAAAAAACGATAATGACTGGGTCATTTGGTCTTTTATCTTCTGGAATCCTACTCAAGGTTTTATTGAACTTGAGATTAAAATCTTGTATCCTTTCATTCTTCCTCAGACCAATCTAGGTGAAATCATTGAGGAGGGTATCGTAAGAAATTGGAGGGGCAAACATAGTTAGGAACATAGCTTCGAGGTCATTAAATGAGCGAACGGATCTACTGGAAAACGTTGTATACCATTCATACACTCTTCCTAATAAGGTTTGCAGAAACAACCTTACCATGACATCGTCATACTCAACATGGTGAAAATCACAAACATCAAGAAACAAGTGCAGATTCCTCTTTGCATCGATTGCTCCATCTCCAGAAAATTCCTTTAAGGTGCCCTTAGGGAGAACATGGAGATCATGTTGCTCACCTATAAGATTTAGAGGTGAATCTCTTACCCTCCTTCGATTTTCAAATACTGGGTTTCCCTAATTTCTTGCAGCATCTCTTCCACCTCCTTGTCTCTCCTCATGATGCTCATCTTGGGGTAGTTCGTTTCTTTCTGCCATGTCTGGGGAGACTTTAGGGCTAGGATTTTCACTTCTAAGAATAAAGAGTTGCTTTCTTTTACTTCTGGTAATGGGTCCCTTGTATTTTTCCAGCTTCAATCCTGACCTCGTTCTTATGTTGTTCTAGCTAGCCTTTGATTTATTCGGTCTTGTTGTTCCTCTATCCTCTGTCTTCGAAGGATTTCTCTTTCTTCTTCTTAGACCAAGATCTGCCAGGATATTTCTAACTCTTCTCGAGTCTCGGCTATTTTTATTACGAGATTGTACAACTGATGTAAAATGGTTCGTTGATTATTCAATCCAATTTCCAAACGGGGTTGATCACCTTGGGGAAAAGTCATATATTCTTTCAAAAACGCTAGGCCAAGTTTCAAATTTCAGTTCAAGTCTCCAATATGGTCGTAAAAAATGTTGACGCTTGAATCCGTTATGACCGAAATGAAAACCTCACGAGGATGTAAATCCCCCTGGATTTTTATACAGGTGGTACTCCTCTTTAGATTTTCTTAGGATATCTATATATTCAAATGTGGGACTTGACAGAAGTCCATCGCAGTAATTCAAAGAAATACAAATATTGCGAGACAATAAAAGGGAAAAAAAATTGTTTTATTTTTAAAGAAAGTTCTTGAGAAAGGACCAGGAATCACACACTTCCCACATTAAAGCAAATAAGCAAAATTTCCTCACATCCATCATAACTTAAGATAAAGATTTATGATCACATGAAAATAAAAAGAAGATGATATGCATGCACAAGATAACTTTAAGAGAGTGGACACATGGGAATCTCAAATAAAGATAATGATAGATCAACCTAAAATACTTTATATTCTAAAAACAGTGTTACAAAGCACAGTCGAGATTGTTCCCAAAATAACTCTCTTGAAATTTCTAAAAAATATATAGTTTGTTACATATTCTTTGAAATTGTAAATGTGTTTGTCTTAAAGACTGGGATTGGGGCTCCCGTGGACCATAAAGAAAATAAATACAAGAAATACGATTTTAGAAGGAAGACGGTGGGAGGTAGAAGGATCAACAATACTTGGTAAGAAGAAAAAGAAGTTATCAATCTTCGGTTAAACCTTTCTAGTGAAAGAGGTGGAATAATTGGATGAAGGACTTGATAAATAAAAGAAGGATGTGATCAACATAAACTTACTATGATGGTCTCTCGTGTGTTCATTTTATCGCTAATGTCATTTTATAGTTTTCATCAACGGTTACAGGAACCGTCTCAACTACTTCGTGCCCTTCATTTGCCAGTTTATCGATGGCCTTCTTGAACCATTCTTCGATGTAACTTTTCATAGGTGCCACTTTGATTTCATGTTGGATTTTCATGTTGAACAACTCGCCCTCTAAGTCTCGGAGATCAATGGAAATGCCATGTAATACTTTTTCAATATATTAATTTTTTATAGAGTAATGCACTAGCCAATTATCTATGGCGTTCTCATCATATACAATTATGCCATATAAATTTTCAATTGAAAATCCTTTAAAAATCTCAACTTGCTCATCGAACTATTGTTTTGTTAGGCCGACAACGAGTTGAGGATCAACTTGGGATCTTCGACTTCGTTAGTGCTTCTGGCTAGGTCCACCTCCATGAGCCTTTTGAATAGCTCTTCTCTCCTTGTTATGGCTTGGTTGCACGCCTTAACAATGTTGTTCAAGTTCTTTATTTTCTCTTTCCAGCAGGCATTCAGTTGCTTGATCCGACTTGTAGAGGGAAGGTCCTCCTCTCTTCTCTTTAGCTCTGACATGTTGGAAACTTTAATACTAAATGGTATCATGACATCAAGGTAGAAACCTTCTTCAGTTTTTAGGTCGACCTGTAGATATTCAAGGAAGGCATGCGCCCTCGAGCCAAAAGAAATCATGCTCTTTGAAATTTCCTAAGCTTCTGTAATTAGTGCCATTATTTTCTTGATATTATTCTCCACATAGCTCTTAGATGATGTGAGTAAGCTTGAGGATCCTTTTATTTTGGTTGCGGGCATGGTGGGTCTGACAATTGCTAAAGGGATGGCAAGGAGTGGAAGAGGCATCAAAGTCTCTTCCAGTTTCTTAATCCTTTCCTTTAACTTTATATTTTCCACTTCGAGACCACCAATGGAATCATCCAATGCATCACCGGTTTCTTTATGAATTCTAGAAATTTGGGAAGGCCACATATTTCTTGGGTTAACTTCTAAACGATATTTCCCCTTTTTATTCTTCGCATCACTCTTCTCAATAATTAATTTCTTAGATTCATTGTCAAAGACAATGCTCTGAAATACAAGTGATTCTTCTTCATCAAATATCTCATTCTCAACAATTTCCAACGACTGATTCTGGTGGGCCGTGCCTCCTGGTTGGTCATTGTTAGGAAACATCTTCTCAATGTCAGCCTTAAGCTCCATATCTTCGATGGAGAAGCTATTGATGCCACTTTCGACGTGAAGCTCTTCTTCCTCTTGTACAATATTCTTCCTCTTCTTCCTCATAGGAAGTTTATGGGAGCTTTCAATTTTTCCTAGAGGGGGGTTCTTGTCTCCTCCTCCGCCTAAACTACTATTGATTACTTTGTTAGATGGGTGGTCCACTAGAGCACTGCTCCGAGGTGTTTTAGTCTTGGGAGTAACATTTAGGGACTGGACACTCTTCTCACTGGGACCCTTTCCTCTATGTTTGTATAATTCATTTGTACTGAGTACCATCTCTAAATCGCCAGCAGTGTGGGTAGGATTTCCTAGGTTATTATCTTCTTCTTCTCCTAGAACAATGTGGATAAAAGAATTGCTAAAACCCATTGTTAACATATGTTCCAAAAATATTTTGTTAGGTTCAAACCCTCTAATATTTTCAGCATACTCGAGATTCAAGTTCTGGAAGTGGTTTGCAAATTCATCAATTTTGTTGATACTGCTGAATACAAAATCCCCAATTTTCCAAAGCAAAGGTATGTATTGTTTTTTTTTCGTTTTTCATGAAAAACGTGCAGCCCAAAGTTATATTGCCTTGCAACTTCTGTAACAAACATTATGTCGGATATATGGCATGGAAGAAAGGAGGGATTTTCCTTAGAACCGAAAATCCTGATAACATTGTAATTTTCCATTTGCTCCAAAGTCCCCTTTTTATCCAAGAATTTACTACCCTGAGCAACTATTCTTAGGGTATCTTTTCCAAACAACAATCCTTTAAGAACCGAGACAAAGTCGTTGAAAACTTCATAAAAATGCAGGGAAGCTTTGTGCCTCTATAACGCTTGGTACCAAAAGGTCACGAGGTCAAATTCATAGTTCACCTTCTTGCATATAGACAATTTAGGAAATTGACTGCAATGCGCTATCGCAAAAACCAAATAAGAAGACATAAATAATTTCTTATCCTTTTTATACTGAGACAATTGGGAAGAGATTCTAATGGAAATCAACTTCCCCTAATCGAAAATGGCATGCTCCTTGAATATAAAATATAAGATGTAAAGAATCATACAGGAAATGCTCGCAGTATTTTCTTGGCCCGTAACTCTGGTAAATAACCAGGCAATTTCCCGAAATGGGTTTTTGAACAAGTTGAACTGCAATCTGGTAATATCTTCAGGGATGGCCGCAGGATTCTCCAAGAATTCAGGAAAGAGATCCAGGTCGTTGTCATGTTTTTTCAAGAAGTCCCTGTAATCTTCACCTTCGAAGGTGAGTGTTGGCTTTGGGAGTTTCAGCATTTTACGAAACACTTGAGGCGAAAGAGAGATGGGAGAATGGTCTTGGAGTTGAATCATCTGTTGGCTTGGTATATACTTCTCGGCGTGCCAGGAAACCAGTTCCTTGCAGTCAAAAAATCTAGGAGCACATCTTGCATGAGCAATTACAAACGTCCAAATTACTTCCTTTTGAGCAGAAGGGGATGAATAATAAGAGTACACTCTAGACCACTGAAAGTTCTAGTCCTCTCATCCAAAAATGTTCAAAGTATCTCCTCAAAATTGTTGTCGAGTTGTTGTTGCCATAAGTTGACGAGAGCGTTCTTTTGATCTAGATAATATTTGAATGAGCGCTTGAGAGATATAATATAATCTTCCGCAAATCATGATTTAATGTGGTTTAATAAGAAATCTCCTCGAGCCCTTCACCTATTAATGAAAATCTTTATGGGACCTGCATGATGAGTTATTAGCATTAAACCATACTAAATGTGTATTGGGAAAAGCACGAAGGTGGCAGGGATGGACGAGAGCAAATACCATTTGGGACTTTTGTGAACCCACCAACCCGTGAACCCGTTGTTGCAGAAGGCTGAGAATTGGCTAAGTGTTGTAATGCGGTCGGTCAAACTCAATATAGGAGAGATGAGGTACTTAGGAGCCCGGGGAGTCCAATGGTCAAAATGTAGATCGTGGATCGTTTGGGTACAAAATGTATGTCATGGAACAAGGGATATGAAAGATTGAAACCCGCCTACCTAGGAACCTGCGATTGCAGAAATGGATAAGTATAGGATAATGTGGTGGTTGGTCGGACTCATGATGTGAGAGTGTGGATGGAGATGAGGATCCATGAGTCTGCCAATCCGCGAACCCACCATTTTGGAAAAAAAACGACTAAGTATAATAACTAGAAAGGGAGAATAGAGGGGAAAAAGAAAAGGGGAATTTGGGTAGGTATAGAAGAGGGAAAATAAATGGACAAAAGAAGTTGGGAAAATAGAAAATGGGAGGGGAATTTTGGAAGAAAGAATTGATCTCAACAACCCTTCGATGCACTACCAAGTTTGAAACCCATTTGCACCATAAGTTTCTTCAGTACCACCCCATAGTGTGAAGTTGGTGACTGGATAAGGCACACTTATGAGTATCGATTGCGGTGAACAACTGGCTACAACAAGGTGTAGTGTTCCTCAAGTAACCATCACCTAAGAGTTATAACAACTGGCTCGAGGACATGTAAAGTTAGTTATGATCAACTTATGTAACCGACTTATGGATTGAGGTGGTACTCATGGGGAACATAATATATAAGGTTGTAAGTAGAGAGATAGGAAAGGAGAGGCTTGTTCGAGAGACCATAGGAGGAATCTTTGGAGAGAATAAAGGTGTAGAATATGTATTACACTTTGTCTAGTTTTGTAATAGAGATTGTAACTATGATCTCTGTCATGTAAAGATCCTACTATTATGAGGAAATAATGGAAGATCAATATTGTTTTGACTCATACTTGTCTTATATGTGATGCTTGTTGTGATATTTAGTGTTTATTTGCAATCTTTAAGGGATATTTAATGCATCTTTATAATAATGTCAAAATATACCTACATGAAAATATATTACAAGTCCTCTTTTTTTTTCGAGACAAAAATCATTGTATTGGTATTTCGAGTGGAAATAAAATATACATGGATGATCCCTTTGACTTATAATGTTAATAGCTATTTCCTTTATAGATTTCCTCTATCACATAAGACTATAGCCTATCCTTGTGACTTTCACTATTACAATCATCCTTATATAGGTCCCTGTGTAAACAAATAGTTCCACGACATCATATTGATGATAAGACAAAACCATGAAACAAACTGTCTCTAAGTTTACATAAACAAAAAATAAAAAATGACCAAAAATCCATTCATCAAAAAAGTTGTAAGAGTATCAAATTTGTAGGAGTATGGTCCTTAATCTCATGAACAAGCAAACAACCTTCCCCAAAAATGAGTGCTTCCTTTGATAACGAATCAACTTCGTGGTTGAATTCTCAGTAGACATGAGAAAAGGACACCTTTCCAAAAATTAATTTATTTTCCATAATCCTATCCAAAATAGGCCCCAACTCCAAGTTAGAAATGTTATTTTTACCATTTGCCCAGTCCATTAGAAGTTTGGAGTCACCAAAGACCTATAGCCTCTTAACCTGCCTATCCATTGCAACCTTAAGTAGGATCCATAGAGAATAGAGTTCTTCTCTATTGTTTGTTCACAAACCTGCCCCATACTTTAGTAAAAGGTAATTTGCATTATCTAGATAAAGAATGGCCCCAACTTCAGAAGTTCTTGGAGTACCCTTGCATGTTCCATCAAAAAATTCCCAAGGATTAATGTGATCTATAATATGTTCTTGAAGGATTCTTGGAACAATATTATTTGGTTGATTCTTTCATTCTCCATAAGAGAATCTAATGTGATGTGAAAGTCTTCCTAACTGTGCCTCCTTATCTTCAAAAATCAACTTGTTTCTGGTTAACCAGGTGCCCCATAACACATACACAAGTAGTGCTCTATGTGAGGAAACACATTTATCAATCATCTAGAATTCTATACATTCCAACAAATTTGATTTATCCCGATGAATTTGTAATTTTAAACTATTGGAAATTCCCATCCATATAGCTTTGGTGAATTGGCAGTAAACGAATAAATTATATTAAAATTTTTATCAGTTTGATACACGAAATCCACCTACATTTTGATATTTCAATGTGTATACCTACATGAAATTATATTACAATTTACAAGGTTGTAGAAAATTTGTACATTTGTCTATTCCTTTGTTTGTGCAAATGGAAACTTAAAACCCTTTGTTGTGCAAAAAAACCAAAAATTGTCTTGTCAGACAAAGAGGGCAAATTTTGTGTTGGTGTAAATTTTTCCTTGGTGCAAAATGAATGCTAAGCTACACTAAAATGCATGCCTACGTCTCAAAACTCATTCAACTTGAGTGGTTCAAATTGTAAATGATTTGTTAAGTCATTTTGCATAATCATGTATACTTTGTTTTGCATTTGCAATCATAAAAGAATTTGTTGTGCAAAAATAGGCAAGAGATGCCTAGTAAAACCCTGGAAACACACAACATGTTTGTAAAAAGTAAGACAAGTTCGTATTATACCTTTGATTTTAGTTGCACAAGTTGTTGGGGGTGTGGTTAATCATATTAGACCTATTCATATTGTTAATTTTGCAATTGCAAGTTTAAAAAGGGATGTTGCGCAAAAGAGGCAAAGTTTGCCCTGCAATTTGGAAGGTCGAAACTATACTAAGTGACCAAATTAAAATGCACACCCAAGCTTCCTTGTAGCTCCAAAAATTGTTTTATAAGTTGTAAGATGGATTTGGATATATGGTAAATTTACCTATGTCATCTAAAGTGCAATTGAAGAATAGGAGAGGTTGCTTTCATGCACCTGATTTGGGATTCCATATAAATTTGAAGGCAAAACTGTCTTAGAGTACAATGCATGCCTTAGTCTCAATTTTGACCCAAATTGAGTGGTTCAACTTGCATAAGGTGTAGTTTGTGATTTTACACCTGTCTATATTCTTAGATTGACATTTGGTGAAGGGTGAAATATACATTTTGGTTTGGGGTTACATGCTTGAATTAATATGTATTGTTACATATACAACTCTGAAATTCTTTATAGTGATAGATGATAGATTAATGATTCCACAAGTGAAATATTGTGGTTGTATATGAAGATACCCAATAGGGTATTTATGCAAGAATGCTTTCATATTAGGGTTTAAGACTAGGGTTGCATATAATTTGTTGTTTCTAAAGGTAAATAAACTACTTATAAATTTTGTTGTTCCATTAAGGACCAACTACCTTAATATTGGTTAGGGAAAAACACACATAATTGGAACAGACTTAAACCAATTCCCACTTTAGTATGGAAATTTTGAAAATCCATGTTTAATGAAAATTCAAAAATTTGACCGGGGTGGTAGCGAGAGGGGTCATCATTTGCCCAAGAGGAAATAAAAAACTCACCTTCCACTGGAGCCTTGGAATTGCATCCAATAATCAAGCTGAGGCTTACACTCTGTATCAAGGCCTTCTCCTCACCAAAGATATGAACATCCACTCCATTTCTGTCATTGACGACTCTAATATAATCATAAATCATGCCCGCAAAGGCTCTCACCCCCCGAATATCCATTGAAATGCCATATCCCATCGAATCTCTGCAATTACCAAACACTTTTGCCATGTTTCCTTTTTTCATGTACTCAGACGCAATAATCAAGTTGTTGATATTCAAGTGAATCTGGAAATCACTCTGGAGTCGGGTTTGTTGGTTGTCAATGGTCTCACACAACTAAGCCCCATACCATGATCTCTTCGCCCAATCTGCAGTCACTAGCCAACTAGCGGCAAGCTCACTTGTCTGCTCAGATTGACACTTGGACCTTGAATTCGGTCACCAACACAAACCCTTCACATCACGACACCTCTCTCACTCTAACTTTGCCCCTCGGCACTTGGATCTGGTCCCTCATGCTTCTACATCTCACCTCTCGTCACCTTGAAGTTCCCTCTTTCACCTCAACGTGTGCCACTCCTTCCACACCCTTCATTTCCCCCGGCTTGGGAAGTCACTTCAGCACTCTTCCAGCTGCATCAACTTGCTGTAACAAGACCTGGAGGGTGATGAATTCGCTCAACATGACTTCATGGGAGTACTATTCATTTAATTCGGGCAATGTGAGTAGTACCAGAATCAATAGAGTGTATGATATTAGTTCGTGTGCACATTCAAAGACAGTTAATCGAAATCATCCTCGGAATCTCGCACAGATGATGGATCATATCAAAAGAAGCATGGCGCATCACTTGGGCTTATCTCATATTCTGAAGAAGAGTGGGAGCTCTATCCCTCCTCCGAGCGCAGATATTGGTTCCTGCATCATTCAGACAGGCAACGGAAGAAATCTCAGAAAAATGAGAAGGAGCACAGGAAGTCATCATGCCATCTCAGTGGAAGAACATAATGAACTGGTAAATACGGTGCAAAATCTGCAAAACAACCTTCAAAGACCTGTCAACTCAAGTCCTAACAATAATGGAGATTACCTTCCAGCAACGAGAAGAGCACCAACGGACAAGGGACGAATGTGAGGCACTAAGGCAACAGTTAGCTAATCTTCAGTTTGGGGCCGGATCTGTTTCACCTTCAGCTTTCCCAACATCTTCTGCAGCCATCTCCGATGAAGCCTCTTCTCCTGGACCTCGACCACAAATACTAGACCGAAATCTGAGGCAACCAGCAAAAGAAGAACCTCCAGCATCGGACGAGAACAATGTATAAGTGTATGCTCTGTTTAATGGTTTTTTTGTTAGGCTCTTATTGCAATATTTTCACTGTAAAAGCTTTGGTTGGCTTTAGAATATTAGAAAGTATCGCCTCTGCTCACCACCTATCTATTGGGAGCCGACAGGGAGGCAATTTTTGTGATTACAAGTCCTACAAAATACTTTTTGTACTTCTCTTGCGATTATTCGCAACCTTTTAATATAAATTTTCTCTGGTTTATGTTAAAAAAAAAAAAAAAATTAAAAAATTTGACCTCATCTACTGGATGTTTCTGATATCTATTTCCCATGAAATTTGAACCTTATCATCGAATGTCAAATATTATTTGTAGTAGAATGTATTTCACTTTTGTAAAACCAAAATCACTAGGTAACCCAAGAAATCGAACACTGAAATAATGCACTTTGTTGGTGGGTTTTGGTCACAAGGGTGGATAAAACCCCCTTAAGCTCAATAGGTGTGGGTTGAGCCTCAAGACAAATGGTGATGGATTTAAACCAAACCCTAGATATATTTACGTATATCAAATCCTACTTTAGATAAGATACAAAAATAAAAAGCATGAAATGAAAGCTACCTAACATGAAATTATGCACATTATGCACATTGTCTTTGTGAAATTTCATGAAAATGGGGCACTGACTAAAATGCCCACCCTATTAGGGAAAAATGCAAGATGTATATATGTTGTTGTGTCCCCGGAATTTGGTGAAGGTTGAAATATACATTTTGATTTCGGGTTACATGCATGAACTAATATGTAATCCTACATATACAACTCTAAAATGATTTATAGTGATAGATGATAGATCAATGATTCCACAAGTGAAATATTGTTGTTATGGACTGTTGTTATATATGAACATACCCAATAGGGTATTTATGCAAGAATGCTTTCATATTAGGGTTTAAGGTTATGTATCTATAAATATGAAATATTTGGAAGATATATATATATATATAGTGCATGTGCTAAGTGCTAATTATATGTATTTTATCCATATATTACATTATGAATGGTCATGGTATGAAAATTACCAGTGTGGAGGAAATTGGGCAAATGTTGCATTTGTAGCTTGTGTATGTATTTTAATTTGCATGAGCAATTATTGTTTTACAAGCCATATGCATACTTCATACATATAGGTTCCATATTCATAACAACAAAGATGCCTAGTAAAACCCTAGAAATGCACAACTTGTTTGTAAAAAGCAAGGTAAGGTTGTATTATATCGTAGATTTGAGTTGTGAAAAATATATATATGGTAAATTTACCCATGTCATCTAAAATTCAATTGAAGAACAAGAGAGGTTGCTTTCATGCACCTAGATTCAATATGTCATGTAAATTTGAAGACAAAATTGTCTTAGAGTAAAGTGCATGCCCTAGTCTCAGTTGACCCACATGGAGTGGTTCAACTTGCAACATGTGTAATTTGTGATTTTACACCTAGTTATAAACTTATATTGACATTTTTCACACAAAAACCTACATGATGTGCATAAAGGCTAAAAATTGCCTTGTAAAACCAAAGGGCCAAATTGTTAAAGTTGGATATATGAAACTGTATGCCCAAAGTTGGCTAAGGCTCCATAATTTAATATTTAAGTTGCAAATTGATGATTACAATATTTATAACATGTTTGTACAATTAGTAGTGAATTTACACTCCAAAAAGGATGGTTTATATGCACAAAGATTCAGGACCTTTTGATGAATTAGAGGATTGTGGGTTATGAGAGAAACCAAGGTCAGATATGCATTTCAATCATAAAAGACTTTATGGTGAAAAACTAGCCAAGAGATGCTTAGTAAAACCCTCAAAATGCACAACCTATTTGTAAAGAGTAACCCAAGGTTGTATTATACCTTAGATTTGAATTGTGCAAGTTTATGGGGATGTGTTTTATGATAGTAGACACGTTCATGTTGTTTATTTTGCAATTGCAAGTTTAAAAAGGGTTTATTTACAAAAGAGGTAAAGATTTCCTTGTAATTTGCAAGGTCGAAACTGTACTAAGTGACAAAATTAAAATGCACGCCCAATCTTCCCTCTAGCTGCAAAAATTGTTGTATAAGTTGTAAGATGGAGTTAGATAAATGGTAAATTTACCTATGCCATCTAAAGTTCAATTAAAGAACAAGAGAGGTTACTTTCATGCACCTAGATTTGATATTTCAAGTAAATTTGAAGGCAAAACTGCCTTAGAGTAAAATGCACGCCCTAGTCTCAATTTTGACCCAAATTGAGTGGTTCAACTTGCAAAAGGTTTAGTTTGTGATATACACCTGTCTATAAACTTATATTGGCATTTTCACACAAAAACCTACCTGATGTGCATAAAGGCTAAAAATTGTAACCAAAGGGCCAAATTGTTAAAGTTGGCTACATGAAACTGCACACCCAAAGTTGGATAAGGCTCCATAATTTAATATTTAAGTTGTAGATTGATGATCACAATATTTATAACATGTTTGTACAATTAGTGGTGCATTTACACTCCAAAAAAGATGATTTCTATGTACAAAGATTCATGACCTTTTGATGAATCAAAGAATGGTGAGTTAGGAGAGAAACCAAGGTCAGTTATGCATTTTCAGTCATAAAAGACTCTGTTGTGCAATAATAGGCAAGAAATTCCTAGTAAAACCCTCAAAATGCACAACATTTTTGTAAAAAGCAACCCAAGGTTTTATTATACCTTGGATTTGTGTTATGCAAGTTGATGGGGTTGAAATTTATTATAGTAGACATGTTCATATTTTTTATTTTGTAACTGCAAGTTTAAAAATGGTTGTTGTGCAAAAGAGCCAAAGTTTGCCTTGTAATTTTCAAGGTCGAAATTGTACTAAGTGACAAAATTAAAATGCACGTTTGAGCTTCCCTGTAGCTCCAAAAATTGTTTTATAAGTTGTAAGATGGAGTTATAAATATGATAAATTTACCTATGTCATCTAAAGTTCAATTGAAGAATAGGAGAGGTTGCTTTCATGCACCTAGATTTGGTATTTCATGTAAATTTGAAGGCAAAACTGCCTTAGAGTAAAATGCACTCCCTAGTCTCAAGTTTGACCCGAATTGAGTGGTTCAATTTGCAGAAGGTGTAGTTTGTGATTTTTCACCTATCTATAAACTTATATTTTCATTTTCAGACAAAAAACCTACCTAATGTGCATAAAGGATAAAAATTGTGTTGTAGAACCAAAGGGCCAAATTGTTAAAGTTGACTATATAAAATTGCACACCCATAGTTGTCTAAGGCTCCATAATTTAGGATTTAAGTTATAAATTGATGATTACAATATTTATAACCTCTTTCTACAATCAATAGTGCATTTACATTCCCAAAAGGATGATTTCTATGCACAAATATTCACAACATTTTGATTAATCAGAGGATGGTGGGTTATGAGAGAAATCAAGGTCAGTTTTTCATTTTCAGTCATAACAGACTCTATTGTGCAAATATAGGAAAGATATGCCTAGTAAAACCCTCGAAATGAACAACATGTTTGTAAAAAGTAACCCAAGGTTGTATTATACCTTAGATTTGAGTTGTGCAAGTTGTTGGGGGTGTGGTTTATCATAGTAGACTTGTTCATGTTGTTAATTTTGCAAGTGCAAGTTTTAAAAGTATTGTTGTGCAAAAGAGACCAAGTTTGCCTTGTAATTTGCAAGTGCAAGTTTAAAAAGGGTTGTTGTGAAAATGAGACAAATTTTTCCTTGTAATTTGCAAGGTTGAAATTGTACTAAGTGACAAAAGTAAAATGCACGCCCAAGCTTCCATGTAGCTCCAAAAATTGTTTTATAAATTGTAAGATGGAGTTAAATAAATGGTAAATTTACCTATGCATCTGAAGTTCAATTGAAGAACATGAGAGGTTGCTTTCATGCATATAGATTTGGTATTTCATGTAAATTTGAAGGAAAAATTGTCTTACAGTAAAATGCACGCCCTAGTCTCAATTTTGACCCACATGGAGTGGTTCAACTTGCAGAAGGTGTAGTTTGTGATTTTACACCTATCTATAAACTTATATTGGCATTTTCAAACATAAACCTACTTGATGTTTAAAGTTGGCTATATGAAATTGGATGCCCAAAGTTGGCTAAGGCTCCATAATTTAAGATTTAAGTTGTAAATTGATGATTACAATATTATAACCTTTTGTACAATTAGTAGTGCATTTACACTCCAAAAAAGATTATTTATGTGCACAAATATTCACAACATTTTGATGAATCA
>JASDQU010101621.1:470010-485104 GCA_032191745.1 Picea mariana | reverse complement strand
TTCTCTAGGCGACATTTTCTTGCGAGTTGGGATCGTTGTCGCCCTCTTCAAATATATACATGTACGTCTCGCATCCGTCCATATGAACAGTTTCAGAGCTCTCATCATGTGAGTAATAATTCTCTTGCTTGATTAATTGCTCAGCATAGACATCATCTAGAACAACCACATTTGGAGTAGGTTGTCTGGGAACCCTTGGTCTTTGCGGATTATCTGTGTTTTCAAACCCCACTCTGTTTTCTTGGGGAGGGTTCCTCCTTTGCTCTGGGATTGGCATTCTTGGATTTGGCATGTAATTATATCCCCTTCTTAGTCTGGTTATTTATTTGATGGTTCTATTCCTCTGTGCAATTTTGATTCTTTGCTTAGTTTCTTGTGTTGCCATAGGGTCAACCTTTACATCAGGTATGGTTCCCTTGAAAAATTCTCCTCCCATCATTTGGTTTTGAGTCGGTCGAGGCTTGAGTTCTTCGTTCTTTCTTGAACTAGAAGCTCCTTGATTATCAATACTTAATCCTCCCAGTTGCCTTTGTACTCTTCCCAATATAATGTCAGGGTCGGCACCCATTTCAATCATAATTTCTTCCATATCAATGGCTTTAGTCATTGCCTCTTCCAAAGTATCCATTTGGGATGTTCTGATAGCATATTTTACATTTGAGGGCATTGCATTCTTATAACAACCGATAATGACTGGGTCATTTGGTCTTTTATCTTCTGGAATCCTACTCAAGGTTTTATTGAACTTGAGATTAAAATCTCGTATCCTTTCATTCTTCCTCAGACCAATCTAGGTGAAATCATTGAGGAGGGTATCGTAAGAAATTGGAGGGGCAAACATAGTTAGGAACATAGCTTCGAGGTCATTAAATGAGCGAACAGATCTACTGGAAAACGTTGTATACCATTCATACGCTCTTCCTAATAAGGTTTACAGAAACAACCTTACCATGACATCATCATACTCAACACAGTGAAAATCACAAACATCAAGAAACAAGTGCAGATTCCTCTTTGCATCGATTGCTCCATCTCCAGAAAATTCCTTTAAGGTGCCCTTAGGGAGAACATGGATATCATGTTGCTCACCTATAAGATTTAGAGGGGAATCTCTTACCCTCCTTCGATTTTCAAATACTGGGTTTCCCTAATTTCTTGCAGCATCTCTTCCACCTCCTTGTCTCTCCTCATGATGCTCATCTCGGGGTAGTTCGTTTCTTTCCTCCATGTTTGGGGAGACTTTAGGGCTAGGATTTTCACTTCTAAGAATAAAGAGTTGCTTTCTTTTACTTCTATTAATGGGTCCCTTGTATTTGTCCAGCTTCAATCCCAACCTCGTTCTTGTGTTGTTCTAGCTAGCCTTTGATTTCTTCGGTCTTGTTGTTCCTCTCTCCTCTGTCTTCAAAGGATTTATCTTTCTTCTTCTTGGACCAAGATCTACCAGGATATTTATAACTCTTCTCGAGTCTCGGCTATTGTTATTACGAGATTGTACACTGATGTAAAATGCTTCGTTGATTATTCAATCCAATTTCCAAACGGGGTTGATCACCTTGGGGAAAAGTCATATATTCTTTCAAAAACGCTAGGCCAGGTTCCAAATTTTAGTTCACATCCCCAATATGGTCGTAAAAAATGTTGACGCTTGAATCCGTTATGACCGAAATGAAAACCTCATGAGGATGTAAATCCCCCTGCTTTTTTATACAGGTGGTACTCCTCTTTAGATTTTCTTAGGATATCTATATATTCAAATGTGGGACTTGACAGAAGTCCATCACAGTAATTCAAAGAAATATAAATATTGCAAGACAATAAAAGGGAAAAAAAATTGTTTTATTTTTAAAGAAAGTTCTTGAGAAAGGACCAGGAATCACACACTTCCCACATTAAAGAAAATAAGCAAAATTTCCTCACATCCATCATAACTTAAGATAAAGATTTATGATCACATAAAAATAAAAAGAAGATGATATGCATGCACAAGATAACTTTAAGAGAGTGGACACATGGGAATCTCAAATAAAGATAATGATAGATCAACCTAAAATACTTTATATTCTAAAAACAGGGTTACAAAGCCCAGTCGAGATTGTTCCCAAAATAACTCTCTTGAAATTTCTAAAATATATATAGTTTGTTACATATTCTTTGAAATTGTAAATGTGTTTGTCTTAAAGACTTGGATTTGGGCTCCCGCGGACCATAAAGAAAATAAATACAAGAAACACGATTTTAGAAGGAAGACGGTGGGAGGTAGAAGGATCAACAAGACTTGGTAAGAAGAAAAAGAAGTTATCAATCTCCGGTTAAACCTTTCTAGTGAAAGAGGTGGAATAACTGGATGAAGGACTTGATAAATAAAAGAAGGATGTGATCAACATAAACTTACTATGATGGTCTCTCATGTGTTCATTTTATCGCTAATGTCATTGTATAGTTTTCATCAACGGCTACAGGAACCGTCTCAACTGCTTCGTGCCCTTCATTTGCCAGTTTATCGATGGCCTTCTTGAACCATTCTTCGATGTAACTTTTCTTAGGTGCCACTTTGACTTCATGTTGGATTTTCATGTTGAACAGCTTGCCCTCCGAGTCTCGGAGATCAATGGAAATGCCATGTAATACTTCTTCAATATCCTGATTTTTTACGGAGTAATGCACTAGCCAATTATCTATGGCGTTCTCATCATATACAATTATGCCATATAAATTTTCAATTGAAAATCCTTTAAAAATCTCAACTTGCTCATCGAACTGTTGTTTTGTTAGGACAACGAGTTGAGAATCAACTTGGGATCTTCGACTTCGTTAGTGCTTCCAGCTAGGTCCACCTCCATGAGCCTTTTGAATATCTCATCTCTCCTTGTTATGGCTTGGTTGCACGCCTTAACAATGTTGTTCAAGTTCTTTATTTTCTCTTTACAGCATGCATTCAGTTGCTTGATCCGACTTGTAGAGGGAAGGTCCTCCTCTCTTCTCTTTAGCTCTGACATGCTGGAAACTTTAAAACTAATTGGTATCACGACATCAAGGTAGAAACCTTCTTCAATTTTTAGGTCGACCTATAGATATTCAAGGAAGGCATGCGCCCTCGATCCAAAAGAAATCATGCTCTTTGAAATTTCCTAAGCTTTTGTAATTAGTGCCATTATTTTCTTGATATTATTCTCCACATAGCTCCTGGATGATGTGAGTAAGCTTGAGGATCCTTTTATTTTGGTTGCGGGCATGGTGGGTTCGACAATTGCCAAAGGGATGGCAAGGAGTGGAAGAGGCATCAAAGTCTCTTCCAGTTTCTTAATCCTTTCCTTTAACTTTATATTTTCTGCTTCGAGACCACCAATGCATCACCGGTTTCTTTATAAATTATGGAAATTTGGGAAGGCCACATATTTCTTGGGTTAACTTCTAAACGATATTTCCCCTTTTTATTCTTCGCATCACAATTCTCAATAATTAATTTCTTAGATTCGTTGTCAAAGACAACGCTCTGAAATACAAATGATTTTTCTTCATCAAATATCTCATTCTCAACAATTTCCAACGACTGATTCTGGTGGGTCGCGCCTCCTGGTTGGTCATTGTTAGGAAACATCTTCTCAATGTCAGCGTTAAGCTCCATATCTTCGATGGAGAAGCTATTGATGTGACTTTCGACGTGAATCTCTTCTTCCTCTTGTACAATATTCTTCCTCTTCTTCCTCATAGGAATTTTATGGGAGCTTTCAATTTTTCCTAGAGGGGGGTTCTTGTCTCCTCCTCCGCCTAAACTATTGGTGATTACTTTGTTAGATGGGTGGGCCACTAGAGCACTGCTCTGAGGTGTTTTAGTCTTAGGAGTATCATTTAGGGACTGGGCACTCTTCTCACTGGGACCCTTTCCTCTATGTTTGTATAATTCATTTGTACTGAGTATCGTCTCTAAATCGCCAGCAGTGTAGGTAGGATTTCCCAGGTTATTATCTTCTTCTTCTCCTAGAACAATGTGGATAAAAGAATTGCTAAAACCCATTGTTAACATATGCTCCAAAAATATTTTGTTAGGTTCAAACCCTCTAATATTTTCAGCATACTTGAGATTCAAGTTCTGGAAGTGGTTTGCAAATTCATCAATTTTGTTGATACTTCTGAATACAAAATCCCCAATTTTCCAAGGCAAAGGTATGAATTGTTTTTTTTCGTTTTTCATGAAAAAAGTGCAGCCCAAAGTTATACTGCCTTGCAACTTCTGTAACAAACATTATGTCGGATATATGGCATGGAAGAAAGGAGGGATTTTCCTTAGAACCAAAAATCTTGATAACATTGTAATTTTCCATTTGCTCCAAAGTCCCCTTTTTATCCAAGAATTTACTACCCTGAGTGACTATTTTTAGGGTATCTTTTCCAAACAACAATCCTTTAAGAACCGAGACAAAGTCGTTGAAAACTTCATAAAAATGCAGGGAATCTTTGTGCCTCTATAACGCTTGGTACCAAAAGGTCATGAGGTCAAATTCATAGTTTACCTTCTTGCATATAGACAATTTAGGAAATTGACTGCAATGCGCTATCGCAAAAACCAAATAAGAAGACATAAATTATTTCTTATCCTTTTTATACTGAGACAATTTGGAAGAGATTCCAATGGAAATAAACTTCCCCCAATCAAAAATGGCATGCTCCTTGAATATAAAATATAAGATGTAAAGAATCATACAGGAAATGCTCGCAGTATTTTCTTGGCCCGTAACTCTGGTAAATAACTAGGCAATTTCCCAAAATGGGTTTTTGAACAAGTTGAACTGCAATCCAGTAATATCTTTAGGGATGGCCGCAGGATTCTCCAAGAATTCAGGAAAGAGATCTAGGTCGTTGTCATGTTTTTTCAAGAAGTCCCTGTAATCTTCACCTTCGAAGGTGAGTGTTGGCTCTGGGAGTTTCAGCATTTTACGAAACACTTGAGGCGAAAGAGAGATGGGAGAATGGTCTTGGAGTTGAATCATCTGCTGGCTTGGTATATAATTCTCAGCGCGCCAGGAAACCAGTTCCTTGCAGTCAAAAAATCCAGGAACATATCCTGCATGAGCAATTACAGACGTCCAAATTACTTCCTTTTGAGCAGAAGGGGATGAATAATAAGAGTACACTCTAGACCACTGAAAGTTTTGGTCCTCTCGTCCAACAATGTTCAAAGTATCTCCTCAAAATTGTTGTCGAGTTGTTGCTGCCATAAGTTGATGAGAGCGTTCTTTTGATCCAGATAATATTTGAATGAGTGCTTGAGAGATATAATATAATCTTCCACAAATCATGATTTAATGTGGTTTAATAACAAATCTCCTCGAGCCCTTCGCCTATTAATGACAACCTTTATGGGATCTGCATGATGAGTTATTAGCATTAAACCATACTAAATGTGTATTGGGAAAAGCGCGAAGGTGGCAGGGATGGATGAGAGAAAATAGCATTTGGGACTTTTGTAAACCCACCAACCCGCGAACCCGTTGTTGCAGAAGGCTGAGAATTGGCTAAGTGTTGTAATGCGGTCGGTCAAACTCAATATAGGAGAGATGAGGTACTTAGGAGCCCGGGGAGTCCAATGGTCAAAATGTAGATCATGGATCGTTTGGGTACAAAATGTATGTCACGGAACAAGGGATATGAAAGCTTGAAACCCGCCTACCTAGGAACCCGCGATTGCAGAAATGGATAAGTATAGGATAATGTGGCGGTTGGTCGGACTCATGATGTGAGAGTGTGGATGGAGATGAGGATCCGCGAGTCTGCCAATCCACGAACCCACCATTTTGGAAAAAAAACGACTAAGTATAATAACTAGAAAGGGAGAATAGAGGGGAAAAAGAAAAGGGGAATTTGGGTAGGTATAGAAGAGGGAAAATAAATGGACAAAAGAAGTTGGGAAAATAGAAAATGGGAGGGGAATTTTGGAAGCAGGAATTGATCTCAACAACCCTTCGGTGCACTACCAAGTTTCGAACCCATTTGCACCATAAGTTTCTTCAGTACCACCCCATAGTGTGAAGTTGGTGACTGGATAAGGCACACTTATGAGTATTGATTGTGGTGGACAACTAGCTACAACAAGGCGTAGTGTTCCTCAAGTAACCATCACCTAAGAGTTATAACCACTAGCTCGAGGACATGTAAAGTTAGTTATGATCAACTTATGTAACCGACTTATGGGTTGAGGTGGTACTCATGGGGAACATAATATATAAGGTTGTAAGTAGAGAGATAGGAAAGGAGAGGCTTGTTAGAGAGACCATAGGAGGAATATTTGGAGAGAATAAAGGTGTAGAATATGTATTACACTTTGTCTAGTTTTGTAATAGAGACTGTAACTATGATCTCTGTCATGTAAAGATCCTACTATTATGAGGAAATAATGGAAGATCAATATTGTTTTGACTCATACATGTCTTCTATGTGATGATTGTTGTGATATTTAGTGTGTATTTGCAATCTTTAAGGGATATTTAATGCATCGTTATAATAATGTCAAAATATACCTACATGAAAATATATTACAAGTCCTTCTTTTTTTTTTCGAGACAAAAATCATTGTATTGGTATTTCGAGTCGAAATAAAATATACATGGATGATCCCTTTGAATTATAATGTTAATTGCTATTTCCTTTATAGATTTCCTCTATCATATAAGACTATAGCCTATCCTTGTGACTTTCACTATTACAATTATCCTTATATAGGTCCCTGTGTAAACAAATAGTTCCACGACATCATATTGATGCTAAGACAAAACCATGAAACAAACTCTCTCTAAGTTTACATAAACAAAAAATAAAAAATGACCAAAAATCCATTCATCAAAAAAGTTGTAAGAGTATCAAATTTGTAGGAGTATGGTCCTTAATCTCATGAACAAGCAAACAACCTTCCCCAAAAATGAGTGCTTCCTTTGATAACGAATCAACTTCGTGGTTTAATTCTCGATAGACATAAGAAAAGGACACCTTTCCAAAAATTAATTTATTTTCCATAATCCTATCCAAAATAGGCCCCAACTCCAAGTTAGAAATGTTATTTTTACCATTTGCCTAGTCCATCAGAAGTTTGGAGTCACCAAAGACCCATAGCCTCTTAACCTGCCTATCCACTGCAACCTTAAGTAGGATCCATAGAGAATAGAGTTATTCTCTGTTGTTTGTTCCAAAACCTGCCCCATACTTTAGTAAAAGGTAATTTGCATTATCTAGATAAAGAATGGCCCCAACTTCACAAGTTCTTGGAGTACCCTCACATGTTCCATCAAAAAATTCCCAAGGATTAATGTGATCTATAATATGTTCTTGAAGGATTCTTGGAACAATATTATTTGGTTGATTCCTTCATTCCCCATAAGAGAATCTAATGTGATGTGAAAGTCTTCCTAACTGTGCCTCCTTATCTTCAAAAATCAACTTGTTTCTGGTTAACCAGGTGCCCCATAACACATACACAAGTAGTGCTCTATGTGAGGAAACACATTTATCAGTCATCTAGAATTCCATACATTCCAACAAATTTGATTTATCCCGATGAATTTGTAATTTTAAACTATTGGAAATTCCCATCCATATAGCTTTGGTGAATTGGCAGTAAACGAATAAATTATATTAAAATTTATATCAGTTTGATACATGAAATCTACCTACATTTTGATATTTCAGTGTGTATACCTACATGAAATTATATTACAATTTACAAGGTTGTAGAAAATTTGTACATCTGTCTATTCCTTTGTTTGTGCAAATGGAAACTTAAAACCCTTTGTTGTGCAAAAAAACCAAAAATTGTCTTGTCAGACAAAGAGGGCAAATTTTGTGTTGGTGTAAATTTTTCCTTGGTGCAAAATGAATGCTAAGCTACACTAAAATGCATGCCTAGGTCTCAAAACTCATTCAACTTGAGTGGTTCAAATTGTAAATGATTTTTTAAGTCATTTTGCATAATCATGTATACTTTGTTTTGCATTTGCAATCATAAAAGAATTTGTTGTGCAAAAATAGGCAAGAGATGCCTAGTAAAACCCTGGAAACACACAACATGTTTGTAAAAAGTAAGACAAGTTCGTATTATACCTTAGATTTTAGTTGCACAAGTTGTTGGGGGTGTGGTTTATCATATTAGACCTATTCATGTTGTTAATTTTGCAATTGCAAGTTTAAAAATGGATGTTGTGCAAAAGAGGCAAAGTTTGCCCTGCAATTTGGAAGGTCAAAACTATACTAAGTGGCCAAATTAAAATGCACACCCAAGCTTCCTTGTAGCTCCAAAAATTGTTTTATAAGTTGTAAGATGGATTTGGATATATGGTAAATTTACCTATGTCATCTAAAGTGCAATTGAAGAATAGGAGAGGTTGTTTTCATGCACTTGATTTGGGATTCCATATAAATTTGAAGGCAAAACTGCCTTACAGTACAATGCATGCCTTAGTCTCAATTTTGACCCAAATTGAGTGGTTCAACTTGCATAAGGTGTAGTTTGTGATTTTACACCTGTCTATATTCTTAGATTGACATTTGGTGAAGGGTGAAATATACATTTTGGTTTGGGGTTACATGCTTGAATTAATACGTATTGTTACATATACAACTCTGAAATTCTTTATAGTGATAGATGATAGATTAATGATTCCACAAGTGAAATATTGTGGTTGTATATGAAGATACCCAATAGGGTCTTTATGCAAGAATGCTTTCATATTAGGGTTTAAGACTAGGGTTGCATATAATTTGTTGTTGCTAAAGGTAAATAAACTACTTATAAATTTTGTTGTTCCATTAAGGACCAACTACCTTAATATTGGTTAGGGAAAAACACACATAATTGGTACAGACTTAAACCAATTCCCACTTTAGTATGGAAATTTTGAAAATCCATGTTTAATGAAAATTCAAAAATTTGATCGGGGTGGTAGGAGTGGGAGGGGTCATCATTTGCCCAAGAGGAAATAAAAAACTCACCTTCCACTGGAGCCTTGGAATTGCATCCAAAAATCAAGCTGAGGCTTATGCTCTGTATCAAGGCCTTCTCCTCGCCAAAGATATGAACATCCACTCCATTTATGTCATTCAAGACTCTAATATAATCATAAATCATGCCCGCAAAGGCTCTCACCCCCCGAATATCCATTTAAATGCCATATCCCATCGAATCTCTACAATTACCAAACACTTCTGCAATGTTTCCTTTTTTCATGTACTCAGGCACAATAATCAAATTGTTGATATTCAAGTGAATCTGGAAATCACTATGGAGTCAAGTTTGCTGGTTGTCAATGGTCTCACACAACTAAGCCCCATCCCATGATCTCTTCGCCCAATCTGCAGTCACTAGCCAACTAGCGGCAAGCTCACCCGTCTGCTCAGATTGACACTTGGACCTTGAATTCGGTCACCAACACGAACCGTTCACATCACGACACCTCTCTCACTCTGACTCTACCTCTTGGCACTTGGATCTAGTCCCTCACACTTCTACATCTCACCTCTCGTCACCTTGAAGTTCCCTCTTTCACCTCAACGTGTGCCACTCCTTCCACACCCTTCATTTCCCCCGGCTTGGGAAGTCACTTCAGCACTCTTCCAGCTACATCAACTTGTTGTAACAAGACCTGGAGGGTGACGAATTCGCTCAGCATGACTTCATGGGAGTACTATTCATTTAATTCGGGCAATGTGAGTAGTACCAGAATCAATAGAGTGTATGATATTAGTTCGTGTGCACATTCAAAGATGGTTAATCGAAATCGTCCTCGGAATCTCGCACAAATGATGGATCATATCAAAAGAAGCATGGCGCATCACTTGGGCTTATCTCATATTCTGAAGAAGAGTGGGAGATCTATCCCTCGTCTGAACGTAGATATTTTCTCTTGCACCATTCAGACAGGCAGTGAAAGCAATCTCAGAAAAATGAGAAGGAGCACAGGAAGTCATCATGCCATCTCAGTGGAAGAACATAATGAACTGGTAAATACGGTGCAAAATATGCAAAACAACCTTCAAAGACCTGTCAACTCAAGTCCTAACAATAATGGATATTACCATCTAGCAACGAGAAGAGCACCAACGGAAAAGGGACGAATGTGAGGCACTAAGGCAACAATTAGCTAATCTTCAATTTGGGGCCAGATCTGTTTCACCTTCGGCTTTCCCAACATCTTCTGTAGCCATCTCCGATGAAGCCTCTTCTCCTGGACCTCAACCACAAATACTAGACCGGAATCTGAGGCAACCAGCAGAAGAAGAACCTCCAGCATCGGACGAGAACAATGTATAAGTGTATGCTCTGGTTAATGGTTTTTTTGTTAGGCTCTTATTGCAATATTTTCACTGTAAAATCTTTGGTTGGCTTTAGAATATTAGAAAGTATCACCTATGCTCACCACCTATCTACTGGGAGCCGACAGGGAGGCAATTTTTGTGATTACAAGTCCTACAAAATACTTTTTGTACTTCTCTTGCAATTATTCACAACCTTTTAATATAAATTTTCTCTGGTTTCTGTTAAAAAAAAAAAAATTCAAAATTTTGACCTCATCTACTTGATGTTTCTGATATCTATTTCCCATGAAATTTGAACCTTATCATCGAATGTCGAATATTATTTGTAGTAGAATGTATTTCACTTTTGTAAAACCAAAATCACTAGGTAACCCAAGAAAATCGAACACTGAAATAATGCACTTTGTTGGTGGGTTTTGGTCACAAGGGTGGATAAAACCCCCTTAAGCTCAATAGGTGTGGGTTGAGCCTCAAGACAAATGGTGATGGATTTAAACCAAACCCTAGATATATTTACGTATATCAAATCCTACTTTAGATAAGATACAAAAATAAAAAGCATGAAATGAAAGCTACCTAACATGAAATTATGCACATTATGCACATTGTCTTTGTGAAATTTCATGAAAATGGGGCACTGACTAAAATGCCCACCCTATTAGGGAAAAATGCAAGATGTATATATGTTGTTGTGTCCCCGGAATTTGGTGAAGGTTGAAATATACATTTTGATTTCGGGTTACATGCATGAACTAATATGTAATCCTACATATACAACTCTAAAATGATTTATAGTGATAGATGATAGATCAATGATTCCACAAGTGAAATATTGTTGTTATGGACTGTTGTTATATATGAACATACCCAATAGGGTATTTATGCAAGAATGCTTTCATATTAGGGTTTAAGGTTATGTATCTATAAATATGAAATATTTGGAAGATATATATATATATATAGTGCATGTGCTAAGTGCTAATTATATGTATTTTATCCATATATTACATTATGAATGGTCATGGTATGAAAATTACCAGTGTGGAGGAAATTGGGCAAATGTTGCATTTGTAGCTTGTGTATGTATTTTAATTTGCATGAGCAATTATTGTTTTACAAGCCATATGCATACTTCATACATATAGGTTCCATATTCATAACAACAAAGATGCCTAGTAAAACCCTAGAAATGCACAACTTGTTTGTAAAAAGCAAGGTAAGGTTGTATTATATCGTAGATTTGAGTTGTGAAAAATATATATATGGTAAATTTACCCATGTCATCTAAAATTCAATTGAAGAACAAGAGAGGTTGCTTTCATGCACCTAGATTCAATATGTCATGTAAATTTGAAGACAAAATTGTCTTAGAGTAAAGTGCATGCCCTAGTCTCAGTTGACCCACATGGAGTGGTTCAACTTGCAACATGTGTAATTTGTGATTTTACACCTAGTTATAAACTTATATTGACATTTTTCACACAAAAACCTACATGATGTGCATAAAGGCTAAAAATTGCCTTGTAAAACCAAAGGGCCAAATTGTTAAAGTTGGATATATGAAACTGTATGCCCAAAGTTGGCTAAGGCTCCATAATTTAATATTTAAGTTGCAAATTGATGATTACAATATTTATAACATGTTTGTACAATTAGTAGTGAATTTACACTCCAAAAAGGATGGTTTATATGCACAAAGATTCAGGACCTTTTGATGAATTAGAGGATTGTGGGTTATGAGAGAAACCAAGGTCAGATATGCATTTCAATCATAAAAGACTTTATGGTGAAAAACTAGCCAAGAGATGCTTAGTAAAACCCTCAAAATGCACAACCTATTTGTAAAGAGTAACCCAAGGTTGTATTATACCTTAGATTTGAATTGTGCAAGTTTATGGGGATGTGTTTTATGATAGTAGACACGTTCATGTTGTTTATTTTGCAATTGCAAGTTTAAAAAGGGTTTATTTACAAAAGAGGTAAAGATTTCCTTGTAATTTGCAAGGTCGAAACTGTACTAAGTGACAAAATTAAAATGCACGCCCAATCTTCCCTCTAGCTGCAAAAATTGTTGTATAAGTTGTAAGATGGAGTTAGATAAATGGTAAATTTACCTATGCCATCTAAAGTTCAATTAAAGAACAAGAGAGGTTACTTTCATGCACCTAGATTTGATATTTCAAGTAAATTTGAAGGCAAAACTGCCTTAGAGTAAAATGCACGCCCTAGTCTCAATTTTGACCCAAATTGAGTGGTTCAACTTGCAAAAGGTTTAGTTTGTGATATACACCTGTCTATAAACTTATATTGGCATTTTCACACAAAAACCTACCTGATGTGCATAAAGGCTAAAAATTGTAACCAAAGGGCCAAATTGTTAAAGTTGGCTACATGAAACTGCACACCCAAAGTTGGATAAGGCTCCATAATTTAATATTTAAGTTGTAGATTGATGATCACAATATTTATAACATGTTTGTACAATTAGTGGTGCATTTACACTCCAAAAAAGATGATTTCTATGTACAAAGATTCATGACCTTTTGATGAATCAAAGAATGGTGAGTTAGGAGAGAAACCAAGGTCAGTTATGCATTTTCAGTCATAAAAGACTCTGTTGTGCAATAATAGGCAAGAAATTCCTAGTAAAACCCTCAAAATGCACAACATTTTTGTAAAAAGCAACCCAAGGTTTTATTATACCTTGGATTTGTGTTATGCAAGTTGATGGGGTTGAAATTTATTATAGTAGACATGTTCATATTTTTTATTTTGTAACTGCAAGTTTAAAAATGGTTGTTGTGCAAAAGAGCCAAAGTTTGCCTTGTAATTTTCAAGGTCGAAATTGTACTAAGTGACAAAATTAAAATGCACGTTTGAGCTTCCCTGTAGCTCCAAAAATTGTTTTATAAGTTGTAAGATGGAGTTATAAATATGATAAATTTACCTATGTCATCTAAAGTTCAATTGAAGAATAGGAGAGGTTGCTTTCATGCACCTAGATTTGGTATTTCATGTAAATTTGAAGGCAAAACTGCCTTAGAGTAAAATGCACTCCCTAGTCTCAAGTTTGACCCGAATTGAGTGGTTCAATTTGCAGAAGGTGTAGTTTGTGATTTTTCACCTATCTATAAACTTATATTTTCATTTTCAGACAAAAAACCTACCTAATGTGCATAAAGGATAAAAATTGTGTTGTAGAACCAAAGGGCCAAATTGTTAAAGTTGACTATATAAAATTGCACACCCATAGTTGTCTAAGGCTCCATAATTTAGGATTTAAGTTATAAATTGATGATTACAATATTTATAACCTCTTTCTACAATCAATAGTGCATTTACATTCCCAAAAGGATGATTTCTATGCACAAATATTCACAACATTTTGATTAATCAGAGGATGGTGGGTTATGAGAGAAATCAAGGTCAGTTTTTCATTTTCAGTCATAACAGACTCTATTGTGCAAATATAGGAAAGATATGCCTAGTAAAACCCTCGAAATGAACAACATGTTTGTAAAAAGTAACCCAAGGTTGTATTATACCTTAGATTTGAGTTGTGCAAGTTGTTGGGGGTGTGGTTTATCATAGTAGACTTGTTCATGTTGTTAATTTTGCAAGTGCAAGTTTTAAAAGTATTGTTGTGCAAAAGAGACCAAGTTTGCCTTGTAATTTGCAAGTGCAAGTTTAAAAAGGGTTGTTGTGAAAATGAGACAAATTTTTCCTTGTAATTTGCAAGGTTGAAATTGTACTAAGTGACAAAAGTAAAATGCACGCCCAAGCTTCCATGTAGCTCCAAAAATTGTTTTATAAATTGTAAGATGGAGTTAAATAAATGGTAAATTTACCTATGCATCTGAAGTTCAATTGAAGAACATGAGAGGTTGCTTTCATGCATATAGATTTGGTATTTCATGTAAATTTGAAGGAAAAATTGTCTTACAGTAAAATGCACGCCCTAGTCTCAATTTTGACCCACATGGAGTGGTTCAACTTGCAGAAGGTGTAGTTTGTGATTTTACACCTATCTATAAACTTATATTGGCATTTTCAAACATAAACCTACTTGATGTTTAAAGTTGGCTATATGAAATTGGATGCCCAAAGTTGGCTAAGGCTCCATAATTTAAGATTTAAGTTGTAAATTGATGATTACAATATTATAACCTTTTGTACAATTAGTAGTGCATTTACACTCCAAAAAAGATTATTTATGTGCACAAATATTCACAACATTTTGATGAATCARAGGAYGGTGGGTTATGAGAGAAATCAAGGTTAGTTTTGCATTGTCAGTCATAAAAGACTATGTTGTGCAAAAGTAGGCAAGGGATGCCTAGTAAAACCCTCGAAATGCACAACTTGTTTGTAAAAAGTAACACAAGGTTCTATTGTACCTTATATTTGAGTTGTGCAAGTTTTTGGGGGTGTGGTTTATCATAGTAGTCCTGTTAATGTTGATTATTTTACAATTGCAAGTTTAAAAAATGTTTCTTTGCAAAAGAGAAAAAGTTTGCCTTGTAATTTGGAAGGTCAAAATTGTACTAATTGACAAAATCAAAATGCACACCCAAGCTTCCCTATAGCTCCAAAAATTGTTTTATAGGTTGTAATATGGAGTTAGATATATTGTGAATTTACATATGTCATTTAAAGTGCAATTGAAAAACTTGAGAGGTTGCTTTCATGCACCAAGATTTGGGATTTCATGTAAATTTGAATGCAAAATTGCCTCAGAGTAAAATGCAAACCCTAGTCTCAATTTTGAGCCAAATTGAGTGGTTCAACTTGCATA
>JASDQU010101621.1:348877-359677 GCA_032191745.1 Picea mariana | reverse complement strand
CTATTTGAGAAAGAGGAAGAATAGAACCATCCTTGAGACAATCAATGCAATAATGCATGATCAAAATCTTTCTATGATTTCATGGGCAGAAGCATGCATGACATAGTATATGTTTAGAACAAGAGTCTTCACCAAAATATAAGCGTTCACCATAGTGAAGCCTGAGATTGGACACTTCAAGTTATTTGGGTACCCAATGTATCTTCATGTACCCAAAGAGAAGAAGTCCAAGCTAGATCCTTTAGAAAGAAAGGATATAGTGAATCTTCAAAAATATTCTAGATCAGCATCCTTGGTCAGAGACAGATTGAGACAAGACGAAACGTTGTCCTTGAAAAAGAGATAGTCTTTCAAACATCCATAGAATCTCAAATGGAGATTGATAGTAAGACTATATCTTCTCCCCCTTCAATAGTTCAGAGGGAGGAAGACATTATTCTAGTTGATCCAGTTGCTCCAGTTGATATGTTTAGAGATATTGTAGTAGGGCTTAAAATCCTACCTAAACTCACTCTACTAGAGGCAGAGAAACTTAAAAGATCCTCAAGGCACATTCCAAGAAAGAAAAAAGATATTTTTCGAGCTATCCTTCAGTCATGAGCCATTTCATTGATGCTAAGACTCCTTGTCTTAGAAAAGCAACAAGAGAACTAGTATGACAAGATGTCATAACAGAAGAATACCAATACATATTAAAGAATGATGCATAAGATATTATTCAAGAACCAGAAAGGGAAGTTTGTGGTAACTTCCAAGTGGATCTATAAGATCAAGCATGCAATTGATGGAAATGTCGAGAAATTCAAAAAAAATAAAATGAGATCTATAGCCAGAGGTTTCTCATAAATAGAGGGAGTTGTCTACGATGAGACACTTGACCCAGTGAACCTGATACACTTCTATCTGTACTACCTTCCATGAGTTGGAAACTATATAAGATAGACAAATTCTTAATGAGTTTGTATTGCTTATCCAAACCTATATTATTACAGTGTTGATGACAGGAGCTTGATTTTGATGACTTATTCAGAAAGACTTGTTGTTGAAAACAACCAAGATTTGACTTCTGATTTTCATAAAGGATTTGAGTATGATACACTACTTCTTGGGACAAGAAGTATGAAAGAGGACCAATGAAATTTTTCTGATTCAAGGAAAACATACAATGGGAATATTAAATAAGTATGATAGAATGAAAATCCAACGTGATGGATTTAAAGAAGAAGATTGATGATGATTCAGATGAGACTAATCCACAATTGATTGGACCACTGATGTATCTAGTCAACAACAGACTTGATTCATGCCACACAGTGAATGTGATGAGTCAACCAATATAGACTCACTAGGAAACAACAAAACATGTATCAAGACATAGTTGGATATGGTCCGAGATATGCCTCTAGTGTGAACTTGAGTTGGTAGAATATGCCAATTCAGATTAAGAAAAAGTACAGTGAACTGAAAAAGCACAGTCGGTTGATTTTATACCTTGAATTCTTCTAGGGTTTCCTGACACAGCAGGAAACAAAACTCCAGATGATATTCCTGTTGGCAGTTGAGCATAGGTGAACGTGTGAGGACCTGGCTCATCTTTGTGATGCAGTGAATCAAGTCCATGGCATCCCTATGGATGTGACCCATAGTGGATGAGCACTAGTGGGTGTATCAGATCCTTTGTTATATATATTGTTCAAGAGTCAGACCTACTTGTAACCCTAGTTATTGTGTAAAGGGTACAGGTCGGCCCTATCTTATTGTGTCTAAAGATAAACTGTAAAAGATAATTAATAGTAATTGTAATAGTAATAGTAATAGTAATTATTATAATAATAAACAATTAATATATCTAAGTGAATTTGGACCTATTGTGCCAATAGACACTTCAGTTGATAGGACAAGTCTAATATAAGTAAGAGGAAATCTTTCATTTGTAGACACACACTCACTTGTAAGTTTTGGAAATTTCAGCAAGTACACTTCTTGATCAAAGTTGCCCACCTCTCTTGGGCGCTAGGGTTTATAGGGTTTTGTGCACCCTCTTGTGTGCTAGGACATTCTTGGTGGTGAAAGGTATTTCTCTTGAAGAGTATAGCAAAGGATTTGGCTGGGTTTTTCTCCCTTGTTTGAGAAGGGTTTTTGAGGATATATCTTGTGTTCTTGTGCATGGTGTTTCTTTATGTGATCTTGGTTGCTGCARCATTTATGATTATGGTTAATTAATAAAATGGAATGAACTTCATGCTTAACCTAATGCTATAAAMGCTTAACATGGTATTAKAGCATAGGTCTTGAAAGAACCCATTGTACAAGCATTCTCCACAAGAAAAAGGAAAAATGTCACTGTTGTCGTACATGAAAATTAGGGCTTTTTATTGAAGAAGATTTTCAGCCTCAAAACCATCTAGAAAAGTGCACCCTGACCCAAGGAACTCTTTGGCAACTTCAGCGCACATTTTCAGAGGGTAGATCTCCCGGAAAGTGAAACCCTAGTTTTCACAAAGTACCAGAAGTACCAGAAAACCAAAAGCACCAGTCTAGAAATCCGTTGGTCAAGTTTGAGGGGGTAAAATTTGGATTTTCAAAAATCCAACTGCACCAGCTTACTCGCCTCAGCTCAGTGCATCTATCCCCTGGATCATAATTTAAAAATTTGAAGTTTGAAAAATTAGGGTTTCCTCATAAAACCCTAAGTTGTAGTTGCAGTTGAAGTTTCAGAATCGGTTGCAGTATCAATTACAGTTGTAGTATCAATTGAAGTATCAATTGTTGTCCTAGTTGTAGTCTCCCTTGAAGTCTTTTAAGAGTTATTACCACTGCTACCATATGGTGCCACTACCTGTAAATGCTATCAGAGATATGTACTCACATATGTTTAAATTGTTAATCTTTAAAGGGTATTCGCGGGACAAGGGATCTCTTGCCATAGATCCAGAAGGATCTCAATATCCAACACATTCAGAGGAATAATGCAACCCAGGTTTGATTATTCTGATATGCAGCTATTTGTTATGACATTTTTTTGATCTAGGCTGCATGTTGAAGCTATGACCATCATACTAACCTTTGGTCAAAATTAAAATCAAGATATTATATGGATTAAAGTTGAGATCATAGAGTTTGTTCTCTAACCCAGCCTTTTGTCAAGATAGAATATTTTCCTAGTACAAAAGACAGGTTGAAGAAATCACTTGTCATCTTGAGTGAAGGAGACTTGGAAGAAAAACAACACACTGGAAGTGAAGACTCTAGGTTTGATTGTTGTAATTGTCACTCCTCTAACTTATATTCCTAAAGTTTGCTACATTACAAATAAGTGTTGTAGTTGTGATAACAATTATTAAAATTGTTTTGATTCTAGAGATGTACTCATTATTCTCCTTTAGGAGATATTATTTTTTTTGTTCCTCTTGTTTTCTTGTTCCAGACAGGTCAAGAACAAAGGAATATGCTTATCCTTCAGAGGGAGTCACATTGACTCAGAGGGAGTCAAAACTATTTGAGAAAGAGGAAGAATAGAACCATCCTTGAGACAATCAATGCAATAATGCATGATCAGAATCTTTATATGATTTCATGGGTAGAAGCATGCATGACACATTATATGTTTAGAACAAGAGTCTTCACCAAAATAGAAGCCTTCACCATAGTGAAGCCTGAGATTGAACACTTCAAGTTATTTGGGTGCCCAATGTATCTTCATGTGCCTAAAGAGAAGAAGTCCAAGCTATATCCTTTAGAAAGAAAGGATATAGTGAATCTTCAAAGATATTCCAGATCGACATCCTTAGTCAGAGACAGATTGAGACAAGCTGAAACGTTGTCCTTGAAAAAGAGATAGTCTTTCAAAGATCCATAGAATCTCAGATGGAGATTGACAATAAAACTATATCTTCTCCCCCTTCAGTAGTTCAGAGGGAGGAAGACATTATTCCAATTGATCCAGTTGCTCCAGTTGATATGTTCAGAGATATTGTAGTAGGGCTTAAAATCCTACCTAAACTCACTCTACTAGAGGCAGAGAAACATACAAGCTCCTCAAGGCACATTCCGAGAAAGAAAAAAGATAATTTTCGAGCTATCCTTTAGTCATGAGCCATTTCATTGATGTTGAGACTCCTTGTCTTAAAAAAGCAACAAGAGAACCAGTATGACAAGATGTCATAACAAAAGAATACCAGTACATATTAAAGAATGATGCATAAGATATTATTCAAGAACCAGAAAGGGAAGTTTGTGGTAACTTCCAAGTGGATCTATAAGATCAAGCATGCAACTGATGGAAATGTTGAGAAATTCAAAAAACAAAAACAAGATCTATAGCCAGAGGTTTCTCATAAACAGAGGGAGTTGTCTATGTTGAGACACTTGACCCAGTGAACCTGATACACTTCTATCTGTACTACCTTCCATGAGTTGGAAACTATATCAGATAGACAGATTCTTGATGAGTTTGTATTGCTTATCCAAACCTATATTATTACAGTGTTGATGACAAGAGATTGATTTTGATGACTTATTCAGAAATCCTTTTTGTTGAAAAAAAGAAAGATTTGACTTCTAATTTTCATAAAGGATCTGAGTATGATACACTACTTATTGGGACAAGAAGTATGAAAGAGGACCGATGAAATTTTCCCGATTCAAGGAAAACATACAGTGGGAATATTAAATAAGTATGACCAAATGAAAATCCACCATGATGGATTTAAAGAAGAAGATTGATAATGATTCAGACGAGACTAATCCACAGTTGATTGGATCACTGATGTATCCGGTCAACAATAGACTTGATTCATGCCACACAGTGAATGTGATGATTCAACCAAGATAGAATCACTAGGCAACAACAAAACATGTATCAAGACACAGTTGGATATGGTCCGAGATATGCCTCCAGTGTGAACTTGAGTTATGCCGATTCAGATTGAGTAGAAAGTACAGTGAACCAAAAAAGCACATTCGGTTGATTTTCTACCTTGAATTCTTCCAGGGTTTTCTGACACAACAGGAAACAAAACTCTGTGTCCTTGAGTGCACCAGAGACAAAGTATATATATAGCAGTGAGTGTGCAAAGAAATGTGTCTTCACAAACTTTTGACATATTTACTTGGCCATGAGATTGATCCTATGATGATAACCAAGAGCCATGTGTAAAAATCCTTGAGATTCCAGTGTTTCCTGATGGTTCAAAAACATGATGAGATGAAATACCTTCATATCAGAGATATGATATAGAAGAAATATTGTATACTTGCAGTACCTTCCTACACCTGAGTAGACTGCAAACATTTACTTTGTTGAAGAACTCCTTTCGAGTTAAGAGGGAGTATGGATGAACTTAGCCAAAAACAAAACTCAAAGTACATCGGTATGAGACTTGGCTTGATGGAGAATGCCTCCCTATATGAGTGGGAGTGTTGATGAATGTAGCTATAGGAGACATCCTCCATCTTACAAACCTGTGAGATGTGGAATATAGAAACTATGTGAAGTCTTACTCTCAGCTTACAAACCTGAGAGAAAGCCCCTAATAAAGGGTTCGTGGTTCGATTCTAGGATAGGGGCTAGGAATGTATATGGCCTCCTCCCTGATGTGAGAGAGAAGAAATCCAGATGATTATCCGATGTAAGAGAGATCTATTGATTTAGGGAAATCTCGAAAAGCGTTGGGCACATCATCATGAGAATAAGAACAAAGATGATGTGATGGCCTCCTCTAAACAACAATAGAGTTGATGAGAAGACTCCAGATGATCCTCCTATTGGTGGCAGTGGGAAAGAAGATCTGTAGAGCAAGACGTGTCTACGGATGAGAATAGGTGAACATGTGAGGACCTAGCTCATCTGTGTGATCCAATGAATCAGGTCCATGGCATCCCTACGGATGTGACCCCTAGTGGATGATCACTAGTGGGTGTATTAGATCCTTTGCTATATATATTGTTCAAGAGTCAAAACTACATGTAACCCTAGTTATTGTGTAAAGGGTAGAGGTCGGCCCTATCTTATTATGTCTAAAGATAAACTGTAAAAGATAATTAATATTAATATTAATTATTATAATAATAATAAATTAATATGTCTAAGTGAAGTCATCCCTATTGTGCCAATATACACTTTAGTTGATAGGACAACTCTATTATAAGTAAGAGGAAATCTTTCATTTGTAGACACACACTCACTTGTAAGTCTTGGAAATTTCAGCAAGTACACTTTTTGGTCAAAGTTGTGCACCTCTCTTGGGCGCTAGGGTTTCTAGGGTTTTGTGCACCCTCTTGTGTGCTAGGATATTCTTGGTGGTGAAAGGTCTTTCTCTTGAAGAGTATAGCAAAGGATTTGGCTGGGTTTTTCTCCCTTCTTTGAGAAGGGTTTCCGAGGATATATCTTGTGTTCTTGTGCATGGTGTTTCTTCATGTGATCTTGGTTGTTGGAGCATTTATGGTTATGGTTAATTAATAAAATGGAATGAACTTCATGCTTAACCTAATGCTATAAAAACTTAACAAGAGGAACTATGCCACACATGACTTGGAGCTTGCTGCCATTGTTCATGTATTGAAGATGTGGAGGAATTATCTCATGGGAAATAGATTTGAATTAAGAACATAACACAATGGTCTAAAGTATCTTTTTGAACAACCAAATTTGAATGTCAGTCAAACAAGATGGCTGGAATTTTTAAGTGAATACGACTTTGATATCAAGCATATCAAAGGAAAAGAAAATAAAGTTTTCAATGCACTTAGTAGAAGAGTGCATCTCATGCATGCTACAATTGTCAGTATGCATCAGTCAGACTTGAAGAGTAGAATTTTAGATGTGCTTGTTACATATTAGCATTACCTACATGTAAGATAAATCTTGCATTAAGAAAATGTACAATAGAGAATTAAAGACTATGAGATGAAGGAAGATGGATTACTTATGCATAAAAATAGAATTTACGTTCCTAGTTCCAGAGAACTTAGGGATCTGGTATGAAAAGAAATGAATAATGTTCCATATGCTGGACATCCTTGTTACCAAAAAACATTTACAGCAATAAAAATCCAGTTCTTTTGGCCAGAATGAAAACAGATGTTGCTAATTACATCGCTAGATGTATGAAATGTCAGAGAGTGAAGGCTGAGCATAGGCACCCGATAGTTTTGTTACAGCCATTACCAATTCCAGAAAATAAGTGGGAAGTGATAACCACTGATTTTTTAACTAAATTTCCTAGGACAATAAGAAAACATGATTCAATCATGGTAGTGGTTGACAATTGACAAAGGATGCTCATTTTTTTCCTGTAATAACAAATCGTACAACAACTAACATTGTAGAAATTTACATCAGGGATATTGTCAGGTTGCATGGGATACCTAGGACAATTGTCTCGGACAGAGACACAAAGTTTACTTCAAATTTATGGAGGGTTTTATTTAAGGATTTGATACAAATCTAAACTTTAGCACAACATATCATTGATAGTCAGATGGGCATACAGAGAGGGTCAACTGAGTAATTGAAGACATGTTGAGAATGCATGTGATGGATAATCCCTCTAAGTGGGAAGATTGCTTGCACTTGGTTAAGTTTTCCTATAATAATGGGTATCAAGCTTCATTGAAAATGATCCCATTTGAAGCTTTGTATGGTAGGAGATGCAACACTCTGATGAATTGGGACAACCTCATAGATAGAGTAGTACTCGGGCCAGAATTTATTAAGGATATGGAAGACCAAATGGTTAAGATTAAGTAGAATTTAAATGAAGCTCGATATAGACATAAAATTTATGCAGATAAGAACAAGACAACTAGAGAATTTAAAATATGGGAGCATGTGCTTTTAAAATGAAGCCCAAGAAGAGCTCTTTGAAGTTGGGTAGTTGTACAAAATTGGCAGCCAGATTTTTTGGTCTATTTGAGATATTGGATAGAATAGGGCCAATTGCATACATCTTTGCATTGCCTACTTCCATGAATGTGCCTAATGTATTTCATGTCTCTTTGACAAAAAAAAATGTATACATCATCCTAACCATGTTATTAATTGGTATCTGATTCATGTAGAGACAGAGGGAGACTTTCAGGTACAACCACTGCAGATATTGGACAAAAAAGTCAAAATTCTCCAGAATTGAGTTATATAGTTGGTAAAAGTCTAGTGGACCTGCTACGGTCCTGAGGATTCAACTTCGAAGCATGAAGATGCCATGCAGGTAGAGTTCCCACAAATTTTTGAATAGATTTTGGAATTTTGATTCATGTTTTGTATATGCACTGAGGACAGTGCCAAAATAAGGGGGAGGGGATGTAACACCTTGGGTTTTGAAGCCCCATAGTGAATAATGTATTTTGTTAATTGATGAAAGGCCAGAGTTCCCAAACAATTAAAAGAGGCCAGAGTGTCCAGGGAATGTAATGTTTTGATCATTATTAATAATAAACACATCATTGGCTAATAGACAGACAAAGACAAGAGTTATAGGGGGATATGATTCCACAAGAGAGGGGGCTTGAGGGGCTAAGGGTTTATTTCACATCTTTAATTACCCATTTTGTTTAATGGAGAATATCATTTACATGAGCTTCTTGGGGGAAGGCTATGAGGTTCTTGATTCCCAAGAATTACATAAACCCATCCTTGGTATGTTGGGGGGGTTCTGACTCTCGTTTTGACTCTTGTTATTTTATTGGTCGCTTCTTCTTCACTCATTCACACATCCACTCCATTGATTGTTGTTCACACTTTTCATTCGGTTCTCACTCCATTCATTCTTGCACCCATTCATGTTTCCTCACTGGTTTCTTGGATTGGGAGAAGGAAATGAATTGTTGAAGAGCAGCCATGGTATTCTTGACTGTAGAAGTGTTGGTGTATTCCAGCCATGAATCAAGGCCTGCATGTCTGAGATGATTTTTCTTGTGTCCATCTTTTCTCATAGCTATGAGTCCTGAGAGTCCCAACATTGAGATTTTGGACCAGCTGCACTGGAGCTCTGGAAGGAGATGGATGACCTGAGGGACTACGTGGTAGAGAAGAGGGTTCATTCTCTTGGGTGGTGCAGGCTGGGTAGAAGAGAGCTGGTGTACTTTGGATTGTTGTGGGTGTTGGAAAGCATGTGAGATCTTGAGTATTGACTAGTTTGGGAAGCCGAGTAACACTCTGGAACCGTCCTTATGGACTCATGGCCCTGGCTCGAGGGTGACATTATTGTTGAGACTTAGAACAACAATGTCTATGATTTGGTGGAACTTATTTGGTCTGCAGCCAGTTGGTGACTCATTTTATAAAAGATAACTGCTCTCTGTTAAGGTTCTATTTACTTGTGTATTTATTCTGCTGTGTATTTGTTTACCTATGAATTTTTTATCCATAGTATGCATGCTTGCTAGTTATTATTGTGCATGTCATATGATTCACTCTTTTATGTTAATCTTGAATCTTGATCAATGCATGTGAATATTTCATGCATCCTCGTTATTTAAAGTTAGATCAGAGGTTGAATTAGTCCAGAAAGGGGACTAAAAATTAGCATTCCCGACTTGTGGGTGGTTGGGTATGTTACAGAAGAAAAATCTAAAAGTAAGAATACTGAAAAGAATTGAAACTTTTTGTGAGTGAGATGGTCATGTGGTGTTTAAATGTTTTAAAAATATGGAAGCCTTAAAAAAAACGATGAAGAAGCACAATATCAATCTTGATTCTTCTTCTTCTACCTCTTCTTCTCATGGACATGCACTTTCTTCTTCTAGTTTTTCCTTCAATACAACTTCTATTTCTTCTTTTGATGAGTGGATTATTGATTCTAGAGCATCTTATCATATGGATGAGGATAAAACCATTTTTTCTTCTCTTAATGAATGTAAAACCAAAAAAATATTTTCTGGTTAGGATAGATCTCTTAGTGTTGTAGGGTGTGCAACAATTTAGGTAGATAATGGTCATTTCAATGATGTATTATGTGTTCCAATTATTTCCTACAACCTTTTATCATGGTATCAAGTCACTCATTCATTTGAAGGTAAAATTGTAGAGTTTTCCCTACACCAAGTTGTAATCAATGATTTAACATATCCTAAGCATGTCCTAGCATCTTAAATTATTGATGATATTACTAGGTTGTACAAATTTGACAACTTTGGGTCATGATATTTTCCATTAGTTTTTGTTGCTCATAGTGATGATTTGAGAAAACTTTGGCATGAGTGGTTTGTTCATCTAAACTATTTCTCATTACAACATTATGTAATGAACATATGGTGACTAATATTCCTCTTGTTTCTTGCAGAAATGGTGTTTGTGCTAGTTTTGTTCTTGACAAACGTCATCGGGATAGTTTTGTCAAGCATGCCTCTTGGCATGCTTCAGCCCCTTTCATCTTGTTCACAATGATTTGTGTGGTCTACATTATTCTCCTTCTTTCTCTCAGTGCAAGTACTTCTTAACTTTCATTGATGACTTCTCCAAACACACTTAGGTTTACTTCTTAAAACTTAAGAGTGAATTTTTTGACATGTTTTTGGAATGCAAGTTCCTTCTAGAAAAACAATCTCGACATCAACTTCAAAGGTTAAGGACATATATTGGAGGTGAATATGTGAACACCAAATTTACAAGTTATTGTTTCCCTCTTCGAGTGTTTTAACCATGTAAAAACATTGGTGTTTTGATATTTAATATGGTTGTGTGAGTGGTTACTAAAGTTGTTCGTCCTGTGTAGGAATACCCTATTTGTTGAACATTAGGAAATGGAAGGTATACTATTATTAAAATAAGAGTATGCCAAACACATTGATGCAGGCCTC